>OY728147.1:157508466-157998466 GCA_963277665.1 Viscum album
GGTGTGAGCTAATAGGATATATCTCAGGTGTTCCATAGAAAGTCTTTGTATAACAATTCGTGTATGCTCTTTTTAAATAGAACATGGCATGATAATCAGTAAAGAAATTTTATAGAAAAGATGGTAAATATTTCCCTGTTATCACATTTCTAAAATAAAGAAGGTATATCAATTTCAAATCATATTTTCCACATCATATTTCTCAAGCATAAACATGCATATCATGGCTAAAACAAAAAAGGAAAGAAATATAAAACAAAATCAAAGGTATCAGCACCAAGGATCACTATAGTTCAGACTATTAGAATACTCATACCAAAATCAATCAAGTGTACAATATGGTTCCTGGAACATAGGCCTAGGAAGAAGAGGAATACCCCATGAGAACCCCCCCCCCCCCAATGTCAATATCAATCCCCTAGAACAACAGGCCTAGTAAATAGAATCAAGCCCCATGAGAAACCCCCTAATGATCACAAAACATGGATGATGGCATCAAGATAAACCTTCCACATAAGTACCCAAGGTAACTCATGTTCCCATTTTCACAATTCATTCAAATTAATTTCAAAACCATTTCAAAATTCCATTTTTGATGCTTTGAAAATGCCACTTTTCTTTCTATTTATCAAAAACCAGGGAAAATCATTTTCTTTAAAAACCCTTTTTAACACACACAAAAAAATCATGCCAATTATATGTATATATCATTTTGTAAATAAAGAACGGCAAGGTTCATAAACATAGGCTAGATACAGAACCACCTACCTTGAAACTTGGGTTGCACATGCCCACAACGGGATCCACGAACAACTAAAACCCAATGATGTCTACAAAGGCCCTAGAATCCAATCCATATCACAAGATTGATCCAATTTGGAAAAAAAGGGTTTGGTGGGAAGGAGGAAACCCATAAACCTAAAGAATGAATTCCCACTGCACCATGACCAATAAAGTAATGGCCTCCAAATGAGATCACACAACAGATCTAGAAGAAGACATAAAAAAACACCAACTTAGAGAAATGAATATGATAATGAAACCCAAAGGCACTATCATGATCAATGGTAATGAAGAAGCAGAAATATCACTTACCTAGAGAGATGCACCACAATTGCAGTGAAGATAGAACACTGAAAAAATTGATATAAAAGGAATGGAGTCTCCCAAAATCATCTGAGAGGATATTTGGTTTGAGAGAAATGGAAAAGTGGTAGTTTAATGGTCACAAAAAATCCAAATGGTGCCCCAAAACTTCCTTGATTGGAGAATTACATGGTGTGTAATTCCTTTACACATCATGAAGTCCATGGTGTTTAAGTATGCCGAAAAATCCATCGCATAAAATTAAAAATCCATTACTTAAAAAATTCATGATGCGAAATATATATTCACATAGTGTAACCATTCACAGAGTGAATTCTTTCAAGACTTTAATCTAGTGACAATTACAGGTCATGTAACCTAGTTACATGATGTGAAATCCTCCTATAACCTACAGAAAAATCCGGTTAAAGCTAAGAGTCCAACAAATCTATGACTTCTCCATTATATATATCCTCTCAATTCCTTATCAAACATATATAGACAATAAGAAAAGGAAAAACCATGATGAGGTTAAGTATATACCTGATAGATCGGTAACAGGATGTTACAAACTCCCCACCATAAAGACTTTTTATCCCTAATAATTCATGTGGAAGATGTAATCCCTGGAAAAATATGAGGTCATTGGTACTTCATTAATGACTCACATTCCCAAGTCTCATGAGAATTTGATCCATGATTTCATATTACTCTGACCAATGGAATCGACTTCCCACACAAGAATTTCACTTGAGGGTTGACGATCTCAATTGGCTCCTCCAAAATTGAAGCATCTAGCTCTAACACAATTTCCTCCCAATTCAGAACGTGAGAATGATCAAGATGGTACTTCCTAAGATGATATATGTGGAAAACATCATGAATACTGGTCAACTAAATTGGAAATTCTAACTAACAAGAAACCTTCCTGAGCAGCTAAGTGACCTCAAATGGTCCAACATATCTCAGAGCCAACTTTCCCTATTTTCTAAGCTGACGATGACCCAACTGAGGAGATAATTTCAAGAAAATCCAATCACCAAAGGATGACTCCAGGGGATGATGTATCCGATCTATATATTATTTTTATCAACTCTTTGTTGTAACCAGACGTCGATGCACATCCTAAACCTTTTTTGATGTATCCTAGACCAAACTTGGTCCAACTAAAGATATTTAACCCATCTCCACCCAATAAAGAGTTGATATGTACAGGCGACCATACAATGCCTCAAAGAGATCCATTATTATCGATGATTGATAACTGCTATTGTAAAAAAACTCAACTGGTCCCATATGGTTATCCCATGATCCATCAAAAACCAAGACATGGGCACGAAGCATATCCTCCAAGATTTGAATCTCACGCTCTGTTTGACCATCTATCTGTGGATGGTAAGTTGTGCTCAACTTTAACTAAGTTCTCATTACATATTGGTTACTCCTCTATAACCTCAAGGTAAACCTAGGATACCTATTCAAAACAATGGAAGAAGGAATACCATGTAACCTCAAAATATCCTGCACATATAGCTTACCCATTTCTTCAACCTTAGTGGTATCTTTGATCGGAATAAAATGAGCAGACTTCATCAACTGATCAACAACCACCCAGATAACATTCCTCCCTTTGTGAGTCCATGGTAATCCAACAAAAAAATCCATGGATATACCTCATCCCATTTCCATACTATCACAGGAAGAGACTGAAGTAAACTATATGGTTTCAAGTGCTCTACCTTTATCTGTTGGTTGGTGTAACAATGGGGCACATAATCTGCAATGTCACGCTTCATACCTAGCCACCAGAATTATCACCTCATGTCATAATACATCTTTTTAGTGCCTAAATTAATGTCCCATGAAGATCTATGACAATTGAACAAGACTAAACTCCTCAAAAATATTGTGATGAAAACCAACTTCTTAAAGTGGAGTATACCATCTGAAGAGAGAGATCAACCTGAGATGGTCTCCCCACTATAGAGGATTTCTCAAATTTTTCTAAACTCAAAATCCTACTGTTGACTCTGCAAGATAGAATCCACAAGAGATTATGATAACTAAACAATATTCAGAACCACACTTGAAGCATCTTCCTGAGAATCCAGGTGAAACTGAGCAAAAATCCCCATAAGGTTCCACTCCTCCTTTAATTCTAGAATATCATGCAGTGGTACTTTTATGCTAAGAGTGTTTGCAACAACATTCCCCTTCCCCGGGGTGTAGGTGATATCATAGTCAAATGTCTAAAGGTATTATATCCACCGCCTTTGTTTGAGATTCAATTATTTTAAAGAAAATATATAACTCAAACTCTTATGATCAGAAAATACTGAGAACCTCTCCCCAAAAATATAGTTCCGTCAACACTTAAGTGAATTCATAACTGAAAAAAAGATATAAATCATGAGCGTGGTAATTCTTATCATGTGTCCGAAGATAACGAGATCTGTAAGCTACCACATGGTCATACTATATAATAAATCATCCCAAAGCATCACTAGAAGCATCAAAAAACACCACATATCCCTTTCCAGGCTTAGGTAAGACCAGAATATGATCTGATGTCAAAATTCATTTCAGTTCATCAAAATAATACTTACACTTCGCATCCCATGTAAATTTCATTACTTTACTGGTAAGAGAAGTCATAGGTAATGCCATCTTGGAGAAATCCTTGACAAAACATTAGTATTATCCAGCAATACTAAGGAAGATATGAATTTCAAAGACATTTTGTGGTTCCTTCCATGAAGAAATAACATTCACTTTCTTTGGATCAACTGATAAGCCATGTTTAGAAATTTTTTCCCTAATAACTTAACTTCTTGAATCCATAAAATGCATTTCGATTTCTTTCTGTACAAATAGTGACTTCTCAAAATTTCCAGAACCAAACTCAGATGGTTCTCATGCTCATTATTGGATTTCAAATAGACCATAATATCATCCATGAACACTACAACAAAATTTTCAAGATATTGATGTAATATTTGATTCATTAAATCCATAAAAAGTATAGGAGTGTTAGTCAGACCAAAAGGAATCACAAGATATTCATAATGGATATACATACTCCTAAAATATGTATTTGGTATATCAGACTCCCTAACTCGAAGTTAATGATGACCCAATCGAAGATCAATCTTTGAAAACCACTTTCCCCCTTTAACAAATCAAACAGATCATCCATAAGAGGAAAAGTATATTTGTTTTTAACCATGACCTGATTCAACTTCTAATAGTCGACACACAACCAAAGTGAACTATCTTCTTTCTTGTCAAAGAGAACAGAGGATTACCAAGACGAAACACTAGGTCAAACAAAACCTTTTTCCAATAGGTCATCCAACTGAATCTTGAGATCTTTCAGCTTCGTTGGTGCCATATGATAAGAAGGTATCGATATCGGCTACGTACCTGGTACCAGATCAACTGTAAAATCTATCTCCCTCTTTGGAGGAAGATCAGAGAATTCATCGGGGAAAATGTCAAGAAAATATCAAACAACAACAGGAAGGTCAGCAACATAAGAAATGTCATCAGTCTCAAATGCAATAGTAGACAACAAACTTCTGAGCTATGGGAAGGAAGGCCCTACATGACTTGATCACAGGTCTCACTCCCCCTGAAACACATGAGGGTTCCCATCAGTAGTAAGAAAAAAACATTATGATGATAACAATCAACCTTAGCTAGATGAGAGACTAGCCAATCCATACCAATGATGACATCAAACAGATTTAGATCAAGAATGAGAAAATATCAAACTAACTCCATATCATCAACTGTTAACGAATAAGGACACTGGAAACCCTACTCTCTCCTCTTTCAAAGAAGTGTCTCTAACTACATTTTAAAGGGTATAAGTTTCATTGGAATTTTAATAATATCAAAAAAACAAGTAGATATAAATGAGCGGGGGAAACAGTATAAAATAAAGCAATAGATACTAAATATGCAATAAGGATAGTACCTATCACTATTATTGGACCTACATCAACTTCTATTGGACACTCATCTACTGTGTGAAAGTGCTTCACTTCTGAGGCCTATGGCTAGAGCCCTATAGTATTTGAAGCTTCTGACTACACCGTCGTAGCCTTTAGAGCCGAAAAACCCTGACCATAACTAGTCGTATTCATAGCCTCACAAAAATTTTGTAAATGACCAACACATCCACATTTGTTGCATGTATTTTTGGGTATAGGACAAGAACGGTTGGTGTATCTAACCCTTCTACACTGATAGAAAGTCAGGGGAAAACTTCTACTTGTAACAGACGGTGCGAAGGAGGCTCTTTGTAGAGACCCACCACCACCACTTCTGTGATGATCTTGTCACTTCCTCTTTTTCTCATCCATGACACTGAAGCTTCCGCTATATAGAAGAGAAGAGTTGGGAAAACCAACCTTTCCTTCCTTATCCATCTCTTTCATCATAGATCTGTTTATCATTTTCGCATAGGTATGAGGTTTTAATATAAATATTTGGGATCTAATATTTGGTCTCAAACCCTACAGGTACTTCTAAGCCTTCAACTGGTCATTTTTCATCACGTTCGGAAAAAAAAGGACAAGCACAGAAAACTGATTGGTATACACTGACACTGAACACTCTCCCTAATGCAAGGATAGGAACTCCAGAGACCTTTACAACATCAGTGACTCTAAACAAAACTACTAAAAGAATAGGGTTTTGAAACCCTTCCAATCCAGGTCCACGTATTGGTCTTCCTAGACCATAGAATCCCACTATCACTTTCCAAAACCCTTGAGCATGAATGTTGCACACTTTACCCTAATTTTATCAGGTGTCTATAGGAAGTTGAATATTTGATCAAACCTATCTAGCTAGTCCTTGAACTCTTGGGTTCATTAATTCCTTTAAAGAATGGTGGATTTTCACACAAGAATTCATGTGATTGATCTATCTCTATTTTAGCTTCTGGATGTACCTCAACAACCAAATTCTAAACTCATAGTGCATCTTGATCAACAACACAAATTGCTCATATGATAGTCTCGATGAGATTCTGATCCAATGTTGTATTTCCTTGTGAAGAATCGATTATACCTTCCTGAGGAAATCATGGAAGACATATCGAAGGCATAAAACTACACACCGAAACAGAATGAATGATCAGACAATAGAGTAAATCTTAGCTTAAACCAAAAAACCCATAATTAGAAACTGAGATTTAAAACAAAACCCAACACTAGAGATACATATCCCAACTTCCCATGGTAACTTGAGTCTTTTCACGATAAGAGTTGTCAAGAAACTTATCACAACATACCTCTCAAGTCTCGAAAATCCTATCTCTGGTCTAACAGATATCCCAAGATAATGAATATTGAGGACATACCTCCTCTGATACCAAATTGTAATCAACCAACCTGGGATACCCTCAAAAATAGCACCTGGCCTGATCCTTCACATACTTGAAGGGCGTTTCTAAACCCCATGGCCTAGCGACAAGCACTCGGGCATAGATCAACAAACCATAGGGAAATATTTCTCCCAACTTGTGCAAACACATGGAATATATATACACACAGAAAAGAAATATATAGAAAAAGACTAATAAATATATGCCATAACTGTGAGAGGAAAGCAGAAACAAAACAACTGTAAAAGTAACTGGAACTCCAAAGAACAAGTCTAACTGCAAAGGACTAAAACAAAATTGCTACTCCATGTGATGGAGTGGATAAACTCCCACCATTTCACCACCATCTACCCAACCTAGCTGACACGAAACCTCAATGCGTCACTAAAGGGCCTTGCCTTTCCATGCAATGGAAGACATACAATGTTCTATGAACCATCAAAGAGGTGCATAGGGTGTCAAATAATAGGATCAGTATGTCACGAACCAACCCGGATCAACCCTGAATCGATCACCCGAGCCGGTCCGCAGCATGGCCCGAAGGGCATTCCCGATCTCCATGGGCTAGAAACTAGTTTCAGGCATCAAAACAAGTAGTTGGGAATGATTTAGTCCAGAAAATAAAAGATAGATAATCATAAATAAACCGAACAAAATAGGCAAACACTAAAAGTGGAAAAAAATAAAGATAACCAGCTAGACATACTTCCAAGTGACCCCATGGGTCACCACCAAACATAGAACATTGTTCGCTCCAAGAGTGATCCAAGACTAAAACCTAAAACTAAAAATAAAGTAGGTGTGAGCACCGAGATGCTCAGTAGGAAACCCAAGGAATAATAAATCCTTATGCCTTTTCCTTTAAAAAGAAACACAATCATGCTAGTTTGAAAATAATACATATTTAAATAAGTTTTTCCAATATTTTCAAAACCAAGTAACAAGTTTACTTTTTTTAAGTAAAGGATTTATCTTCCACTATATTTTCAAAATATATTACAATAATGCGTTAACATTTCAAAATTAAACGGGAGCAATGAAGATTAAAATATGGTTTTTCAAAATGGGGTACCAAGTATGAGCAACAGAAAAGAAAATCACATCACAAGCATTATTCCACAAATAAGCACCATGGGAAATCCCTATAGGTAACTAGCATATTTGGGACCCTAGAGACTTTGTACCTCGATAAAAACATGGAATAGGAGCCACAATGGTCTATGTTATCATGCACGAGCCACTGGTTGGGAACACACCCATAACCTAGTGGTCTCCAATCATCACAAGTATTTAGTTAGTGTTGTAATGTCAATACTGTTAGAGGAAACTGAGACAAACCACTTACATATCATCTAGTGTACTAGTCCTAGTCTACCCACCTAGGTACCCAGGGTTTCCCTTATGCTCAAATTAAAGTTCACATGCACACACATTGCACCTATACATTCACACAAAGTCCAAACATTTCAATGAAAACACTCATCTTTACAAAACATCGCCTTTGTCAATTTACACACACCATAGAAAAGCCCTTTTTCAAATACCTTTTCCATCACTTACAAAGTTCCCAAATTCCCCTTTTTATAACATAAGAGAACACCCAATTAAGACTAACCAAAACATCAGGCCAATCACCCTCATAAAACCACTCATAATTTAAACATTTTTTTAAAACAAGCTTTTCTCCTTTTCAAACACTTCACAAATTATACACAAAATGAACAATAAGGAAAACACACCCAAAGTGATTCATTTTAATTTGAAAATATCCATTTAAAATATACACACCTCAAAGACCTTGAAAACACATTTCGCACCATCTGAACAACCCCTCAAACCCATCTTAAAAATATTACATTAAATCACACACAAAAAAATTCCATTTCCTTTATCAAAAATTCATTTCTAACTTATCAACACACAAACCATTCCAAAAATACTATTCGTACCACATGATCAAATCAAAGAATACATTTATAAACTCAAACAAGCATAAATAAATTCATCTAGTGATGCTAGGGAATGGAACCACCTACCATTTATATATATATAGTGCTTATGCATTTCATATAAAAACCAAGGAAATAATTTTAAAGGAACGTCAAGAAATAATGGAAATTCTAATTAAAGATCGAGGCATAGGGAACCTACCTCAGGGTGGAACTAAACCAAACTTTCAACTCTTGGTGCTTTCTAACTAGAAGTTGCTACTCCCCCACTAAGCATATGCACCTTCACATACATGTAAGGACACCTAGCCCCTATGCATATATATGCATGGCCATGAACATGTGCAAAGGGATCCTTATATATATGCTTATATGCATATACTAGTTTCCACTCACCTACACATTCATTTTTCATATATATACATAGGAACACCTTGCCCCATACATGCATTTCACTTCCATGGGTGATTTTATATGTAAAGAGGGAACCTATATATATATATACACTTACCTATGCATACACAGGCGAGTCACCTTAGACTCCGGTGACTCAAAACCACAAAAATGGACTATTCACTACATATATAATTTAATAAATCAATAAAAAAAATTATGAAACACTTAAAAATTATCACCACAAACTTTTACAAGAAAAACACTCTTTAAACCCAAACGCACACCAAAACTCTTTCCAAATATGTATCGCACCATTGATATAATTTAATAAACCATTTAAAATTTTTATAAAACAATTCCAAAAAGGTATCATAAGACTTTTCTCACAAAACCCCACTCAAAGTCCTCTTTTAAGTTCATACACACACCAAAAACATAACAAAATAGAATTTTCACTTCTTGCATCATTTAATAAAGCAAATGAACATTCTATAAAGCACATTTCAATGAAACACATGTTTTTTTTAAATAACACACCAAATTTCATATGAACATACCACTTTAATAATCAAACACATAATCAAGTCTCCTAAAAACTAATTTTTCACCACATAAATTAATCAATAAGCATACTAAATTAATCAATCAAGAAAAAATTTCACCCAAATAATGTTTATAGATGGAACAACTTACCTCGGGTGTTGAAAACACCCAAAAATTGGTGTGAAACTCCAATCGCACCACGAAGAACCCAAATTGGACTCTAATTTAAGAATTTGGACAAAAAACATGAGAATTGAACCCCAAACAAAATAAACCCTAACTGAGAACCCTAAGGAAGAAGAAGGAAGGTTACCTGGTTGGTTTGCACTTATGGTGAAGGATGAGGAGTGGAAAGGGGGTATGGGAGGCTGTCGCACTAAGGGAGTTCATCGGTGGTCCGACTAAGAAGGGAGGTGGGTGTACTACACCATGGAGGAGGGGAGGGGTGTGCGGAAGTCAGGAGCTAGAAAGGAGGAGGCATTTCAGTCAAGGCAGTTGGCCGAAGTGCGAGAGTAAGGAAGTTGGAGTAGCTAGCCAGAGCACGAGAGGAGGGTGGGGGGTTCGGGCCTCGTACAGGATCAAGGGAAGGGGGTGATGCTATGAATGGGGGTAGCGCTAGGTTAAAAAAATCCTTTTTTAACTTCTTATAATAATAATAATAATATTACAATAATATTAATAATACAATAATAATAATAATAATGATTACAAATATAATAATAATAATAATTTCATGAATTTGATTTTAAATAATAAAGTTATCAATAATAATTTATTAATAATTATATTAATAAAAAATTTAAATGATAATAATATTAATATTAATATTAATTTCTTTTTAAATAGTAATAATAGTAATAAAAATTTATAAACAATAATATTAATAACAAATTTAATAATAATAATAATAATAATATCATTACCTACATAATAATATTATTATTATGTTTTAAACATTTACTGATTTTTATTTTCATAAAATTTTATTTATTTCAAATATTGGAAACCACACGGTTTAACCCAGGCAATGGCCATTGCCTAGGTCTGGCATCATCATACAGTTACCTGCAAGTAGTTACACAGTTGAACAATTGTGCTCTAACTGTGCCGAATGGCACTAAAGAGGATAGTACTAATTAAAATAATTAAAATAATTAAATCTTGTAGATCAGGGTGTGAAGATTCTCCCCATTATAGACATTTTCTACCCCCATAAAGTCACCAAGACGATTGTTAACCAAACCTCGAGTCCATGCCCAAACCAACCAGGGAAAACCATGAAACTTGGGATGACCTTTACTCTCCACATGTCACACCTAACTGATCTAAGGAAAACCACCACACGGAATAAGGGAATACACGAGAGGGTTCTCCCCACCATTAGAATTCTTCTAACTTAGGAACTCCAAAAACTGAACACACCACCCCCGGGGGGGCAATGCGGGGACTCCAAATCTGATTTCACCCAAATCCCTCACATCAACCAATAGTAGCCTTACCGCAACCAGAAACTAAGGAGTCCCTAATTCTGAACGGAACCAACTCCCTTAGCACGAGCAAAACGATCCTACCACAAGGGATCAAACTAAAAACACACAATGAAGCAACCTAATATACCGGGGCACTAGGACGAAGGATATCCCTGCCAAAACTGAAACCCTCTGAATAGGGGTGAACAACAACACTGCCAAAATCAAAAATCCCCCCCACACCGGCTGAATCTCACAACTCTAGGGGAAACCCATGAAAGAAAACTCAACCCAAACCGTAAACACCATCTGCTACCTCCACAATACTCAAGAACTTTTATCACCGATTGAATGCTTCCAAAAGCCACATTTAGAATAGACAAATCTGCTTAAATTGCGAAATAACAGGTCCATCACACCATTGTAATGGAATGATGAACTTTCCCCTACTAAACTAAAAAAAGGTAAGAAAACCTTAGATGTTTCCATCCCAATATAGAAAATATGAACTGGGTTGAGGTTTCATACACCTTCGGTAACTCCTGACTATGCGTGAGCTCCACCCTAAGACTTGAGGATGGGGCTCCGATGGCTGAAGTATCTTATGACTCACAGTCAGGCACTAGCATCCCCCAACCAAAACTCCTTTCTCGAATGATGCTTCTTTCAGAACTTTTCTCCGATGACCCGAATGGTCACACGTCAATAAGACTTCATTGGGATGAGACATGGCGGCTTAGAATGCTCGAACTGGACATACTAATGGCACTTATGAGAACGGTTTGATGAACTAGGATTCAGCACTAATGAATGAGATTCTTCAGAAACAGGTTTCTCTAGCACACCCTGCTCACCAGATGCGGAACCTTTGAAAAATCCAACCATTACCAACTACACACCAACTCCAATGACAAAGAGTCATTCAACCTCCAATGATCCAAAACTGGACCGACCATTAAAATTGAAATGGCACTAACTTTAACAAACTTGGGAGTTCCCAATAACCTGAAGACACACTCTACTTCCACAACCACACAACTATCCCAACAAGCCTCGATTACCATGATAAACTAGAAACACTTAAAAAGAACCAAAACTGGTCATGACTCACTAGCCATATTAGCAACCTTTCTAGGCAGCATACTCCAAGAAACATGAAAACACACCCAAAAGAAACACCCCCAAGCCAAGGGAAATAGACTCATAAGTCAAACATATAAAAACACAAGCAAAATCCAGTTTTCGGAAAAAAAAAATCAATTTATTTTAAATTTCAAAACTACCTTATTCCAAAGCCACTTTCAAACACCAAAAACCACTTTTTAAGAAAAACCAAGTCCCAAAATCACTTTTTCATTCAAGTCCATTTTAGAAAAATCAAGCCAAGCCTCAAATTCCAAAACCCTACCCATAGAATCCTATGAACCACCACATAATTTTCCATCCCTTTTCCACTCAAACCACCCATACATATATGTCAACATGATCTTTACGTGCCTACCCACACGTATACGGATGATCCTAAGGAATACCAAGGGTCACAATTTATACCTTGTTACTAAATCCAAACATAAGCCATATTTTTCAAACCAAAATACTTCCTCATTTAAAAACCCATTTCACAAATTTCCAAAACAATTTGAAAGAAACCCCTTTTTACCAGTTTAAAAATCATTAGAAAAATTTTACTTTCATTTCAAAAACTACCTTCGTTTCCCAAAAACACTCTAACACCAATCGAAATCAATACAAATAGAAACCAACAACAAACAACCAAAATGAGTAACTAGTGGTTATGCCCAACCAAACGATATGGTAGTGATCCACACCCCAAATAAGACATAACACCAAGAGGACCTTGAACTGGGCACCTAGGACCCACATGGGTCACTACTCCATGTGGGGTCACAGAATGACACCGAGTCACCTCTATTTTCATCCCTCAATCCAAAAAAAAGACAAAAGACTCAAAACCCAGACTACCCTGGGTAACTTAGGTCTCATCATGACTGGTGGTGATCTGTCACCGACCCGTAACCTACCTCTTAAGCCCTGACAATCCTAATCTCCATCTATCAGACACCCCAAACATCAAGAATCTCCTATGATACAATTTTTTCCTAAACCAACTCGAGTCGACCCTGAACCAGTCACTCGAGTCAGTCCGCAGCGTGGCCCGAAGGGCATTCCTGATCCCCATGGGCTGGAAAATAGTGTCAAGAATCAAAACAAGTAGTTGGGAATGATTTATCCCATAAAATAAAATACAGATAAATAGAAATAAACCCAAAAAAACAAGTAAATAATAATAGGAGAAAATAAAATAAAGATAACTAGCTAGACATACCATCAAGTGACCCCATGGGTCACCACCAAACATAGAACCATGCTCGCTCCAAGATAGATTCACGACTAGAACCTGAAAATGAAAATAAAGTAGGTGTGAGAAATGATATTCTTAGTGAGAAAGCCAAGGAATAATAATTACCTATTCCTTTGACTTTAAAAAGAAACCCAATCATGCTAGTTTGAAAATAATACATATTGAAATAAGGTTTTTTAGTCTTTTCAAAACCAACTAACAAGTTAACTTTTTTTAAAGAAAGGATTTATATTCCACTCTATTTTTAAAATATATTACAAGAATGAATTAACATTTCAAAATTAAAGGAGAGAAATGAAGATTAAGATATGTTTTTTTATAATGGGGCATCAAGTTTGAGCAACAAAAAAGAAAATCACATCACAAGCATTATGCCAAAAATGAGCACCATGGGAAATCCCTATAGGTAATTATCACATGTGGGACCCTAAAGATCTCGTACCTTGGTGAAAATGTGGCATAGGAGCCAGAAAAGTATACATTCTCATGCATGAGCCACCAGTAGGGAACACACCCATAACATAGTGGTCTCTAATCATCACAAGTATTTAGTTAGTGTTGTAATGTCAATCCTGCTAGATGAAACCGGGACAAACCACTTATGTATCATCAAGTGTACTAGTCCTAGTCCACCCACATAGGTACCCAGGGTTTCCATTATTCTCAAGTTAAAGTTCACATGCACACACACCACACCTCTACATTCACACAAAGGCCAAACATTTCAATGAAAACACCCCTCTTTACAAAACATCACCTTTTTCAATTTATGCACACCATAGAAAATCCCTTTTTCAAATACCTTTTCCATCACTTAAAAAGTTCCAAAATTCCCCTTTTTATAACATAAGAAAACACCTAATTAAGACTAACCAAAATAAAAGGACAATCCCCCTCATAAAACCACTCATATTTAAATATTTTTTTTAAAACACACATTTAACCTTTTCAAACACTTCACAAATTATACACAAAATGCACAATAAGGAAAACATTCCCAAAGTGATTCATTTTCCTTTGAAAATATACATTTAAAATATACACACTTTAAAGACCTTGAAAACGCATTATGCACCATCTGAACAACTCCTAAAATCCATCTTAAAAACATTACATTAAAGCACACACAAAACATTGCCATTTCCTTTATCAAAAATTAATTTCTAAGTTATCAACACACCAAAAATTCCAAAAATAACATTCTCACCACATAATCAAATCAAATAATACATTTATAAACATAAACAAGCATAATTAAATTCATCTAGTGATACTAGGGAATGGAACCACCTACCATTTATATATATATAATGCTTATGCATTTCATATGAAAACCTAGTAAATACTTTTAAATTAACATCAAGAAATAATGGAAATTATAATTAAATATAAAGGCATAGAAAACCTACCTTAGGGTGGAACTAAACCGAAATTTAAACTCTTGGCACTTTCTAACAAGAAGTTGTTGCTCCCCCACTAAGCATATGCACCTTCACATACATGTAAAGACACCTATCCCATATGCACACATTTTTATGCCCATGAACATGTGCAAGGGGATCCTTACATATATTTTTATATGCATATACTAGTCACCACTCACCTAAGAATGCATTTTTCATATATATACATAGGTACACCTTGCCCTATGCATGTATTTCACTACCATGGGTGGATTTACATGTAACGGGGGAACCTATATATATATATATATATATATATATATACTTACCTATGCATATGAAGGTTAGTCAACTTAGACTCTGGAGACTCAAAACCACAAATAACAGACCACACACTATACAAATAATTTAATAAATCAATAAAAAAAATTACGAAACACTTCAAAATTAGCACCACAAAATTTTACACCAAAAACACTCTTTAAACCCAAACGCACACCAAAACTCTTTCCAACCATGTATCACACCATTGATATAATTTAATAACCCATTTAAAAAATTTATAAAACAATTCCAAAAAGTAATCACAAGACATTGCACACAAAACCCCACTCAAAGCCCTCTTTTAAGGTCATACACACACCAAAAACATACCAGAACAGAATTTTCACCTCTTACATCATTTAATAAACCAACTGAACATTCTATAAAACACATTTCAATGACACACATGGGTTTTTTTAAGAAAGAACACACCAAATTTCATATGAACATACCACTTTAATAATCAAACACATAATCAAATCTCTTAAAAACTAATTTTTCACCACATAAATTAATCAAGAAACATACTAAATTAATCAAGAAAAAAAAATTCACCCAAATAATTTTTATCGATGGAACAACTTACCTTGGGTGTCAAAAACTCCCAAAAATTGGTGTGAAACTCCAATCGCACCACAATCGCACCATGAGGAACCCAAATTGGACCCTAATTCCAGAATTCAGACAAAAAACATGAGAATAGAACTACTAACAAAATAAACCCTAACTGAGAACCCTAAGAAGAAATAAGGAAGGTTACTCGGTTGGTTCGCACTTTTGGTAAAGGATGAGGAGCAGCAAGGGGGTTTGGGAGGCTGTCATGCTAAGGGAGGTTGTCAACAGTCTAGCCAAGAAGGTAGGGGTGTGCTATGCCATGAAGGAGGGTGGGGGCTGCGGTGGTCGAGATCCGAGAAGGAGGAGGCACGAAGGTTAGGGTGGTTGGTCGGAGTGCGAGAGAAGGAAGGCTGGGGTGGCTGGCCAGAGCGTGAGAGAAGGGCGGGGGGGCCTTGCACAAGAGCAAGGGAAGGGGGGGAGATACTGTGAATGGGGGGTAATGCTAGGATAAAAAAATCCTTTTTTACTTCTAATAATATTATTATTATTATTATTATTACAATAATAATAATAATAATAACTAATATACTAATAATAATAATTTTATGCATTTTATTTTAAATAATAAATATATCAATAACGATTTATTAATAATTATATTAATAACAATTTTAAATGATAATAATAATCATCATCATCATCATTTCCTTTAAAATAATAATAATAGTATTAAAATTTTATTAATAATAATATTAATAACAAATTTAATAATAATAATATCATTACCTATATAATAATATTATTATTATGTTTTAAACATTTACTAAATTTTATTTTCATAAAATTTTATTTGTTTCAAATATTGGAAACTACATGGTTTAACTGGTGCACTGACCATTTCCTAGGCCTAGCATCCTTGCATAGTTACCTGTAAGTAGTCACGCAGTTGAACAAATATGCTCTGACCGTGCCAAATGGCACTAAAGATGATAGTACTGATTAAAATAATTAAAATAATTAAATTCTGGGGATCGGGGTGTGACACAATAGGATCCCACCCAGGTGTTCTATAGTAAGTCTTTGTATAAAAATTAGTGTATTCTCTTTTTAAATAAAACATGGAATGATAAGCAGTAAAGCAGTTTTATAGAAAACATGGTAAACATTTATCTTTTATCATAGTTATAAAACAAAGTAGGTATATCAATTTCAAAGCATATTTTCCACATAATCTTTCTCAATAATAAACATGTATATCAAGGCTAAAACAACAAATCTAAGTAATATAAAATAGAAGCACAGTTATCAATACTAAGGATCACTATAGGTCAGACTAGAAAACTACTCATACCATAATCAATTAAGTGCACAATACGGTTCCTAGAACATAGGCCTATGAAGTAGAGGAATCCCCCATGAGTAACCCCCCCCCCCCCAATGTCAATATCAGTCCCCTAGAATAACGGGCCTAGAAAACAGAATCAATCCCCATGAGCAAACCCCTTGATAATCACAAAACATGGATGATGGAATCAAGATAAACCTTCCACCTAAGTACCCAAGGTAACCCATGTGATTGTTTTCAAAATTAATTCAAATTATTTGAAAATCCATTTCAAAAACATTTCATAATTCCATATTCAATGCTTTAAAAATACCAATTTTCTTTCTATTTATCAATAACCAAGGAAAACCCATTTTCTTTCAAACCTCTTTTTAATACACACACAAAACAATCATGCTAATTCTGTGTATAAATCATTTTTTAAAGTAAGAATAGAAAATTTCATCAACATATATTAGAGACAGAACCACATACCTTGAAACTCAGTTAGCACACACCTGCAATGAGATCTACCAACAATAAAAAACCCAATGATGTATACGAAGTCCCTAAAATCCAATCCAAATCACAAGATTGATACAATTTAGAAAACAAGGGGTTAGCAGGAAGGAGGAAACCCACAAATCTCAAGAACGAACGCCCACCGCACCACGAGCAACAAAGGAATGGCCTCCATAACGAGATCACAAAATGGATCTATAAGAATACATGAAGAAACACCAACTTAGACCAATGGATATAAAAACATAACCCAAAGGCACTACTGTGATCAATGGAAACAAAGAAGTAGAAAAATCACTTACCTGAAGAGGTGCATTGCAACCGCAATGAACATCAAACACTGAACAGATTGATATCTAAAAGGAATGGAGTCTCCCAAAATCATTGGAGAGGATATTTGGTTCAATAGAAATAGAAAATTGGCAGTCGATGGTCACTAAAACCCTAAACGGCACCCCAAAACTTCCCTGCTCAAGGAATTAAATGGAGTATAATTCCTTTACATGTCATGAAGTCCATGGTGTTTAAGTATGCCAAGAAATTCATCACCTTTGATTAAAAATATGTTACTTAAAATATTTACGACATGAAACATATATTCACTTTGTGTAACCGTTCACAGCATGAAGTATTTCATGACTTACATCCAATGACTCTTATATGTTGTGTAACCTAGTTACACAGTGTGAAATCCTCCTACAGCCTGCAGAAAAATCCAGTTAAAGCTAAGAGTCCAAAAAATATCTAACTTCACCATTATAGGTATCCTCACAATTCCTTATAGGTCATATACATACAATGAGAAAATGAAACCCATGAATATTTTAAGGACATACCTGATAGATCGGTAACAGGATGTTACATACACTAACTTTTTGGGGTGAAGTTGGTGAAAGGAAGTTTATAGGCCTAGAGCTTGTGGGGGAAACAATGGAAATAGTAAAGACTATTCAAACACATATAAAATTAGCTCAAAATAGGAAAAAGAGATATGCTGATAACTAGAGGAAAGATTTGGAGTTTCAAGTGGGAGATCATGTTTTTCTGAAAGTATCTTTATGGAAGGGTGTCATAAGGTTTGTAAGAAAGGAAAACTAAGCCCTAGGTACATTAGACCCTTTTGAAATTCTAGATAGAATTGGAGATATGGATTATCATTTGGTAATTAAACCTAGTATTTATAAATTTTATAATGTGTTCCACATATCTTTGTTAAGGAAGTGCAATATAGACCCAAAACATGTTCTCACTTTTGAAAAAATAGAATTGGAACCTGATTTATCTTACTGTGAAGATCCTATACGGATTATGGACACTAAAGAATAGATGTAGAATAATCTAATGACTCGTATGGTAAAGGTACTTTGTAAAAATCATAAAATTTAAGATGTAATGTTGGAACCAAAGGAAGTTATGATGAAGATCTACCCAAATCTTTTTATGAGGTGATATTCTGGAAATTTCGAGAATGAAATTTTTTATAGGAGGGGAGAATGTAATGGCATAGAATTCTATCAATGAAATTTCCCTTATTATATTTATTGTTATATATAATAAATCACATAAAAACACTTATAATATATAATAAAAACTTTATAAATTAAGAATTAATTAAATAAGAGGTAATTCTAGAAGTTAAGGAACCTATACCAATGGATTAGTAACTTGGCCTTTGGAATAGTAATGTGACCATTAGAAATAGTAATATTACCAATAGAATAGAAACTTCACCTATTAAAATATAAATAAAATTAGGGTATCTTATAAATGAAAATTTTATATATTTATATCTTGATATAAGTAACTAAATGTTTTAAAAATTATAAATTAAGTGTTTGTATTTTTGTAAGTCGTAAATATTTAATTATAATATTTTAATTAATGTAATGATTTATAAGAAAATTAATTTTCATAAAATATATTCATAAATTAATGAAAATTTTTCTTATTATTATAATATAATTTTATTATAACTTAATTAATTTTTCAAAAGTGTCATAAAAAGAGTTATAATATTAAAATCAGTATTTTTCTAGTAAATGATGATTTATTTAAAAATTAAATTTTTCATATTTAGAAAATTATTTTAATAAAATGGATTTTACTTTTGAATTATACACATTGAAAAATTCTTGGGGTAAATTATTGGGATTTTTCTAAAATACTTGATTTTTTTGTGAATAATGAAATACAGTAATTTATGGTATTTAATAAATACATGAATTATTGATTCATTGATGATTTATGGATAATGTAAGACCATAATCTCAAAATATAGTTAAATATTTTAATATATTTGGTGATAATTCTCAAACTATTCATATTCTTGAGCAAAAATAATAAACAAATGGATAAATTATTCAAAAAACACCCCTCTCCTCCACTATAAATACCACCCCTCACTACCTCTTCTCATAACACCTCTTAAGCCTTTAAACATGTCCAATTTATAACCAATACTCTTCCATATAATCACCCCTACATCTAGGACACATTTTTCTCATCAAAGGACTAAACCATTTTCCCTAAGGAGGTTCTCAAGGAGGAGAAATTCAAAAGGTAAAATCCTCTTTCTTTTCTTTTATTTTCTTTTTAGATTCATGTATTTTCTTATCCTATCCTTTACTACACCTATACAAGAGGAATTATAACTCCAATATATTTTATATAATGTAATTTTATTATGTTAATGGAATAATTCATCTTCTAATCTCTTCCCTCTCCCTTTTATTCTAATAAAAGAAAATATCATCTGTGGTGTGTCAATTTTCGGCCACTGTGGACAATGCTTTTTAATTTTTCACTAACTCCATCAAGGATGGTAATAAAACCATAATTATGGTTAAATAAGATTGTATTATACATATTATAATTCATTTAGTGTTTTGGAACTAGTATATATATATGATATTAATAAATGAAACAAAACTAGTTTGTGATGATCGAAGAACTGCCAAAATAATCAAAACGATTATCACTATTGGATTATAAAATGATTCATCCTAACCCCATATAACCAAAATACCTGTATAAACATTTTATCTACTATATGATCATTAATAACATATAATTTCAATTCTGTATAATTATTCTCATTTTATATGAACCTCCGTACTCTTATACAAGTAAACCAATTGTGAAAACCAAGGAAAATAACACTCCCAAAAGACGAAATTAAATCTTATAACTAATTAAAAGACCATAAATGAACTTAATGAAATTATAATAAATAAAATAAATGTAAGAAAGGTTCTGAATTAATTAATTAATGGATTTAATTTCATTATCTGTGATATTAAGTATAAGTGCAGAACACTTTCGGACAAAAAGTAAAGGTTTCTTCTCGAACCTCCATTTTCATTCGAGTTATGATTTATCCCTATATAAACTAATGTAATTCTTAATTATTTTTATATAATTATTATAAATTTATTATATATGATCCAAAATAATGTATATAGATCATTTAATCTTTCTTTTATGGGGAAATACATGTTTTATAAGGTTTCCTTCTCAATTATTCCCGATACGCAAGCCCGATTAAAGGGAACTTCTCAATTTCTTACCCATTTTCAAGTACCATCCATAATATTTTTTAAGATACCATTATTTTTCTAAAATCACTAATTTTTCATGAAAAACTATATTTTTTCATTTATGGTTTTATACAAACAATCATGACAAATACAAATGATTTTTCCAAAAGAACTCTTCTTTTAAAAAGTAAAAAAAGGTATTTCTCTCAAGAATTGCTCAATGATTTTATTAGAGTATTTTATTCTATTTAAAAACTTGTTTTGAATATTATGATTTATTAGTATTGTTATATTATAATTATCATCATTTATGTTTTATTAAATGTTTTATGATCAATTTTATTTTGGATGTGCTATCTTGATACCATTCATCATACCACTCAGAATGGTTCGTGATTATGTTTACAGGTTGGAGAAATTTATTTAAATTTCATATATATATGTTTTTTATGTTAAACCAATTAGTATGATAAATTAATTGGACATAGTAAGTTATTTTTAAATCCTTCTATATCCCCTCAATGCATCAGTAGGTCTCATTAGACAAAATAGAAATTCATTTGTCTGAGGCTTTAACCATTTATTTTTAGATGTCTTGGCTGAGGCCTTGATGGTATGTTTATGATGTCCGATATTATGAATTACCTCATTATGATATTAGTAGATGATAATCCATGTGATTATTAAATTAGTATAATATTCATGGTTAATCTTCATTTTCATGTGATTATTTATATGGAATTATTTATTCATCTTTTATTCTTGCCATATTATGCTCAAGATTATGTTCTAATGGAATGTGATTTTAGTAATTCACCATGACTTACTATTTATATTAGCTTCATATGTATTACTTACCCTTACTAAGAATCTTATCTCACCCCTTTATTATGTTTTATTTTTCCCCAAGATGCGAAGATGTATATTATTAATGACATGTAGGGATAATCTAGGAGTTGAAGATGTTTCTAATGGAGTTAATATATTGTTTTTCCTTTAAATTTGTAATGTAAAACTTATGTTTGTATCTAGTTTTACAAAAATAATAAACTATTTGGTCCTTCAGGATACAAATTCCTTGTTTATTATACCAATGTAATAAAGTAAGGAACCATCTCTGGGAAACTGGGGTCAGTGTCTTTATATAAGGTTGAGGAATCGATTATATGTCCCATCAATACTATACCTGAAGAAGGAACTATTGGAAGAGTCTCATATCTCATTAGTCTATATTGATCCAATAAGTATGAATATTTATTGAGATATGCAATATTATTTCTGGTGGTATAACATGAATATAGATATCATAGAGTATGTATCTCAGTTTTTAGTATGTAAGAAAGTTAAGGATGAGAGATAGAAGTATAAGGGGATGTCAAAACCATTACACATACAAGAATTTGAAATAAAAAACATCACCATGTATTTCATCATTAGACTCCAAAAACTATCCTAAATTCATACTATTATTTGGATTTTAATTGACTGCATTACAAATTCAACAAACTTCATTGATATCAGATAATATTTCTCTATTGAAAAACTTACTAGGATATATATTAATAAAGTGGTAAGGTTATATGAGGTATAATATTCTGTTGCATCTGGTTAGGATCCAAGGTTTACCTCAAAGTTATGGATATGTCTTCAGAAAGATCTAGATAAAGAGTTATGTTTCAATACTAATTATCATTCTCATAGAGATGGTCATTATAAGAGTATCATTCAAATACTAGAGGATATGTTGAGATCTTGTTCTCTAGATTTCAAAGGTGGGTAGTATCAACACCTTTCTCTAGTCGGTTTTTCTTACAATAATGGCATTCACTCGAGAATTCTCATGACTCCTTATGAATCCCTATATAGAAATAGGTGTACAACTCTAATATATTGGGATGAATTTGGAGAAAGAAAGATATTGAGACTAGATTTAGCTAAGGAAATGATATATAAGGTTAGAGCAATTCAGCATCATTTCAAGTCATCTCTAAGTCGACAAAAGAGTTATGCTAACAATCATTTGTGAGATCTAGCATTTGATATTGGTGAGAATATTTTGCTATGAATTTATCCATTGAATAATGTTATGAGATTTAAAAATCAGGGAAATATAATCCCTATGTATATTAGTCCCTTTGAGATTATTGATTTAGTAGGGACTATAGATAATCATTTGATACTCCCGCCAAATATATCTCATGTTCATGATGTGTTTTGTGTATCCATCCTGAAGAAGTACATACCTTATCCTTCACATATACTTAAATAAGTGGTTATACTACTATAAAATAATATTTATAATGAAGAACATCCAACATAAATCTTATATCATAGTGATAAAGTTTTACAAAACAATACTAATCAAATGGTTAATGTTATTTAGAGGAATCAAAATTTTATGGAAGCTACATGGGAACCCGAGGATGTGATGAAGAAGATATATCATCATTTGTTTATCACAAATTGAAACATTTTCAAGGTTTAAACTCATTTTAATGGGTGTATAATATAACACTTTAAGTTCTTATATGTATTTCCTTTGAAATAAAACTTGATTTATCTGACTGTTTTCCATACACACAATCTCAATTCTATATGAACTGTGATACAATAAAATGTTATAACCAAGATGTTAAATTAGTAGGTATGAATATTATTAACCACTTTATAAAAAATATGTATAAAGTTGTTTATTAATTAAAATTTAGTAACTAATTTATAATAAATTGGTACTCAATTTTCAGTAAAGCTATTTTACATTTCAAAAATATGTTTTCTTCAAAAGGGGGATTTATCACATTTTTTCCCACAAAATTTATAATTAATTACTACGATTTTTAGAAAAAAAAATTAGGAAATTAATATATTTTTTAAAATCATCATTTCAAAATTATATTATGGAGAATTTTTTGGATTTTCTTAAAAAGATTTATTTTTCAGTAAATAGTGAAAAATACTATTTTTTGTAAAAATTATCATTTATTCTCACATAAATGTAACATTATGTTTTTAAATTTATGTTAAATTATATAAGTATACTTTATTTAAACATAATATAATTAATTACATAGGACTCATCATTATACTTGATTTTAGTATAAGTTAATTTTTGGTCTTATAAACATATTTTTATAAAAACTAATTTTATACATGTAATGTGTTTTTATTATAATGAATTAATTTAATACATATTGATAACCATTTTTAATTAAATATATAGAAATTATATTCAATATAATATTTTAATTTCCTTTTTATTATTTTTACAAGGAAATTAATGAAAGTAAATTAAGTTTCACATTTAAAAATTCATTTTTCAAAAATGGGTTTTTTGTTTTTGTTTACATGCTTGATTAAAATTTAATTTTTTCACTTATAGTAATTGAATCTGGTAAAATTAATTCTGTATATGTGATAACTATAATTAATATAATTTAATAGGTTCAACATAATTTTTGGTCCTAGTGATTAGTCAAAATAATAAATTCTTGTTACCATGATTAAGGTTTAAACAGGTTTACTGAGGGTGGGGGTAAACCATGAGATAAGGGTATGATTCACACTAAAACCTATCAAATTATTATTTTTTTGAGGATTTTTCAAAATTCTATTATCCTGACTTTAAATCCCTAGAAATTTTAAGCCAATTTCCCATGAAAGTTATTGTAAATCATTAAAATATTTTAAGAAAGTTTGTCACTCCCTTTACTTATAAAATGAGACCTCTTATCCTCAATTATTCACAACATTTGAGTATTCTATATAAATAACCCACCCTATTATCCCAAACTCAATGGTTACATTATTATTTTAGAATAATATATAAGTTTTCACATTCTGAGGGACTGAATAGTTTAGGAATATTGGTAAACTAGATGCATACTTGAATCTCACTTTATATTTAAAAACAGAAATAAAACAAAGTAAAAGTAAAAAATTATACATCCTTGAACTCATTTAAAGATTCCTTCTTCATATAATAGGGAAATGAAAAAAAATAAGGGTGAGATAAAATGATTAGTAAGGTTTACTTACAATGGAAGACTTAATAAATCAAAATGTATAATCAATATGAAAAGGTAAATAATTGAAGACACATTCCATTTAATCTATAATTTAAATATCATGATTAAATAAGGAATAATCAATATATAAAGGTAAATAACTGAAAAATTACATTGAATCAATAAACTAAGAATGAAATACATCTAGATATAATATAAATGAAAAAAAAATATAATGGATAATAATAATTATTGAATTTTCAATGATGTAAATTCTTATTATTAGATTTCATGATCTCAAGAATCATGATACTATTACCTTCAAGACATTGTGCCAAGATAGTTTAATTAATTGGTAGGTGTACACTAGAAACCCATTTAAATAGGGTTATCCAACTGATTCATCTCATGAGACAACCTATGCATTGAGGAACTATCTATAACAAGTCCCCACACATAACTTCATTTCCAATGCATTCCTCATATATCAAATGATTGATTTAATTCATGAATGATATGTTGTATCAAAAAATTTCTATATCTAGAAAGGAATATAGAATAAAAATAATTTCCCTATTCAATCATATAACATTCAATGTAAAATACCATATGTAGAAATGATATATAGTTTAATTAATAATCATATACCTGATAAAAAAATATGTATATTTAGGGGAAATACAATGTTCAGTGATCACAAGAAAGTGAATATTTCAAGGGAAAGTTAATAGTTGCAAAAAATTAACTAATAAAGAGGGTTTCAATACTTTACCTGGTCAAAATAATCATAAAAAATCTAGATATCGAATAAGGATGATATCATTATAAAATATCTCTTAGTATAATATAAGTAAAATAAATGGTTTCTATCAATGGTGAATAGAATTACCATAAAAAGATCATTAAAAACATTTTTTCAGAAAATAACATGTTCAATTTGAAAATAAATTTTAAAAACTAAAACTTTCCAAAATATTAGGAGAAATATTTTCTATAAAAATAACTATATACACTTGTAAAGGAAGCTTCAAAACAATTATTATTTAAGATGATAGTAAAATTTTGTACATGCAAAGCATGTTAAAGTAAAGATTCCTTTCACATTTTTTTAAAAAGGAAAAGGTAAATTTTTTGTAAAATGATGGGAAGATTCCTTTTAAAGAAAATAAAAAGAAAATAAAAGGTAAAAATTACTTTAAACAATCATGTTAAAATATTTTTGAAAACATTTTTAGAAAATATGGATTTGGAAGAAAAATGATTTTTGACCGAAGAGAGAAATGGAGTTGGATTTTATTAAAAACATTTTCTCAATAATTTTAAGTATTAAAGAGACTAAAATGGAACTATTATATTAAACATTCACTAATAACTAGAGGATAATAAAATTATATGGTTTTATTAGAAAATGAAAAATAATTTCCTTCAGTGGAAGTTCAATTATAAACAATCCCAATTAAAATGAGATTGAAACATAAATCTCTTACCACTTTGGTTACTTTTGAATCATAAACCCCATGAAAGGAATAACATAAAATGACACATTAAAATTTATGAATATAAATATATTCATGATATAACATATCAAAGGTTCACTATAAACATATAATAAAAGAAGATAGTTGTATAACATGACATATGTCCTAAAGAAGACAATTTGAGACGAGAACCCCTTACAATGATCATTACATTGAAGTGAGAATTAAGAAATGGTAATAATAAGTGTATCAAATGTAAATACACATAAAAAAGTTTAAATATAGAATAAGTTAATCATAATTCATTACACACATAAACTTCAAATATCAAAGTCAAAGAAGAAGTAATATAACCCAATAAAAAATTGAGTCATTAAATTCTTTCCACTTGGTAAATTTCAATTCAAATAAAATTGGATGAAATAAATAAAATTGAAACTTAAAATATGATTAAATAATAATTATTCGTGATATTAAATGTAAAGGGGTGGTATATACCCCATATAAAATAAATTATATTCATAAAATTATAGTATTCCTTAAAGAAAGGAAATTGAGATAAAATCCCTTACCCTAAGTTTACTTATTGTTAAACATGATTTAACAAACTTTATAGTAGTTTTAAACATGTTAATAACTTATAAAATAAATATAATAATACTTATAATATCATATATTATTCTTTTATAACATCTTATCACCCATTCATTAATAATATTTCATTATTACTATGGTTTCTAGTACTAACTTCCTTGTTCTCTCATTCATATTTTAACGTGAAATTTATGGTTCATGAGAATATTATATAGTTCCATAATATCAAGAATTATATTAATATTTTAAATATAATTTTTTTTAATAGATATATTTTTATAATCATTATTAAAATTTTAACATGGACAATGGATCACATTGCTTCGTGGAGACGATAAGTCGTACACACACACGATCGAGTTATCATTTCGTTAACAGGTGAAAGGGTAATGAAGTGGGTAATATATTAAATTAACAGAATAGATATTATGTAATATATGTAAAATATATTCATTAAATTTATCCTTATTACCTTCCATGTAAAGTTTTATTGAAAAATGACCCACATCGCTTCGTGAGGCAGTAGTTCTCCATACACACGAGCGATGTTATCATGTTTTAAATGGAATGGAATGTAAGAAGGTATATGTGATATTAAAATTTAAAAATTATAAATAAATAATAAATATTATATATGTACCTTAAATACATAATTTTATCCAATCGTGATGAGTGTTGAAGGAAAATGAGTCACATCAGTTCATGAGGGGGCAGTCCACTGTACACACGATCGATGATTTCATTTACCATTTGATGGAAGTGAAGATGGATATAGGTTATTCCATTAACATAATAATATCTCAGTATATTTTAGATACTTGTGTTATTATATTATAATTTTTAATACATAATTTAAGGTTGTAAAATAATAAATAAAAATAAAGAGCTTTGTTAAGACGATTACATTCTCTTAGAGAATCCTCCTTTGGATCTACTCTTAAGGAAACTAGGGTTAGTCTTTTCGGAAGACTAGAAGATATCTAATGTGTATAACAGTTTGGGGGATATATTTAGGTATATTTTTTTCTATAAAAATTTCTTGATATGTGAGAATAAGTGAGGGGAGATAATTTCCTTTTATAAGTGTGGAAAGGGGGCCTTCTTGAAAAATACATGGAAATATTCCAAAAGAATCTAAAATTATAAATTCATTCCCAAGAAAAATTCTTCAAAATGAACTTATATTTTAATATGGGGTATGATAAGGTTGAAATATGTCCAAAAAATATTATTTTTTCAAAATTGAATGGAAAAAATACCCTTATCTTTTGGTTTAACCCCCGATAAACCCATTTTAACTGTAACCATGGTAATTGTTTTTTACTATTTTTACTATTCATTATGGCCAAAAATCAGGTTTAACTTATTATATAATATAAATTATTCTATTTCAAAATATTTAATCTATTTTATCTAATTAAATTCATATAATTGGGAAATTTTAATTTACATATAAGCCCGCAAAACGTGTTGAAAAATAGGTTTTCAAGAAATGCATTTTCAGGCATAAGATGATCTTATATTTACTATATAACTAGAAATAATCATGAGATATATTTAAATTAATATATTTAGATATATAATCTATAAATTTAATTTAAATCAATCATTATTAAATATTTTTTAAATTAACTAAAATGGAGGAACATTACGCATTTAAAACAGTTTTCATAAAAGTGTATTTTTAAGCCTAAAAATATACTTATACAAAAATCAGGTATAAATATGATTAAAATTTAATTAATTATTTTAAATATAAATAAATAATACTTATTTTAATTTGAAATAAAATTCAAATTATAGTGATCTTTAAAAATACTTAATTAATTAAAAATAAATAACAGTGTTTGAAAAATTAATATTTTTCACTATTCACTGAAAAATAAACATTTTTGAAAAAATATAAAAATTTAAACCAAATATAATTTTAATATTATTATTAAAAAAAATATTTTCATTTTATAAATGTGGTAGAAATTATTTATATTATTTTCTCAAAAAACTGTAAAAATAATTTTTGATGAAAACGTATTTTTGAAGAAAGAATTGACCTTACTAAAAATTGAGTGATTATTATCAATAAATTTATATTTATTAGGACATATATATATATTCTATAAATTTTTTAATCATATTCATTCCTAAAAACTAATTTTATAGGTTATAATGACCATATTTAAATAATATATTTCATGGGTCATTTAAGCTCGGTGTTGTGTGTTGTATACGTTATCAAACATAATGTTTTCCTTTTAAAATATGAGGGTTGTGTGTACCATACTCTATATATGATATTAAATTTATTTAAATGAAATATAATTTAAAATATCAAGTTGTTACATTCTCCCTATGTTCAATAGATTATTCCCTCGCAATTTGAACTTGTTATCAGAAATAAAGGGTTTGATATTTGAAAATATCTTTGTTGAAATCCCACATCATAAAAAGGGTTTAAAAATATTCCTATTTATAATAGAGAAAGGGAGGTATGAAGTTAGTTTAAAATAATACATGACTACATTTATAATTTGGAGTACATTGTTTGTAATTTAAAATATGGACATGGAAGAAAAATATAAATAATTTTGGAGTGTGATGGATATCATTGATTATAGGAAATTAAATGATCAAGAGAAGGTTAACGACCACAAAACCATAAATATGTGAGGATTTAAATTACCATTGATTCATCTTATATGAAGGTAATATTATAACATTTTAGTTCAAGACACTTTTCCTAGATTTTAGGAATTCCTTTACCATCTAGAATAATGACATAAGAAAATATTCTTACTTGATATATTTCTGTTTTATTGGAATAATTTCATCCTTTGGTTATGCTTTGATAAATTCTTACATCATATAATGAAATAATACATTTTACTTCAAAATTTACACTAAATTATAATCTTATATTATTCCACAAATAAATAACCCTATATTCCAATTATTCTAATTATTCTCATCATGAATGAATGTTTTCACCTTAAAGGTTATTTCACACCATTTAACTTGTATCCCCAAAAATTTAATTTCATTATTCCCAAATAATAATTTATGTTAAAAATAATGGTATTATACTTCTCAAACCAATAAAAATTCTCCTGAAATTTAATTAATCAACTCAAAATAAAAAATATTTGATCCTATAATATGTTTCCCAAAATCAATTTAATATTTATCTATCAAACCATTTATGTAAAAATAATTTCATACCAACCTAGACATTATGTAGGCCGGTGGTAGGAATTGTGCCATTTTCACCCTTTGGTTGTGGGTTCAAGCCCTACAACCTTTTCGGATACGACGGGTTTTCACCAGGTATGCAAGTTTTCTTTTTTCTAAAGACATATTAATATAATTTCTATGAAATTCCAAAAAAATATGATGAAAATCATTAAAAATAAACTTAATAATCAAATTACTTTGTAATCACTATGGTTTTTTATGAATTATTTTTTAAAAAATAAAATTGTATTAATTGACTATTACTACCTTAACATCAATGATCATATTAACCCTAAAGGTTATCAATAACCTTAAATTTACGTTCAAAAAATATAAAATCATTATTTATAAAATAACCTTTTCACTAAAACATATACTAAATCAAAGGTTTGTAATCACATAATGTTTCCTAAAATATCCTTTATCATCATAATCTCTCTTAACACAAAACCTCAAAATAGTTATTTATGCCATTAAACTTATGATCAAACTTACACTCATCAACCTAAGAAACTTTAGGTTTAACAATGTTAATTCATGGTCATCATATATTAAAATAATCCGTAATTATTTGTAAATAAAATGTGAATTTTCCTATGAATATACCCTAGGAGTGTCAAACAAGGTGAATAGTAATTCTCATTGTCATGCACTAGGTGATTATAGAGTCAGAGCCCAATGTACACTTTTTAGAGTTATTATCCCTAGGTATAATTGTTCTAGAACTACGTTAAATTGTAGTATACAAATAGGGATATATTTCTAGGAAAAACTTCACAATATCTTACTTTACAAAGAATTAGGATGTTCTTCTATACTTATCATAAAATTTTACTATATGGTTATGTTCCCTAATTTATTTTTTCAAAATCTATTTCCCAATGTTTCTACTAACCTATCTCTAATACCAACTATATATACCATGAACCCAGTGTCCTAGAGCCAATGGTTACTTTACTACTTTGGCATAAGATACATGTGATCATATCCCGAAGGACCTAAGAGTTTATTAGTCTTGGTAAACTAGATACATACTTGAATATCAGTTTAAATTTTAAAACATGTAATATAATATAGTGAAATTAAAAATTATGCATCCTTGAGCTCATTTAAAGATTATTTCTTCATTTCATTGGTAAATGAAACAAAATAAGTGTGAGGTAAAATGATTAGTAAGGGTTACTTACAATAGAAGCTATCATGAATCAATAAGGAATAATAAAAATGGAAAGGTAAATGATTGGACACACATGTCATTTAATCAATAATTTAACTATCATGATCAAATAACTCATAGTTAATATGGCAAGGTAAATTAATGAAAACAGATGACATTAAATCAATAAACTAAGAATGAAATGCATCCAAATATAGAATAAATGTGAAAATATAATTCATAATAATAATAACTGAATTATCATTGAAGGAAATGCATGATATTGGACATCATGATCTCGGTCATCATGATACCTTTACCATCGAGACCTTGTGCCAAGACAAATTTATTTATGGGTATGTATAAACAAGAAACCGATTCAAATAAGGTTAGCCAAATGATTTGTATCATGAGATTGTCGATTCATCAAGGGGTTATCTATAACTGGGCCGCACTTGTAACTTCATGTCCAACACATTCATCATATATAAAATTATCGATCTAATTCATGAGAAATATTTCTTATCATCAAATTTCTATATCGATTAAGGAATAGAGATTAACAATAATTTTTCCAATAAATAATATAATCTTTGAAGTAAAATACAGTACATAGAAATGATATATGGTTTAAGTAACAGGTATATACATGATAAATAAAATGGATATTCAGGGGAAATTTATTTTCCAATAATCACAAGAAAGTGAATATTTCAATAGAAATTTAATGATTACAAATATTAATCAATAAATAGGATTTTGATACAATCCATGGTCAAAATGATCATAAACCATCCAGAGAAAGAATAAAGATGGTATCATTAAAACATATCTCCAATGTAGTATGAGTTAAATAATGATTTATTGTCATTGATGAATATAAATACCATAAAAATATCATTGAGGGAATTTTTGAAAAAAATACCCCTTTTCACTTTGAAATCACTTTTAAAACTAAAAATTTCCAGAATATTAGGAAAACAATTCCTTTAAAAGAACTTTTTAATCTTTTAAAGGAAATTTAAAAACAATGTGTGGTTATGATGGCGGTAAAATTCCATACATTCTGAGTACGTAGAAGAAAATATTTCTTTCACGTTTTTGTAATAAATGTGAAAAATACATTGTTTGGAAAATGATGGGAAGATTCATTTAACTTTTTTTAAAAAATCTAATTATAAGGAAAATTAATTTAAAAAATAATAGTAAAACATTTTTTAAAACATTTTTTGAAAGCATGGATTTGGAAGAAATGGATTTTTGATCAAAGAGAGAAATAGAATTATGTTTTATTAAAAATATTTTATCAATAATTTTAAGTACCAAAGAGAGTAAAATGATACTATTACTTGAAAAAATTAGTAATAACTAGAAGAGAAGAAAAAAAGGGATTTATTTTTCAATGATCAAATAATTTCCTTCAATGTAAAGTCATGTATAAATAGTCATGATTAAAATGATATTAAAACCTAAATCTTCTATAAATTTGGTAACTTTTGAATTGTAAACTCCATGAAAGGAATAACATCAAATGAAACATAAAATACCATGAATATAAATATATTCATAATAAATAATATAAAATTGGTAGTATAAACACTTCATAAAATAATATAGGTGTATAACATGACATAAGTCCCAAAAAAGACAATTTGAAATGAGCAACCCTTACAATGATCATAAAATTGAAGTGAGAATTATTCAATGAATAAATTATGTGTAAAAATTTTAAGTACACATAAAACTTGTGGAAGTAAAACATAATATAATAAAAAATCACTACACACATAATCTTATAATATCAAATACAATGAAGAATTATTATAACCCAATGAAATGAAATCGAGTTATGACATTCTTTTTCACTTGGAAATTTTCAATTGAAATCCCATTTAATGAAAAAATTCAAATTGAAACTTAAAATACCATGAAATATGAATTATTTATGATATTACATGTAAAATGGGAAGTATAAAGATCATATAAAATAAATTAGGTGCATAATATTACAATATTCCCCAATGAAAGGAAATTGAGACAAAATATATTACCTCATGTTTCCTTTTAGTACAATGTGCTTTAAAATAATGAATAATGATTTTAAAAATGTCATTAACTTATACCAAAAGAATAATAATATTTATAATATCATATATTATTCTATTATAACATGGTATCACCCATTCATTAATAATATTTCATTATTACTATTGTTTTTTATTATTAACTGCCTTGTTTTCTCATGCATGTTTTAACATTAGAGATCTTATTCATAAGAATATTATATAGTTACACATTATCTAGAATTATATTAATGTTATAAATATAATTTTTTAATTAAATACAATTTTTTAATCATAATTGAAATTTTAACATGGAGAATGGATCGCATCGCTTCGTGGGGACAATAGGTCGTACGTTCGCACGAGGGACGTTATAATTTCCTTAAAGGGTGAAAGGGTATGGAAGTAGGTGATTTATTAATTTTATAGAATCAATATCATGTAATATATATCACATATATTCATTAATTTTATCCTTATTACCTTCCATGTAAAGTGTAAGTAAAAAATGACTCACATTGCTTTGTGAGGTAGTAGCTTGACATACACATGAGTGGTGTTATCATATTTTAAATGAAATGGAAAGTAAGAAGGTATATGTGATATTAAAATTAAATAAGTATAATTATATCATAAATATTATATATATGTATATATATATTAAATCTATCATTATATCTAATAGTGAGAGGTGTTGATGTAAAATGAGTTACATCGATTCGCGAGGCGATAGTCCTGTATACACATAATCGACAATTTTTTTCCATTTGATGGAAGAGGAGACAAATATAGGTTATTACATTAACATAATAACATCTTAGTATATGAGATATAATGGTGTTATTATATTATAAATTTTAAGATATAATTTATGTTTGTAAAAGAAGACAGAAAAAAGAAATAACTTCATTAAGAAGATTACCTACTCTTAGAGAAACTTCCTTATGGTCTCCTCTTAAGGACACTTGGGTTGGTATTTTTTGGATGAAAATCAGAACTATAATGTGAATAAGGGTATTTTTAAGATATTTTTAGGGTTTTTTTAAAACAAATTAATTTATATGTGTGAATAAGTGAGGGGAAGGAGTGCCCATTTATAAGTGGGGAAATTGTGACTTCTTGGAAATTACTTATAAATTTTTCAAAAGAATCCAAAATAATTAATTCATTCCTAGGAAAAATTATTCCAAATGACCATATGTTAAAATTTGGTATTTTTTAAGGTTGAAATATTATGATAAAATAGTATTTTCACAAGTTTAATTGGAAAATTTCCTTTTATCTTTTGGTTTAACCCCCGGTGAACCTGTTTTAACCATTACCAGGGTAATTAGTTTTTACTATTTTTATTATTCAATATATCCAAAAATTAAGTAGAACTTATTATATATTATTAATTATAATGATTAAAAACATGGAATACATTTTAAATAATTCAATTCACATAAGTATAAAATTTAAATTAAAGATAAACCCACAAAACATGTCAAAAAATGAGTTTTCGAGAAATGAATTTTACAAACATAAGATGATATTATATAAACTATATGACTATAAATCATAATGATATGGATTTAAATTTACATATTTAGATATATAATATATAAAATTAATTTAAACTATTCGTTATTATTAGTTACCACTTAACCTAGTTAAAAAGGGGATTATCCAAAATGAATAAATATCTTGAAGGCCTTCGGATCGGGTTGACCACCAGAAAATTGTGTTTTTAATCCTAAAAATAAACTTATACCAAAATCAGGTATAAATATTATTAAAATGTAATTAATTATTTTAAATATAACTTAATAATAATTATGTAACTTTTAAATAAAATTTAAATCATTACGGGGATTTAAAATTACTACATTAAATGAAAAGAAATAACAGTATTTGAAAAATTGATATTTTTCATTGTTCACTGAAAAATAAACCTTTTCAGAAAAATATCAAAAATTCACCATATTATATTTTTATATTATTTTTTCATAGAATCGATAAAAATAATTTTTTATGAAAACATATTTTTGAAGAATAAATTGAATTTAGTAAAAATTGATTGATTATTATCAATAAATTTGTATTGACTATGACCTATATATATTTTTTATAATTCATTTAATCCTATTAATACTCAAAAATTCAATGGTTATGATATAATAGTTTTAATTAAATAATATATTTCATGGGTTTATTAATCTCAGTGTTGTGTTTCATATACACTATCAAACATAATGTTCTCCTTTTAAAATATCACGGCTATGTGTACTATAAGATATAAAAGAGATTAAATTTATTTAAAATAAATATATTTTAAAATATAGGGATGTTACATTATATATTAGAAAATTATGATCCAAAACATTCCTAGAACCCTTTACTTATTTTTATAGCATTTGGTCACTTCCTAACACCAATCCTTCATGGCATAAGGAGTAATCCAAAGTAGGTCTCTCAAAGAAGAGGTATAGATCTTAATAAAGATCTTTCAATTATATTTCTTATTATACCTTATTTAAACATGTTTTATCCATAAAAACATGATGAATATAGTATCATTAATATAATAAGATATTATTATGATGATATAATATCCATTTACCACCTCTTCTCAATCCAATGGGAGATGAATGGATCGCTCGTGCATACGTGTGGACTACCACCACCACATAGCGATATGAATCATTTTCCATCACCATCATTAATGGTTGGTTATAATGATAGATTTAATATTTATATATGATATTTATTTTATAATATTGATTATTTAAAGTTAAATTAATATTTTAATTTCTTTCTTTCCATCCATCAAAAAATGGAAATGTCACTGGTGTGTACATACAAGTTATTGTCTCCACATTGTGATGTAATTCATTTTTCATCACCTCTTTATACTAATTGATATAAATATCTATATAATGAATATATATAATATTTATAAAATTATTAAAATTATAGGAATTATGTAAATTTGATAAAAGTGTGTGGACCATAATTCCCAAACCAAAACATACATGAAAAATGAAGCAGTTAACACCTGAAATGATGATGATAATGAAAGATTGTTATAGAAAAAGTGATAAGATGTTATAAGTAAACCTTGTATGGTATTATAGGTATGATTTTATTTATGTTATCTAAGTATAATAAATTTAATTTTATTAAATAGGTTCTTAGAGCACTTATGAAGAAATACTGACTTGAGGTAAGAGTTTTATGTTATAATCTCATTTTTACCATGATTGTTTATGATTAAATTTTTTAATGATGAAATTATATGATCTATATAACCTAAGTATTATTTTTTTCTGATAATCTAGTTATTATTAGATATTTCATGTTTTCCTTTCATTTTCCTCTCTTTAAGTACTCAAGAGACCGAAATAATGTTTTTTAAGGAAAAACGACCATGTTTTTATCTTTGGATGGTAATATTTTATTTTATTTAAAATTTTTATTTAAAATTTTTTCAATAATGTTTCTAATTTTATACAAATATATATTAAATTAATGTTTCCCCATGTATTACTTTCTATAAAAATGTGAAAGGAATTTTTTTTACACAACATGAACGACTTTCTCCACCATCATGGATACTCTTTTTTTGGAAACTTTCTTTATAAGTTTCCTTTGATATTTTAAAATAAAATGGTTTCCTTAATATCTTATAAGTTTTTAGATTCTAAATAATTGATTTAAAATAAAAAGGGTATGTTCCTCAAGAAATGTTATAGTGGTCTTTTAAAGGTATTTTTATATATAACAAATTCCTTTAATGTTTCTTATGATTTACTGGGGATATGATCCAATGTTAACATATTTATTATTTCTTTATGTTTCTTACAATTATGATGATTAAATTTTTATGAAAATCATATCCTTTCTAAAATGTTATGATTTTATGATATGATGAATGATTTATGATCCTATGGCACACATATGTATGGTTTTCATTATGTAAAGGATAAGCTTAGAATTATAGAGACCTCCAATGAATTGGGTAAATAAGGATATCTCATGAGATAATAAGAGACAGAATGGGGATTGAACCTTGTTTAGTAAGGGAAATTTCCCAATACGATAGTCTTGGGAGTGAACCTTAACTAAGGAAATGATGGAATCTGGAGTGAACCCAATCCACTATGATAATATTTGCAGTGAGCCTTAAGGAAGTGATTTTCTATGCTTATGTTTCTAAAAAAACTTTTTGTCTTATAATTATGATATGTTTTCATGAATCGTGATTGATTATTGATGATTCCACACTCTTATGTCATATGTTTTTCGATTGATAAACCTTTATGCCATGTTTCATGATTATGATATATGAATTGATGGGTATGATTTTCTAATATTTAGCTCATGTTCTCATACCCTTATATAATGATCAATTATGATCATTTATTGATATATCTTATGTATACCCTTATATAGAATTTTATCTCACCCCTTTCTTATGTTTCCCTTCCCTAGGTTATGGAGAATGGTTCAAAGTATGTTATTTCCAAAAAGGGTTCTAGTTATGATGAACAAAATGGTAAATGATGTAGATATTTTATGTAATGGTTTTTACATATACAAGTTTCTAAATACACTAAAACTCTATGGTAATTAGGAGTTTATTATTGTGAAATTTATTGAATATTCATCTAAAATGATATAAAACTTATGTATGAAAATTTTTGGTCACTATAGTTTTCATAAGAGTGGGTTGAGAATTTGGGACTCTCTTGATGTACTCAAGTTGAGAGATCGTAATATTTTTCATGAAATCCAAATATTACTCAATAATAATGTGAGCCTTCAAATTATTAACCTCTTCCATGGATGATGGAATATTAGATTTCACACTAACCAGTTTTTCCTTCAACATACCAAAATCATTAAATATATGGGCTGAAAATGTTTGAACCTAACTATTAGATCTAATGATTTTATAACCCATACCTAATGGAGATCCTTATTCCTTATCTTATTATTATTATTATTATTATTATTATTATTATTATTATTATTATTATTATTATTATTATTATTATTATTATCTTTCTTTTGCATGTGATGGTTCAACAACAACCACTCTCCTCTATAAAGGTGTTTCTTCACAATATTCCCCTTTGGTACCAACAATTTTATCTCTTAAAATGAAACCTTTTTTAACTTTTAATGGATCAAAATTCCCTAAGAATTTATCCATAGTTATCCTTACTATAATTATTTCAATATTACTAGGGGTAAACTTTATAAATTTTAGGGTTTTTGTCTCACCAAAATCTACAACAACTAGTCTTTTGATTTTAGGACATAATTTATATCTCATGGGAGATATTGAAACAACATGAGAAACTTCATATTCAGGATCCCCAGAATTAGAAAAATTAAAAATAAGAAAAAAAATTATAGGCACATGAGGTGTAATACAATCACTAGAATGTAGTGAGATTTTATTTTGATCTTCACAAATTGACTCAACTTGAGTAACATTAACTTATTCCATTGGAGCATAAACTTCCTCCTCTATAACTCCAACTTCAACAATAGGTTCATCTTAAACAATTATATATTTATAAACAGGTAAATGAATCTCATTAGAGATTAAATGCCTTTATCTTTATCTTATAATAAGAGGCTCATTTTCCATTTCATCTTCTGAGTAAACTTTATCAAGAACACCAAAAATTCAAACACCATCACTTGAAATGATAACAACTCCCAAGAAATTATACCCCTAAATGTGAGTAGGGTGAACTTAACCTTCTTATCCACCCCTAATGGGAATTATATTTTGTAATTATAATTTCCATAAATTACCATTTTTTATATTTCTATCTTTGGTGTTATCCAATCCATGAGGCTTAGATGTCATCACTTTACTTAACTCTACCTCCACTCTTTGAAATAAGATAGTTTTTATTCATCTAAAGAGATATAAGATCCGTGTTATATTACATGCATGATATATATACCCAATAATGTATCTGGTTAGATTTAATTTATTCTCAATTTACATAATATAGAGTAGGTATATTTTTGGAAACAAAACTCCTTCAAACTCACCATTTCTATGGGAAATCCTAATCTGGATAAAAATCACTGGAACATTTCTCTTAGCCTCTAAGTATTTGATGGGATTATTCTTGACAACAGGATTTCCAAATTGAGATGTCATAATATAAAGATGTTAAACATCATCCAAATTTACTAGAGATAGATTAAACTTATATCATCCTTCATGTAAGAAACAAAATTCTTCAGCTAACACGATCAAAAAGATTGATAAATTTTTTTCCATTTACCCTTGAGACCACCAAGTCTTGAACATCATCAAAAATAAACTTAGAATTTTAATAGAATTATCACAATTAATTTTCATAAAATAACTCATTACTTTTCTCATTGAAGAAGAAATCCCATCCTTGTAAGTTAAAACATTCTTCAGAAGAATGTCCATGTGATCTAGACAGTTGAAAAGATAGCTTTACCACATTAAAACTTGCAAAAAACATTTTCTGTATTTAAAATTCTAGAAGTAGTCTCTTATTATCTTTTTAACTTCCCCCATATTTGTTTGATTGATGTGGTTTGAAGGATTAAGGATTAGGATTAGGGCAAGAGAAGGGATCAAATTTTGGAGACAAATCAAGCTCATAAGGTTTTCAAAAGTTTGATACATGATTAATAATATCTCTTATTGATAATTTTAAGAGTCACTAAGTGTGACAAACAAATATTAAAACAAATAAAATTATAAAAACTAATCATTCTACATGTCACTTTATTCCACAAAAAAATAATTTGAGTAAATAAAGTAAAATTTCAATAATGAAAAATAGTTCATCATTAATTTTATATAAGTAAATACCTAAGTGGTAAATGATAAAAATTATACTACTTATTTAATGATATAAAATTATCAATTTACACAAAATCATTTAAAATCAAACAATTCCAAATAGATTTCATTAAAATCAAATGTTTTAGTTTGTAATGGATTTGTAAATATATATATGCATGTTAATATTTAGTACATAAAACTATAAAGATGTATCACCCTTTTATGAATGATCCCTTTAGTCTATATAAATCATTATATAATGACTTATCAAATTCTTGGAAATTTCATAGCATAGGTTTTATCACATTTAATTATAACATGGTCATAATTTAATCCAAAATCAATTAAGGTGTGTTTCACCCAGAACACTAGTGTATAAAAACTAGCAGTTATGATGCATTCATCTTCAATAGTTGATAATGAAACTGAGTGTTTCTTATTACTAGATCGTGAAACTAAATATTTTCCTAGAAAGTGGTAGGTACTAGATGTAATTTTTTATATAATATACACCCACTAAATTTGACATCAGAATATGGTATTAAATCAAAATCATATGTTTTTAGAAAAAGTAAAGATAAAAAATTAGTTCCTTTTAAATACCTTAAAATTATTTTGGTAGTGGTCAAACCAGATTCTTTTGGATTTGGTTGAAAATGAGAATAAAGACATACTGAAAACATGATATATGGTCTATTTAAAGTTAGGTAGAGAAATATCTCAATTATTTCTTGATAAATTTTGTTGTTAACGGGTTTATCTAAGTAAAACATAATACTAGAAGTCATAGGAGTTAAAAAATTCTTACTTCTTTCAAGTATGAATATTTTTAACAAATAATTTATGTATTTTTTTATTTAAAAAACTTCCAAAATCTTTCTAGTTGATTTAAAATCCAAGAAATAAATTTAGTTAACCTATCATAATAATCTCAAATTCTCTTTTCATTATCTTTGAAAAATCATTACACCACTTTTGATTTATTGAGCCAAAAATTATAACATCAATATAAATATGAACTAATAAAATATATTTTAATGTGGTTTTATTAAAGAGAGTAGGTTCTATAAATCATATAATAAAACTATTTGTCAAAATAAATGAACTTTACCTTTCATAACAAGCTTTAGGTTCTTGTTTAAGACCATATAAAACTTTAGTAAGTTTGAAAATAGAATTGGAAAATGGGGATTTTCAATACTAACAGGTTTTTCAATAACTACTTCCTCTAAAATAAAACCATTTAGAAAAGTAGATTTCACATCCATATAAAATAATTTAAATTTTATATAAAATTCATATGCTAAATGGGTTATAATTTCTTCTAATCTAGCTACATGGGGAAATATTTTTTCATAATACATTCATTTTTCTTGATTGTAACCTTTGGAAACTAATCTTTCCTTATTCCTAGTTATCACACCTTGATCATCCTAGTTTTTTTCTAAATACCCATTATGTTTCTACAATAGGATAATAAAAGGTTATATAACTAAATATTATACCTTATTCCTATTAAACCGCTTTAGATCTTTTGGTATGTAAAATAACCTACTCTCATCACTTAATGCTTCTTATATGATTTTAATCTTTAGTTAGGGTAAAAAGGAATAATATTCAATAAAGTTTATAGAACTTATTCTTGTAAAAACTCCCTCATTCAGGCTTCCTAAAACAGTTTATAAAAGATGGTTTTTCAAGTTTTTAGGTTTTTTAGGCATCACATATTCTGGTTCTTCAGATTCAATTATTTCATGATTGAATTTTACTTGATCATATTCCAAATAAATATATTTTTTATTATCAAATAGAGGTTTAAGTTTTAGAATTTTTATAGAATCACTTAAGTCATAAATCTAAATCTTTTTGTTATCAAAGGTATCACTTTCATTAATTATCACATGATTATATTTTTCAACTACCTTTGACTTATTTTTAAAACCACTATCAAATTTTTAAATCTAATAATAACTTAAGAATATTCCTCAATTATCCTTTAGATTAAAAATTACAATATTTTCCTTAGTATTCAATATGTAAAATTTTCATCCAAAGATCTTAAAGTATCTAACCTTTGGTTTTCAACTATTCTATAACTCATAGGGTATTTTTTTCAAGATACACCTTATAAGAACTCTGTTTATGACATCACATACTTTGTTAAAATTATGGTCTTATTTCTCCTTTCAAAAATATATTCATTTGAGGTGACCTATGGATAGAGAAGGTATTTTTAATTCCATATTTTTATAAAAATGGATATAATTCATGATTCTAAAGTTATCCTCTATGATCACTTCTCAAGGAAAAAATTTTAACATATTATTGATTTGTTTAAATCTTGTATAAATTTATAAAAATATCACAAGCTTCACTCTTATGTTTTAAGAAATAGACTCATGTAAATATAGAAAATCATCAACTAAAACATATACAAATTCATTTCCACCAAGGCTTTTAGTTTTAAAAGATAAAAATAGATCTATGTGGATTAGTTCAAGTGGTATAGAAGTATCATCCTCTTTAATTGGTTTAAAATATGACTTGTTTTGCTTCCCAGTTTGGTATATATGGCATAGTTTTTTTTTGTCTAATTTAAGTTGAGGTAAATCAAAAATCAAATTTTTCTTAGATAATTTTATTAAATAATATAAATAATAATTTCTATTTATTGTATTCAAAATCTAAGATTCATTAATTTTATCATTCAAAAAGTTTATATTTTTTTACATAATGAATAAAAATATAGTGTGTAAACATTTTTATTTCTAATTTAACTAAATTTAATCAGTTTATCTTTAAAAATATAATAGTAATTACTAAAAATGTCAACATAAAATCTATAATAAAAAGGTTTAAAAATAACTATTAGGTTGTGATTTAAGAATTTAACATAAATTACTTTGTTGATGAGGAATTAATGTAGATCTACAAAAGATTCAACTCTAATGATATTTCCTTTGGAATTTTCACCAAATGTTACATGGAGTTTATAAATTTTATCGAGTGAACCAAAGTTGTAAAAATATACACTCACACTCATTGAATAGACACTATCCATAAACCATTTTTCATTTCTAATATTGTGGATTGTTTTCTACAAAAACAAATTAAACAAGATGGTTATTTGGTACCCAATGAACTTGGGTCCAACAATATGTCAGGTATAAAATATTTAAAAACCCAAATATGTTTATTTTTTCCATAATTTTCAGTATGAATCTTAGATAAATTATTTCAAAGAAACACATTATTAACACCATATAATTGAGGTTATTTAATAAAAAATCATTTGAATAATGAATAGTTATTTTATATAGGAATCAAGTAATATTATACATCTTTCTATTTTTGGATATAGATACAAAATAATTCTTATTCAACTTAGGTATTTATACATTACTATCGATGCTTTGTTAGAATTTATTTTATTTATTATTACCAAGTAATTTATTGAGATAATTCACCCCTTAGTAAAGTCACTGGTAGAATATTTTAGATCTTTGACTTCATACAATAATTATTTTATTTTACAGTCATGGATAGAAAATGTACAAATAAATTTATCTAACATTAGATTCAATTAAAAATTATTGTTATTTAAAGTTTCCTTTTCATTAAAAACATCATCATGTTATTTTTTGAGAGAATTGTTCTTTTTATTCAAGTATTTATAGATATATTATGACATGGAACAATACTCATTTAGTTGTTCAAAAATTCATTTTTTAGTTTTAGATCTAGATTCAGAAGAACAATAATAAATAGTTTTTGCTCTTATATCTAATCCATGAAGCACATGTTTTCCTTATTTTTGATATCTCAACTTACAAGTTAGAGCTTGAATCTCCATTGGAGTCTTCAAAATCACTCTATGTGGCCTTTATATCCTTCTCCACTTTCATTTTATAATCATGTTTTTAGTTGAAAATTTTCTCAGATTTATTCTTATCTTTTAGCAGTGGGAACTTGGTCTTGATATTCCCAAGATTCTTACATTCATAACATCTAAATTATTTTGATTTTCCATCAAACTTATTATTCTTGTTTGATGTATTCTTGAATCCTCTTCTCTTTTTATATAACTTTTTGAATTTCCTTGAAAATTGAGAAAGTTCATCATCATATTCTAATATACTTGAATATCCTTTATCAGATAAGTTTAAAAATGATTTTCATTTTTATTTCCTCTTATATTTATAATTAGATACCATAAAAGAAGTATTATCATTTTTTATCAATTTGTGATCATCAACCTCTACTTAAATCTATACCTTGTATATCATGAGAGTTCTAATCATTTTTTTTCTTCATATCCTTGAAATGATTTGATTGTCTATTGGAATTAGATATTACACTCCATTTTGAATGTAAAAGTGTAATTACTTTCAATGCTTGATAGGGTCCAGGAATAAGAGTTCCCAAGGAAAAAACTTCATTTATTATCTCTATAATCCTTCCATTAATTTGAGTGATATTTTATCCCTCATTCATCTAGAAGGTATCAAATGTAATATTAGTATTCTTATACCATAGTTCTCTAACATTTATAGTACCTTCATAAGCTACTAAAATAGTAGTTCATATTTCATGGGTTGAACCACACTATGAAACATGATTGAACTCAAAAAGACCTATTAAACATATAATGAAATTAATATATATGAATTTGAGAACATATTCAGCTTCATATGTAGCATCCAAAGTCTCTATTTCACCATTATAAATTTTATAAGGCTTTACAACCATCAACTAAACTTTCAGATCAATATTTTTCAAGTAGGTAATCATGCAAGTTTTCCAGCAACTATAACATTCTCTATTGAAGTATGGTTGTAAGAACCCAATTCTTCAATAAATTATGGATCATTTTAATTTTTCTATAATTCTTTATTTTGGACCTAATATGGATGCCTCGTGAGTTAGATAAGGTTTTGTAGGTGTCTAGATCTTGCTCGAAGGTCAGAACCCCAATCGGTGGGAGAAAAGGGCATGTCACACGGTTAGTAGAAACCATGCGGGGAAGGTCATGAAATTAGTTCTAACCATGCGATACTAGAAAGTGGAGTCCTATAGGCTGCATTGTTAGACAAATCGTGTGATTTGGGGTGCACAGATGTACTAAAAACTACAGACATATTGTAGATCCATTTCACTTAGTTGGTGCATGGTTTTTCTAACCTTGCATCCTAATTGTGAGGGTGCCCCTTCCTACATCATACCATGAATGGTTGGAACACAGTTTAGAAAACCATGTGGCCAAACTGTGTGATGCATATTTTTGGGAAAAATTACCAAATTTCCCTTAATGAGTGTTTAAAACAACCCTCCTTTCCTTGTTTATTTTTAAGCGAATAAAACCTCTTCCTCCCCCTTTTTTGGAGCTCTCAATCCCTATTTTGTATCTTTTGATATTGATATCTGATATGGTGTTCGTTTTAATCACCATTTATCACATTGTATGTGTATCAATGATTACTCAATTCCTTTTAACCATTCTTCATTATTCTTCATCTCGATGATGTTATTTAGATGCAGGCTTATATTCCCTATTTTTAGGGTGTTGATATTTTCTTCGGATCTCTTCCAATTTAGTACAAACTAGAGGATGATATTGGATGAGTAGATTATTATGAGTATGAAGTAGGTGTTCTATAACTCATCCCTCAAGATTCATAATTTTATAAATTGTCGTGTGTTTGCACCAATTTCATTAGGTGTCGCCTATTAAATTAATGTGTCTTAATTATAGTCATTAGAACCATGTTCAAATACCCTTTTTTAATATGTTATCCATCGATGGTGTTACATCCACAACATCAACCACCCCATGTAGGGTGAATACCATAATTAAGATTTTTGTTATTTAACATGTTTGTCTACTTCACTATTCAGGTGTGTGTCTTGACCTTGCTAATGGAAAGACTTCTTTAATTAGATGACCGTTTAATAGATTAATGTCTAGTACCATGTGCGATTATCACTTGACCCACCTAAGGTAAGTTATAAAACTTAAATAGAGAATTTTTTGAATGGTTAATTGAAAAGTATAGTAAGTATATAACTTGGCTCAATTAAATGTAATTGAGGAACTTGGTTTCACATTCATATCACACCTTTCCATGTTTATGGGAGGTAGCAGAGTGAGCCTTATTAATTGAATATGACTTATATAATTTAAGTAAATGGTTTCATGTCCTTGAGATGCATTATCACTTGTATAAAAGTCATGGAATAAACCCCTTGACTATAACATGGACTTAATTATTCAATGAATCAATTGTATGTAACTAATTGTATATGGACCTTGAAATTAGTATATGAGTGGTCAGACTTGAGTTAAACCTTGGATTATCAAGGGAATTCCTTGAGTACTTGTGGACGCCACTCTTATTTAGAGATGTTGGTGTCCATTGGTGAGACCCACCTTATAACCCGATCTTTTTCTATCATTGGATTCCTAATATGACATTGTAGGATCCCTCCTTTACTATTATAGGATTCCCTGGATACACTCCTTGGATACAGAATGGATTCTACTAATATGAGACACCTTGGTTACATTCATGGGTCTAACCACTGCTTATCCCATTTTACCTTATCTATTTTCCTTTGACTTAATTAGTTCATTATTGTGGAATTCCTTGGAAGATGTTCCTTGGATTACACTCTTACCCCTATAGCCAGGCTACAGTTATTACTAGAGTTGGCTTGACCCCTGAGGTCAAGGTTTACATGGCCATTACCTTAGAACCTATTCATTATAGATAACATCATGGATTCCTTGTTCACCTTGGATTCTTTACTAATATCATTATCATGTCAAGATTTTAGTGCTGGTAATACCGCATGTGACCTATTTATATAAACTGGAACCTAATTAATTAATTAATTGGTTTTTGTTTAACTCTCTATGAAATGGTTATTTTAATAATCACAAATCTTGGTTTTATTTATTTCAATTTAGTCTTTTGTTCAAATTGTTCTAAATACGTGTAAATCATGTCTACATGTGTTTATCTATGTTAATTTTTGTTTTACGGTTGACCTGGAAGTATTCTGGATTGAACAGACACTTTGTGAAAATTACATGTCTTGACTCACCGTTAGTTATTTTCCAAGTCACCGATGATGAATGGTCGCACCGATGATGAACGGTCACACTGATGATAAATGGTCACACCGATGATGAACGGTCTCACCGATGATAAACGGTCACACCGATGATGAACGGTCACACCGATGATGAACGGTCGCACCGATGATGAACGGTCGCACCGATGATGATCGGTCGCACCGATGATGATCGGTCGCACCGATGATGATTGGTCGCACCGATGATGAACGTCGCACCGATGATGATCGGTCGCACCGATGATGATCGGTCGCACCGATGATGAACGTCGCACCGATGATGAACGGTCGCACCGATGATGAACGGTCGCACCGATGATGAATGGTCTCACCGATGCTACCGAATATCTAAAGAGCTACCGATCATGAGTCACCGATACCGATGATTAATGAGCCACCGATGCTAATGCTACCAAAACCGATGTAGATTCAAAATGAATCAGCAATCTCATGACTCACCGATAATCATGAAAACTGTTTGAATTTCTATAAACTCTTATTTAATTCCAACGGTCATATTTGATGTTTTTAATGCAATTAATGATATTTAATGTTAGTTGTTGGCATGTCAGGAGACCGTACCTCATACCTATGAAAAATTTAATCATTTCCATTGTCAGAGTGTGTGTAATAAAAGGAAGATCGAGCTGCAGTAAAAGTGTGCGAAACAAAAAGGCATTGAGAGAGAATTCTTCCATGAATATACATACAAAAAGGGAGAACACATGAGGAACTTGAAGAGGGAATTTTCAAGATCTTAAAAGAACTCTCATGCATGCAATCCAGCACTCCTGAAGAACACACGAAGAACACTGGAAATCATAAAACACACTCACTTGTGAAGGATATCAAGCTAAACCACGATACTCTGTTTTTCAACAGAAAAACCACAGAAGGACTCAGAAGCATCTCTGCTAAATCCAACGAGTCCAGAGCTGCACTGCCAATCACTAGAGCTTTATAAACTTTCATATAATCTCTCTAAGTGATTTATTATTTACTTTCGAGATGTGTGTGTATTATTTTACACACACACTGTCTCTTGTGCTGAACTGGAGGATATCATAATCCTCACACCAAAACTCTTTACTCTTGTTTACCCACAACAATTGTGGAAGAGGTCCTTGTGTGGCCTGGTCTTTATTTTTGTTTCCCACAAAGAATAGTGGTATAGTTCCCTGTGCGGCCTGGATAGTCTTGTACTATTGTTAACCCCGATCTAGGGTGCGGATCAAATTTATATATAAATTTTAGAGGACTAAGTCTTGGCTTGAGACTGAACCTATTGGTTATATCTGCTGTGCATTTTTAGTTTAAGTTCAAAATATACAGTATCTAATTTATATTCTACTACTTATTACTTTGAAATACAAATCTGTTTTAAAGTTACTTTAATAGTTAATCTAGAAAGTGTTTGTATCTATTGTAAATCAATAGGTTAGTTTCAAAAGCTAATTTAATCTTCTGATTAGATTAACTGAGAACTAATCAATCTTTTGAGAATCTAATTGAACCTTTACAGTTTTACAAATTCACTACAGTTTAACTTGTTTTATAAATTGGGGGATTTTAATAGAAAATATTTTAACAGAAATTTTAATTGGAACTCAATTCACCCCCCCCCCCCCTCTTGAGTGTCCACTCCGACCAACAGTTGTATATTCAGACACCAACCAAGGGATTAAGTAGGCACTTGGGTATTTATGTTACTATACTTATTTACTTTTATATATGCATTCTTTCACACCATTTTCTTTTATATTACACATACATGATTTCATGGACCCCGTTGTTGGTGTCCTACTGAGATTTATCTCACACACTATCTGGGCTGCCATTGGCACCTGGACAAACTACATATATGCAGGTGTTGATAAAGGGAAGTGTATCACTTTAGACACTTTATTTCTTGTTTTCTTAGGATGGAGTGGGTAGAAGATGACTAAGTTATATATTGGAATTTTGGGGATAGTTTTTGGATTCATTTTTTATACTTTTTTATGGAATGTATTGTCTTCTTCCTTGTATCCATGTTTTCCATCTTTCTAGATGCATGACATGTATCATCATATTCTACATATTATCATCAGTTTCACCTATTGTTTATTATTCCAGTATATTTATATTGTCTCCTCTATTAATTTTTATCTTATTTATCTGTTTTGCTACACTCTATTAATGAGGTTATAGTCTCCCCACAGACACACTCTAGGCCCTTGCTTCTAGTCAGTAGTCTTTGGCATTCTGGGAGATGCACTTGAGGGCTTGGGGAACCTCTGAGTGTCATCCAGGTCTTGGATATCACAAATTAGTATCAGAGACATTCCTTTCTTACTTTACTATTTAGATACAATATATGGGAGATTAGGATTGTTTGGAACTTGGTTATGAGCCATGCTTGGGCGTAGCTAACCCATTTTTGGGGTAAATGCGGAGTTTCCTAAATTATGATTTTTATTTTGCTTTTTCCAATTACAATTGATATCATTTCACTGTTGGGTGATGTACATGTTTTGTGATGGTTATTATTAATATTCTTATTAATGATTAAATTCATCATTGGCCTGATGATATGTGGGTAAGGGGAATTATTACATACATTATCATAGGCTCCTAGAATTCACATTCCATGCATATTTCATTCCATATATGTGAATTTAACTGCTTTCATTGCTTGATATTCCTTTGATTTTTGAGTGATGATGTAGTAGTTATTCTATTCTTGTGTTTTTTTTATGATTGAGTGATTTTTAGTTTCAATTCAGGAGGTTTTATGGGCCCTAACTAGTTAGAATGGGTAATTTACTAAATCAATCCATTAGAATATAATTAAATGGGTATCAATTTTAGTGATAAGGTGTATGGACCCTGATTCACTAGAAATGATTATCCATTTTAAAGGAATATTGACATATAAAAATGAGAAATAGTAAACTTGAAAAGTGAATCATGACTTGTAAAATGAAATGGTTTCTGGAAATTCATAGTTGATCCTCCATCTACTAGAAACCTTGTAATATATACTTGATCACTTACCAATAATTTGCCTTATAAGTGGGTAGTTTGGGTAGTATACTATGGGTAGTGATCCATTTCATTTCATTTAGCTTTTACTATCACTGTCAACCTACTTAAATCTTATTATAAGGTGTGTTATTGGAATTTTTAAAGTAATGTTTCCACGACATCATTGTATCATGCGCAAGGAGGGTGGGCTACTATGCTCCAGACGTGGTGTCCCCTAATCCACCAGTCTTACTGCCAGGATTTCCACTTGAGGCACCACCTATTATACCTGATCTGAGCATTGAAGCTCAGGTTTGTGATAGTTTTCTATGTCTAATGCATTCTATCAAAGGTTCTCCACAACTTGCACTTATGATGGTTGATCTGACTGGTGAGTTCCAGCAGCAGTAGCATCCTACCTTCCTGGGGGATGGTTCTCCATAGGTTGATCAGTCTTGGTTGGAGGCCACCTTGTCTATATTTGAGCATCTAGATATGCCTCCATAGAATAGGGTCAATCTTGATACCTACATACAGTAAGATTCATCCATGCACTGGTGGGATATGATTACCCAAGATGGTCACCATCAGGGCATGGTATGGGATGAATTCCAGACCATCTTCTATGAGTAATTCTTTCCTTAGACACTAATATATAACCAAGAAATAGATTTCATGCATCTCAAGCTTGGTGTTATGTTAGTTATGTAGTATTCCGGATGTTTCACTGAGTTACAGTGTTTTGCATCGATTTTATCCAGTGATGAGATTTCATGTTCTATACGCTTTGAGGATGGGCTCGTGTATGCCATCTTTACTCAGGTGAATGTATTTATCCTACCTAATTTCTATAAGATCATCAATCAAGATCTCATCATGGAATGAAACCTAAGGGAAGGCAATAGTATCAGGTATAGAGGGACAGTGCCTCATCAAGCCAATAGTTCTTCCGGTAGAAAAAAGCAATCCCTCGAGGTTTATCATCAAGGAAGTGGAAGCCAGTTACAGTGTTTTGCATCATTTATAGCTAGTGATGAAATTTCATGTGTTATACGCTTCAAGAATGGGCTCTTGTATGCCATCTTTACTTAGGTGAATGTATTTATCCTACCTAATTTCTATAAAATCATCAATCAATGTCTCATCATGGAGTGAAACCTAAGGTAAGGTGACAGTATCAGGTATAGAGGGCTTGTGCCTCATCAGGACAATAGTTCTTCCGATAGCAGAAAGAAATCCCTTGAGGTTTCTCATCAAGGAAGTGGAAGCCAGAGTACTTATACTGGTAGCTCTATGGTGTTTCATTAGTGTGAATGATATAGGAACTTGAAGCCTTAGTGTGATAGAGACCCTCTGGAGTGTCGGGATTGAATCTATATGGGGAACCTTTAGAGATTCTGTTAGAACTTTCTATTTTCTTTTAGTGGAAGAGGTTTTGCACTAGATATGCCTTCAGGGGATGGTTCTTTTACACCTCATCAGGTGGGGAGTTGGAGTAGCACCATCAGGACTAGCCGAGGAGGAGTTCATGGCCATGGTAGCAAGACTTTAGATTATCAACAGCACCATCAGAGTGGTCTTGATTGTGGTAGTCTAGTTATTTCATAGGTCTATGGATCAGGTCAATTGCATGTACTACAACCAATACCTAAGGACCAAGCTTCAGGACCATCTATAGTATGAGTTACTATTCTATTAGCCTCCACTATAGTATCTTCTTTATTTGATACATGTTATTCACACTATGTCATCTCCTTATCTATCATAGAAAGTCTCGGGTTGGAAATATAGAATTACTAGGGTGTAATGACCCTGGATACAGCATTGGTAGTATGGTCAAAGGGCATATTCCAATTTAGGGACTATCCCCTTAAGATAGGAAGTTACCCTTTTTTATGGGACCTATTTTTTCTAGATATTAAGGGCTTCAATTTCATTCTTGGGATGGTTTATTTGGTTCTATATCATGCCTTTGTAGAATGATATCTCCATAGGATATTGTTTACAACACCATATGTCAAAATTTATCTACATAAAGGGTGATTGGGATGTCCAAAATAGTAGTGATGGACCAGAGCATCATGGGTTAGGTGGAGTGACTGCCTATATTTCCAATATCTTTATGGAGGATTGGATTTTATATCATGATGAATTTCCTCTAGTAATATATCATTTCATGAACATTTTTCCTGATAATTTTTCTATTTTACCTCCTAAGAGATATGTAGAGTTCATGATTTATCTCATTTTAGGAGCATATCCAATGTCTATTACTCTATTTAGGATGGCACTTACTGAGATCCATGAGCTTAAGTGGAAGTTAGATAATCTAGAGGCTAAGGGTTTTATATGATCTAGAATATCCTCTTAGGGTTCACCGGTGTTATTCTCTAGGAAGGTGGATGGTATCGTTCATCTATGCATGGATTATAGATGGTTGAACCAACTTATGTTCAAGAACCGGTATCCACTACCTCGAATTGATGATCTTTTTTACCAGTTCCAAGGATCTAGGTTGTCTTCTAAGATCAAACTGAGATTGGGATACCATCAAGTGTGAGTCAATCCATCAGAAGTACCTCACGGATCTTTCTATAGCTAGTATGGTCTGTATGATTATCTTTTTATTCCATTAGGTCTTAAAAACATGCCCACTATTTTTATAGATCAGATTAATAGGGTGTTCCACCCATATTTGGATTCTTTTTTCAATGACTTTTTTGATGACATCTTGGTGTATTCTCACACTCGTAGCGACCATGTTAAGCACCATGAGATCATTTTGAGTACACTGAGAGAGAATATTCTTTATAATAATCTTGCTAAGTGTCATTTATGGATCAAAAAAGTTCACTTATTGGGTCATATTATCTCGTAATAATGAGTCTCTCTTGACTCAGAGAAGGTGAGTACTATAGTCTCCTGGGAGAAACCCAAGAACATGTTTGATATAAAAATTTTCTTAGGGATGGATAGATATTATAGGTGTTTCATTTAGGACCTTTCACACATTTATTCACCTCTTACTGATCTTATAAATATGGGTGTCAAGTTCCTGTGGTTAGAAGAGTGTGAGAAATCCTTTCAAAAGATGAAAGGAAGGATTGTATCGGCACCTGTTCGGATTCTTCAAAATCTTATAAGAGGCTATACAGTGTTCTATAATGCATCTAACATCAGACTAGGTGTATTGATGATGAAAAAATATAGAGTTATTGCATATGGATCTCATAAGTTAAGGCATCATGATAGAAACTACCCAACACATGAACTTGATCTAGCAGTAGTTGTCCATGTATTACATTACTGAAGACATTATATATTGGGTGAACACTTTGTGGTGTACACATACCACAAGAACCTCAAATATATTTTTACATAGTGTGACTTGAATATCAGACAAAAAATATGGGTTGAATATCTTTAGTCCTTCAATTTTGATCTAGCCTATATGCCTGGAAAGGGAAATGAAGTAACTGATGCGCTAAGTTAGAAAACTCAGGCACAAGTCATATAAAAATATAGTGATGAATAGAAATTAATGAATCTTTTCTCTAAGATGCTTCTAGATTTTCATGATAGTCATGATCATTCCTAACTCTCATCCTTGACAGTTAACTCTTCCCTCCTTGACAAGGTGAAGATACGGTAATTTTCAGATCCCAAAGGCTTGGTTCTCTATGAGAGTATTTCAAGATATGACCCACCTCTATATTGGTCTATGGATAGAAATGATATCCTACATATACATGGATGTGTTTGGGATCCTACATATATGATAGAGGAGTTTATGAGAGAGTATTATGCTTCTCAGTGGGCAGTTAATCTGAGAATCTCCAAGATGTATCAAGATATGTGACACCAATATTGGTGGCTTGGGATGAAATTTTAGATATCCATCTTTATTACTAGGTGTTCCACCTGTTAGTTGGTGATGTATTAGCATCATAGACCTGATATATTATTAAATCTTCTACCAATATTGGAATGGAAATAGGAAGATATTTCTATGGACTTTGTAGTTATCTTACTGAGGTCTCCTAGGGGTAGTAATGTTGTATGAGTATTCATTGGCTGACTGATGAAGGCATCCCACTTTTTATCTGGTATACTTTCTTAGTTTATGAACTAGGAATATTGTATGTTTGTGAGATCATCTGACTACATGGGTTCCCTCGTACTATCATTTTAGATAGGAATGCTCATTTCATGTCATGGTTCTGGTGGGGGTTGCATAAGGCTATGGGTACACAAGTGATTCTAAGAACATATTTTCACCCTCATACTAATGGACAGTCAGAACAGATGATACACGTTATAGAGAAAATGCTCTGAGCATGTGTCATTAACTTCAACTATTCATAGGATAATCATATCCCTCTCATCAATTTCTCCTATAATAATATATTTCAGGCAAATATTTTGATTGATCCTTTTGAATCCTTGTATGTTAGGTCGTTCAGATCACCCCTATGCTGGTTAGAGGTGGGATAGGTAGCCCTACAAGGTTCTCATCTCATGTATGATACTTTAGAGAAGGTTCAGGTGATCAAGAAGCATATGTATACTCTTTGTCTATACAAAAATCATATGTCGATCACTGTCACTGAACTCTATAGTTCGAGGTTAGGGATCATTTTTTCCTACTGGTATCACCCAGGATAGGTAATAAATGGATACAGAGGAAAGGGAATTTGTCATCTTACTTTCTCTATCTGTTTAAGATTCTAGATAGATTTGGGCTAGTAGCCTATCAGTTGCTACCTTAGAGGCATTATTCCACACATGACGTATTCTATATTTCATAGCTACATCATTATCATGATAACCCATCACATACTTTTGATTCTGATGAAGTTGAGCTAGATGTTGATGCTTTGTTTGAGGATTATCCTATATGCATCATCAACCAAAGCATAAAGTCTCTTCGAGGCCAGTCTGTCCCTTTAGTATGAGTGAAATGGAAGCATATCCATGTATAGGATGAGACTTGGGAGTGCGAGACTAATGTACATGACCAGTGGCTAGATTTATTCTCAGACAACATTTTTCCTCCTTTTGAAGGTGAACTTAGGACGAGTTCCTTTAAGGAGGGAAAACAGTAAGAACCTGGTTTTTCACTCATATATGGATCCTTTTAATTTTGTTCTAATTATTTATTTTGGAACTAATATGGATTCTTCATGAGTTAGATAAGTTTTTTTGGATGTCTGGATCTTTTTTAAAGCTTGAAACCCTAGCCAGTGGGAGAAAAGGTCTTGTCTCACAGTTAGTAGAAACTGTGTGTGGTAGGTCATATGGTAAGTTATAACCATGCGAGGATAGAGAGTGGAGTCCTACAAGCTACACAGTTAGAAAAAATTTGTGATTTGGAGAACATGACCATGATAAAAAAATGTAGACATGTTGTAGATCCATTTTTCATGGTTGGAGCACGGTTTCCCTAACTGTGTGGTCAAACTGTGTGATGCCTATTTTTGGAAAAAAATACCAAATTTAGATTAAATGAATGTTTAAAAAATGATTCTTTCCTTGGTTATTTTCTAGAAGATAGAAAATCTTCCTCCCCCTCTTTTGGATATCTTATGCCCTCTTTTTTAGCTTTTGATCTCGAGCTCCAATCGGGAGTTTGTTTCGATCGTTGATCATCATGTTGGATGTGTATCAGTAAGAAATTGATTCCATTTTAGTAATTCTTAATTATTATTACTCTCTAATATTCTATTTAGATGCAGGATCATATGCCATATTTTTAGGGTGTTGATATGTTCTTCATATCTCTTCCAATACAGGCCAAACTAGAGGCTGATACTAGACAAGGAGAGTCATATGAGTATGATTTAGGTGGTCTATAAATCATCCCTCAAGATTCATTATTTTATAAATTATCATGTGTTTGTGCTGATTTCATCGGGCACCACCTATTAAATTAATGTTTCTTGCTTATATTTATTAGAACTCTGTCTAAAGACCCTTGTTTAATATGTTACCCATCATTGGTGGTTACATCCACAATATCGACCACCCCATTTAGGGTGAATTATATAATTGGTATTTTAGTGATTTGACATGTTCATCTAATTCACTTTTTAGGTGTATGGATTTAACTTTCTAATAGCAATACTTTCTTAGTTATATGGCCTCTAAATTGATTAATTTCTATTACCATGTGTGATTATCACTTGACCTAACTAAGTTAAGTTCTCTAACTTAAATAGAGAATGTTTGAGTGGTTAATTGGAAAGTATACTAAGTATATGAATTGTATCAATTAAATGTAATTGAGAAACATGGTTTCACATGTATAGTAGGCCTTTCTATGTTTATGTAAGGTAGTGAAGTGAACCTTATTAATTGAATATGAATTATATAATTTAAATAAATGGTTGCATGTCCTTGAGATTCCTTGTCACTTGTATGAAAGGAATGGAATGAACCCATTGACTATTACATGGCCCTAATTATTAAATGAATCGATTTTAAGGTGCCTAGTTGTATATGGACCTTGAAATTACTATTGGAGTGGTCAAACTTGAGTTAGACCTTGGATTCTTGAGGGAATTCCTTGAGCACTCATGGATTCCATTCTGATTCAGAGATTCTAGTTGCCAATGGTGAGACCCATCTTGGAACCCAATCTTTTTCTATTAGTGGATGCCTTGTATGACACTATAGGATCCCTACTTTACTATTATAGGATTCCTTGGATACACTCCTTGGATCCAACATGGCTTATACATACATAATATTCCTTGGTTAAATCCTTACATTTATCCATTGCTTATCCTATTTTACCTTGGATTTTTTCCTTGGACTCGGTTAGATTCATTATTGTGGAATGCCTTAGAGGATGGTCCTTGGATTATACTCTTACCCATATAGCCAGGCTATAGTTATTACCTAATTTGGATCCACCTCTGAGTACAAGGTTTCCTTGGTTATTACCTTGGAACCTATTGATTATAAATAACATCATGGATGCCTTGTTCACCTTGGATCCTTTAATAATATCATTATAATTTCAGAATTTTAATTTCAATAATACTACAAGTGAACTATTTATATAAATTAGAACCTAATTAATTAACATACTGGTTATATGTTCATACATTAGTCGGGGGATGAAGCAGGTACTTTGGTATTTCTATTACTGTACTTATTTACTTTTATATATGCATGCTTATACACCATTTCAGTTTATATTACATGGAAAAGATGTTATAGAAACCTTTGGTGGTGTCATACTGAGATTTATCTCACACCCTATCTAGGGTTCCATTATCACTCAAGAAGACTACATGTATGTGGGTGTTGATAAAGGGAAGTTTACCGCTTTAGATACTTTTTTGCTTACTTGCTTAAGATGGAGTGGGTAGAAGATTACCAATCTAGAGATAGGGATGTTGGGGATAGTTTTTGGATTCCTTTTTACTACTTTTGTATAGAATGAATTATCTACTGCCTTGTATCCATGTTTTACAGCTTTCTAGAGAAATGAAATGTATCATCATCTTCTATATATCATCATCAATTTCACCTCTTGTTTATTATTTCAATCTATTTATACTACTTCTGCTATTACTTGTTATCTTTTTTATCTATTATGCTATAATCTAAAAATGAGGGTGTAGTCTCCCCTTGGACACAACTTAGAACCTCATTGCTAGTCGGCAGCCTCTGGAATTTAAGTAGATGCATTTAAGCCCATGTGGTCAACTAGGCTCAGGGCACCTCCAAGTGGAATCTGGGTCTGGGACGTCACAATGGTGCTCTGATTATATGAACCCATTATTTGGATTTATCTATTTTTAACACTTATAATCTTATCTTTATACTTCAACATGTAAAGGTTGATAACTCAAAAGTCACTTTCTATGATACCAATTATTTTTCTAGTAGGTTTGAATAATTACTGGAGAAAGGGGGAATTGAGTTCTTTAAAAAACCTTACAAGCATAAACCAACCTCTTAAAAAATTGATTTAATTTTCTGTCACAAACCAAGACGGTTCATCATCCAAATCAGTGCTCGTCCTGGTCTGTGGAAAGGCCCGAGGGGAATTTCCAATCCCCATATGCAGGAAAAAGTGCCTGGGTATCATAAATAAGGAGTGGTAATGATTTACCTGAGTTTTATAATCATTAAACAAAAAATAAAAATTAATAAACAAATCTGAAAATTCCAACCAAACAAGACATAAGAAATTTTCAAAATTTAGTCACAGGGTTTATACGAAATCCCAAAAACTAACACAAAATAAGGAGACCAAAAACTATCTCAAAAACCACCACATGACAAGATGAAACCACCCTCATGTCATATCCACAACACCCCGCCAAGACGAACCTCTAGCAACCCAAACCACCATATCCAAAAGCCTTGCCCTTACCTATGTCAAACACTACCAAATATACTTACACCAAAAGGTGTAAGTATTGTGTGATCCTAATCCTATTAGGATGTCACTCAAAACTAGATTACATACTCTAAAAATTAAATGACAAATGCACTTGCAAGTTTTATAAATGAAATAAATTCTAGGACAATTTCAAAGGAACCAACTTTAAAGAAAATCCACTTTAAAGAAAGGAAACAATAAATAAAAACACACATACTTTTGAAGTAACCAATATTCCTTGTTGTATGCCAATGATAAGGGAAACATAGACAAAGATAACTAATCATTGGAAATTCCCTATAGGTAATAGCTAGTAATGGGATCTGAGAACCTCACTTCTCGGTGAAACATGGCTTAGAAATCATGAACATCAGCTTTCTCATGAATGAGACACTAGTGAGGGACACCCCCATAAACTAGTGGCTTCCAATTATCATTCATGTTTAGTTAAAGTTGTCATCGTCAATCCCACTAAGTGAAACTAGGCTAAAGACACTTCTGTATCACTAGCACACTAGTCCTAGTCCACCCACCAAGTTACTCGGGCTTCCCTTTTTGTGCTCATTCAAGTTCCAAGTTTACATAACATACCACATTCACATACACAAACCAAAAAGTCACTACACACACAAAATACCACCATTTACACACCCAAACCCTCTTTCAAAACATAATGCACATCAAAACCATTTCAAAACATGATTTTCACCAGCTAGATAATTCAATAAATCCTTTAAACTATTTATTAAATCATTTTAGAAAACACCATAAGGCTTTACACCCAAAATACACCTAAAATCCCATTTTTAAAATCAATATCACACCAAAACCTTTCCAAAATATGATTTGTATTTCATACACAGTCTAATAAATCATTTACACAATTTATAAAATACCAACAAGTGAGTTAACAAAGGTTTACACATAAATCTCACCCAATTACTCATGAAAACCCCATTTTAGCACCAAAAGTATATCAAATCCTTCCATAAACAACATTTTCACCATACATGACAATCATAGAACATTAAAAAATGCACAAGAAAGCATTATAAATTCATCAAAGAATGTTTAAGCATGGAATCACCTATCTCTGGTGTAAAAAGTTTCAAAAATTAGTGAGAAACTCTAACCGAACCTCAATTGCACCATAAGGAGGTATGATCAAACCCTAATCATGAATATTATATCCAAAAATCTAAGATCAAAACCCTAAATTGAAACCCTAGCTGCTAGAGAGAAGAAACCCCAAGTGAAAAGAAAGAAAACCCTAGATTGGAGGAAGAAATGCTTACCCAAAGTAGACCGCACCTGCGAAGGAGGGAGACGAGGAGTAACGAGTGGTCCGGGAGGTTGGTCGCACAAGAAGGGGTCACTGTAGGGGATCCACACGTGAAGCGAGAGTGGGGCGTCGGTGGGTCGCACAAGGGGGCGTCGGTAGGTCGTGTGAGCGGGAGTGGGGCGTTGGAGGTTGCTCGCCAGAAGGAGGCTGCTGGAGGGTTCCAAATAAGGTGGGGTGATGCACATAGGTGGGAGGAAGAGGGGATGGGTGATGTGAGGAAAGGGGATGAGGGGTAGAGGAGGGAATGGAAAAAATGAAAGAAGAAATAAAAAAAGAAAAGGAAACCCTAAAAAACTATATAATTATAATAATAATAATGATAATGCTGATGATAATAATTAATGGTGATGATGATGATAATAATAATAATAATGATGATGATAGTAATAGTAATAATTTAATAATATTATTATCATTATTATTATTATTAAAACAAATATTTTTATTTTATTTTATTTTATTTTATCATTTTATTTTATCTTTCATTTTATTATTCATTTAATTAATTTTTTTTTGAACATCGAGTAGTTCACATGGTGATATGAGAGAAGTCGCATGGTTTCAACCATGCTTTGCCCATGCATCGGATGCTGCCAAGACCAAAACACTCATTTTTCAATAAAAACACAAAATTCCAACCGAGAATCGACTTGAACCTCGACAAGAATATTCAAATCCAAGAAAATAATAAAATAAAAATAATTTCAAGGGTTAGGTTATGACAATTCTCCCCACTATGAAAAATTTTTTCCCTCGGAAAGAAACTTTAAGCTTGATCAGATAATAAAAATGGATACTCTTGCTCAACCCATGAATTCTACTCCCAAGTCTCATGCACATCATTCCCATACTGCCAAAGGATACAGACCAATGGAATAAACCTCCCACAAATCACCTTCTCTTGGGAATCTGCTATCTGAACTGGCCATTCAAACACTGATAAATCGGGCTCTATCTCCAACTCTTCCCAATTCAATACATGAGAAAGATTTGGATTATACTTTTTTAATTAGGAGACATGGAATACGTCATGAATTGATGTCAACTAAGTTAAATCTAACCTGTATTCCACTTTTCCAATCCACTCAGTGATATCTAAAGGTCTGACATACCTCGATGTTAGATTTCCTTGATTTCTCAAATGATGAGGGCCGAAGAAAGGTGCCACCTTTAAGAGCACCCGATCACCCACAAAAAACTCAAGATCTTGACACATTTGATCGGTATAAGATTTTTGGCCATTATGAGCTATCAATAATCACTTCATAATAAACTTGACTTTCTTAGACATCTCTTGAACAAGACTCAATCCCAAAAGTGAGGTCTCGCCCACCTCAGCCCAATATAAAGTAGACCGACATGTCCGACCATAAATCACCTCAAACAGATCTATACGAATTGATGATTGGTAACTATTATTATAAGAAAATTCAGAAAAACCCAAATGGATATCCCATAATCCTCCAAAATATAAAACACATAAACAAAGAATGTCCTCTAAAATTTGATTTTCCTGCTCTATCTGACCATCCGTTTGATGATGGTATGTCGTGCTCATCTTAATCTATAACCCAATTTCTTTTGAAGGCCTTCCCATAATCGAGAGGTGAAATGGGGGTCTCTATCTAAGATAATTTCTAATGTCACACCATGAATTATTATCACCTCCTAAACATAAAACTATCCTAGCTCATCCACTTTCGCTGAATCTTTGATTAGAAGAAAATGGGCTGATTTGGTCAGACGTTCAATCACCACCCAAATGGAGTTCCTTCCCCGAGTTGTAGGAGGCAATATAATAATGAAATCCATGGAAACCTCATCCCATTTCCAGGTAGGAATGGGTAATGTATGAAGCAAACTAGAGGGCCTCTGATGCTATGCTTTTACCTAATGACATGTATAGAACCTCGATAAAAAATCAGTTATATCCCACCTCATGTCTGGACACCAAAACTGACGATGAACATCATAATACATTTTGGTATCTTTGGGATGAACGACCCACTAAGATTGGTGGATATACTTCATCACCACATTCCTTAGAGACAACTGAACCATGGAACGGACCTTAAAACACAAGGTTCCCTTAGGATATAAGGATCACTCACGAGATGTCTCCCCACCATGAAGGAACTACATAGACTACCGACACAGCTCATAACCAAGTTGCTCCTGCTGAATCAATTTCATAAGAGAAGGAGTCAACTGAACACTCTCCAAGAATGCACCTTCATTGTGATCCATGGTCTCTAAGTGCATTTGGGTAAAGAGCCCCATCAAGGTCTATTCATCACTAGACTTCCTCAAAGCCTACACTGGCACCTTCCTGCTCAAGGCGTCATCCACCACATTACCCTTTCCTAGGATAGAGATGATATCAAAGAAAACCCCATGAAAATACTCGATCCAACAGTGCTACCTCAAGTTCAAATATTTTTGGGAGAAGATGTAGGCTAAGATTTTATGGTCAAAATAGAGAATAAATTTCTCCCCAAAAATATAATGATTCCAAGTCTTCAGGGCATGCATCACCACTACTAATTCCAATTCATGGGTTAGGTAATTCTTCTCATGTGGTTGGAGTTATAGAGAACCATATGCCACCACATGATTATCCTGCATCAGCACACACCTAGAGCTTATACCTGAAGTATCTTAATAGACCACATACCCCTTTCCTGATTCCAGAAAGATCAACACAGGTGTAGTGGTCAATCTATGCATCGGCTCCTCAAAGAAATCCTTACATTCTAGGATCCATTAAAACTTCACCCCTTTCTGATTGGGTGTGATCATAGAGGAAGAAATCCATGAGAAATCCTAAACAAATCGCCTGTAATATCCTATCAAGAAAATAAAACTTCTGATATTGAACACATTCTTCGGTTGTTCCCGTGAAATAACTAAATTGATCTTCTTAGGGTCCACTTAAACCCCTTAATTTGAAATCATGTGCTCCATAAACTTCAATTCCCTAATCCATAAGGTCCACTTTGAAAGATTCGCATAAAGGTGATGATCCCATAGAGTTCCCAACACAATCCATAAATAATGGTCATGTTCTTCCTCATATCTGGAGTAAACTAGGATGTCATCCATGAATACAACAACGAAGGAGTTGAGATACTGATGGAACACCCTATTAATGAGTTCCATAAAAACCACTGGAGTGTTGGTCAATCTAAAAGGCATGACCAGATACTCGAAGTGGCTTTACCTACTTCAAAAAGTTGTTTTTGGGATGTTCGCCTCTCTCACCCTAACTTGGTGGTAACCCTATATATTGTAAAACCACTTTACCCCCTTCATCTAATAAAAAAAGTCATCAATTTTGGGAAAAGGGTATTTATTCTTAATGGTTACCTTATTCAGCTTCCGGTAATCGATGCACAATCAGAGAGATCTACTAGCCTTCTTCGTGAATAGAATAAGAGCGGCCTAAAGAGAGACACTCAGTTGAATGAACCCTTTGGATTCCAAATTGTCCAGTTGTATCTTTAATTCCCTCAACTGGGTGGGGGCATACAATATGAGGGAAGAGATATTGATTGTGTTCCCAAATCCAAATCAATCAAGAACTCTACATCCCACTCTAGGGTTAATCCCAAAAAATCATTTAGAAATACCTCTAGGAACTCATCCACTATAGGAGGTAATCCACCCTCAGGAGCACCACCATCATCCTCCAATATGAGCGATGATAACTGGAAACCAAGATTTCCCAACTCTAGGAGTGTATATCCCTCACGACCTGACCGAGGATCCCATTTCCTAAGAAATTCCTAAGGACTCCCATCAGGTTCCATGAAAATCACTCATTTCCTATAGTAATTGATATGTGCTTGGAAGTGCACTAGCTAATCCATGTCGAGGATAACATCAAAAAGGTCCATTTTTTAGACCAGGAAATCTCACTCCATCTCAACCCCTAACACGAATAGCACACAAGACAGACACTTGAGACCTTGATCCTTCTTCTTACCTAGTGGCGTTACCAACTCCATTAAAAATACATCAACTCTATTGGTAAGTTAAACAAATTAAAAAGATGGGTAGAGATAAAAGAAACAAATGCACTAGTATTAAATAAAACAGCTCCTATAGAAGATGCAATCAGGATGGTACCTCGAACTATCGAAGGTTTTACATCTAATCCCACTGGTGCCTAATCCATAGCATGAATATGTCTAGTCCCTACCTGAGAAAGACTACTCTCTTGTGGCTCTGCCATGATCTGGATCTACCCAGAAGAAAATCTGTCCCTTCCACTGCAACCACTAAACCGAGATCCCACCATTTTGGATGGATTCGACTAAAGTGACACTCCCCTAGAAGTCACAAATCATGCCACACTCTAGTATGGGTGTTTCACCCTGCAAAAATGCTATAAGTTCCCTATAAATTCACATCGGTGATAGGGCCTAGGAGGATATGTACATGCTAGTCGAATGTTCCCTACCTTTCCACACTTATGGAATGAAATAGACCCTACACCAGAAGTTTTTTATGAATATTTCCTGGAAGGATGGCCTAAAATACTTCCTCCCTTCTTCCCCTACTCATCCTGCTTCCTCTTCTTCTCGGATGAACTATCGCTGCCCAATACTAACATAACCCCAAAGGAAACAGACCTACTCTTGTGGTCAATCTCTATTATACAATCATGATCAACTACCTCAGCATAGGTCTTTATATTGAATAGGAATACCTTATAATATCTCTAGTTGCAAACCCATTTTGAACCTATGAGCCTTCATCTACTTGTTGGAGACTATTTCAGGTGCATATCGGACTAGCTCAGCAAAGCGGTTGGCATACTCCATCATTGACTGGCCCCCATGAATGAGATCTATATACTCCCAAGATCTTGCATAATCCAAGACCTCAGGATAGTACTGATCATTGAAGATAGCCTTTAATTCCTTCCAACTCATCTGCTCATACTTCCCAGCTTGAAGCACTGAGTCCCACCACCTTTAACTAGGACACTCTAGCAAGAACAAGGCATATTTTACTTTGAATTCCTCAGGAGTATCAAGAAACTAAAACATGCGCTCAATATTTTCAAGCCACTCCTCTAATTCCTGAGGCTTCGTTCTATCTTGAAATGAATGGGGGTTTTTATTGAGAAACTCTTGTGCTTTTTCCTTCCTAGGACTATATTCATCTTCTTTAACTGGAGAAGGAGAATAACCTACTCCCTGTCTTAGATCCTAAATAGCCCAAACCATAGATTTCACCAGCCTATGATCAAGCAGTGAGAGATAAATCTCTCTGGATTCCTCTCATGGGTGCAAGGGAGATCTCTGAGGAGGCATGTTGCTACAAAAATCAACAGTCACAAGAAAAATCATTAGTATAACAGGTCTGAAATTTTTCAGCAATAACATTATATATAAATAGATAAAACTCATCACAATAATGAAATGACCAAACCACTTCACCTTCATCCATTTTCCATGTGTTGTCTGCATCCTACCACCTAGAATATAAGTCAAAAAAAGATCCTAAAATCCCATGGTAACTCAAGGTCGTTCATGAGGTGTGTTGGCCAGGTACCCTACTCATAACCAGAACTATGAGCCCTGATAGTTCTAGCTCTTGTATAACCAGACTCATCCCAAATAAAATTACCCAAAGATCTTAACCTCCCTTTGATAACATTTTGTCAGGAACCAAGTTAGGTCGTCATTCAAACAGGCACCCGGCCCAGTCTGTGGTAAGGCCTCAGGGGAATTCTCGATCCCCATGGGCTGGAAAAGTTCCCAAGTATCATAAATAAGGAGTGGGAATAATTTAACCAAGTTTTATAATCATTAAAAAACCAATAAAAATTAATAAATGAATCTAAAAATTAAAACAAAACAAGCCTTAATCAATTTTCAGAATTTAGTCATAGGGTTTACACAAAAGCCCAAAAACTACCACAAAGTAAGGTGACCAAAAACCAACTCAAGAACCACCACATGGAAAGAGTACACCACCCTAAATACATCTTTACAACACCTTGCCAAGATGAACCTCTAGAAACCTGAACCACCATCTTCAAAAGCCTTTCCCTTACCCATTTCAAACATTACCAAATCTACTTACACCAAAAGGTGTAATTAGGGTGTGATCCTAATCCCAATAGGATGCCACGCAAAACAAGATTATATAGTCTAAACATTAAATTAAAAATACACTTTCAAGTTTTATAAATTAAAGAAATTCTAGGAAAATTTCAAAGGAAACAACTTTAAAGAAAAATCACTTTAAAGGAAGGCAACAATAAATAAAAACACCCATGCTTTTAAAGTAACCAATATGAATTTCCATATTTTTATGGTAAGGGAAACATAGAAAAATATTACTAATGGGAGAGGACCTATAGGTACTAGATAGTAATGGGACCCTATAACCTCGTGTCTTAGTGAAATGTGGCTTAAAAACCGCCACCATCAGCTTTTTCATGCACAAGCCATTAGTAGGGTACACCCCCATAACCTAGTGGTCTCCAATCATCATTCAAGTTTAGTTAGAGTTGTCATCGTCAATCTCGCTAAGTGAAAATGGGTCAAAGCCACTTCTGTATCACTGGCACACTTGTATCAGTCTACCCACCTAGTTACTCAGGTTTCCCTTTTTGTGCTCATTCAAGTTCTAAGTTTATATAACATGCCACATTCATATGCACAAACTAACAAGATACTACACATACCAAATACCGCCATTTGCAAACCCAAACCTTCTTTAAAAACCAAACACACATCAAAACATTTCAAAACATGATTCTCACCACCTAGATAATTCAATAAATCATTTAAAATATTTATTAAATCATTTCAAGAAACACCATAAGTCTTTACACTCAAAATACACCCAAAATCCCCTTTTTAAAATCAAATGCACACCAAAACCTTTCCAAAATATGATTTGTATCTCATACACAATCTAATAAATCATTTACACAATTTATAAAATGCCAACATGTGCCTTAACAAAGTTTTACACATAAATCTCACCCAATTCCTCATGAAAAACACCATTTTAGCACCAAAATCTTATCAAAACCTTCCATAAACCACATTAGAACCACACATGATAATCATAGAACATGAAAAAATTCACAAGCAAGCATTATAAATTCATTAAAGAATGTTTAAGCACAGAATCACCTACCTCAGGTGTAGAAAGTTCTGGAAACTAGTGTGAAACTTTAACCGCACCTCAATCGCACCATAAGGAGACAAGATCGAACCCTAATCATGAAGATTAGATCCAAAAATCTAAGATCAAAAACCTAAATCGAAACCCTAGCCTCTAGAGAGAAGAAACCCCAAGAGAAAAGAAAAAAACACTAGATTGGAGGAAGAAAGGCTTACCCGTAGTAGACCCCACCCACGGCGGAGAGAGAGGAGCGGCAAGCGATCTGAAAGGTTGGTTGTGTGAGGAGGGGTCTCCGGAGGGGAGCTGCATGCGAAGGGAGAGTAGGCCACTAGCAGGTCACACGAGGGGGCGCCAACAGGTCATGTGAGGGAGAGTAGGGCACCGGAGGTAGCTCGTCGGAAAGAGGCCATCAAAGGGTTCCGGCCAAGGTGGGGAGGCGTGCGCAAGTGGGAGGAAGAGGGTAGGGGAGACATGAAGAGAGGGGAGGAGGAGAGAACGAGGGAAGGGAAAAAATAAAATAAAATAAAAATAAAAAAGAAAGAAAAAAATAAAGAAAAGGAAACCTTAAAAAACCTATATAATTACAATAATAATAATAATAACAATAATAATAATAATTAATGATGATGATGATAATAATAATAATAAAAATTAATGATAATAATAATAATGATAATAATAGTAATAATTTAATAATAATATTTTTGTTATTATTATTAAAACAACTCTTTTAATTTTATTTTATTTTCTCATTTTATTTTATCTTTCATTTTATTGTTCATTTAATTTTTTTTTTTTTTGAACACCGGGTAGGCCGCACGGTGATCTGAGCAAAGTCGCATGATTTCAATAGTGCTTTTCCCATGCTCCAGATGCTTCCAAGCCCAAAACACTCATTTTTCAATAAAAATCCAAAATTACAATTGGGACTCGACCCGAACCTCAACAAGAATATTCAAAGCCAAGAAAATAATAAATTAAAAATAATTTCAAGGGTCAGGGTGTGAAATTTTCTCCACTATTATTAATTAGATATGCAGTGGAAATAAAAATATATAATAATTATAACACATGAGGTTTATAGTGATTCATGGTACAAATATCATCTATTCCACTCCACCAATGCTCTCTCTTTGAGCTTAGTGATTTTTACTATAGAGGTCTTTTTTCTAGGGTCTGTGACAGTTGAGTTCAATAAACTAAAACTTGTTACAAAAGGTACCAATAGATTTCATCAGTGTCTCCCTTCACAAGTCTTATCCACATTCTTCACACACTCGGTATAATGAGTGTAAACATTACAAAGAAAAAATTAATAAAATATTATGGGTTCATCTCACTATTATAATCAGTAACTAAGAGATGATGAAGAAATCTTCTAGATAATGGATAAAATTTCAAAGAATACACCAGGAGGTTCTTTATCTTTAGATAATAATCATTAATGTACAATACTATTATATGTTCATTATCAATTGCACAAAAAAATGATAGTGAAAAATAGATCATATGGTTCATGCGAGTGTTTTTTAATCTTAATATCAGTACTATTTATATTTTAATTTTGACTCTTATCCTTTCAAATGGTTGATAGAAAATGAAAATAATAATAAAATGTCAATTTATCATTTTCTTATGGTTTTATTCTCTCAAAATAGAAAAAAAATATAAGAAGTAATAAACTGCATCTTTGGACTCTCTTATAAATTTATGAATTCTTGGAATTAAAAACAATATTTAATTTTATATTTCTTTATTTGGTTCACATATTTTTGATAACACTAAATATAGGTGTGGAATTTTCATGGAATATTTCAATAGTAATAAATTTATCAATAATCAAATTACATATTGGAAATAATTGGGTTCATATATCTTTAGATTTGTCTGGTTTTTCTTCACAAATTTTTTGATAATAAGTTTTTCCTTCAATTCATAAGAATTTTCCTCATATGATAATTAACATAGTAAACAATTATTCTAATTTTAATGATAATTCCAATTTCAAAAGATATATTATGTATCAAAAATATTTTTATTTTTGGAGAAAAAGTTAGCTTCATATGATGTCATGTGTCGTAAGATATTTCGACATCATAAGATAAACTATAAATACAATTTTGTATAATAAATTGACTATCCATAGGATATTTTCTACACTGGTGTAACTTTTGGTCTTTAAATGATAAATGAACTTTTCAAAAACATGGCGTGTATGTATTTCATTTCTTGTAGGATAAAATAATTTTCCTTATATATTTCTCTTAATTCTTTCTATCTTCATAAAACAATTCCGACAATAAGTTTCCTTTTCATAGGATATTTCTCTATCTGTTTTATGAGAATTCACTTATGTGAAAAGTTCATAATAAATTTACTTTTCAATATTTATAAAATCTAGATTCTACTTGTAGTATAATTTTTGAATGTCGGATATTTTATTTGTGAGTGAAAACCTTCATCTGAAAAACTAATAAGATATTTACATGATTGTATGATATTTTCCTTAGAAAATTATATTTAAAATTAAAAATATCATAGATTGAACAAAATATTTCAAATGGAATAATACTTAGGTAAATGTAACTTATTAACCTGAAATCACTTATGATAAATTAATTAGTAACAAAAATTAGGATTTTATGAGCATAAAAACATATGAAATATTGGGATATGTTGAATAACATAAGTGTATCCAACAAAGTGGGTCAAACTACACTCCTAAATTGACACTCCCAAGGGATATTCTTTAGTGATTCACATGATCTTTACGAACCATTATGATTTCTTTTTAAATATTTTGGTCAGATAATCTAAGAGGAAAAAGACCATGGATCATATTAAAACCTATATATTTGTTAATTAGAGTATACATTTCATTAATAAGTTATTTATTCAAATTTTATAAGCTTTACTTTTACATATATATTAATTTAATTATTATTATCAACTTTTCCTTATTCAAGTAATGGTTAAAGAGGAACTGAGTTTAAAATGGATGAGATGAACAATACGGTGATTGTCCCAATGATAACCATATGGGATGGAAGCTGGTGTTTAATAAGGTAAATATCATTTTTAAACATAAAAATATTTTACCAAGGTTAAAGTTTATTACCACTTTAATGTAAAATGGTTATTTTCAAAGAAATTTTTTTATAAGTGTTTTCTAATTCTTATCTATGTAAATTAAATTGATATATTTTAAATTATGAATGTAATGTAATATATATATATATATATATATATTATCACCCACATAATTAGTTTTTTTTAAATTAGGCAAAGAAACCTTAATATTTTAAATATTTATTTTTATAAAAAAACTATTTTTTTTATATTATTTCTTTTAATTTAATTTTTTTTATTATATTTATAAATTTAATTAGATTAAATTGATTCAAAATATGGAATCATTGCATTGAAATTTGGTTATATGGTTCATCTTATATTTTGAGAAAAAATAATTACAGGGGTTAATATTTAATCATGTTTAATAAGAGTAAAAATGGGAAACTTAAAGTGGCTCAAATTTTGTTAAGTTTACATGAAAATAATAGCTTCTAAAAGACCTTTTTTAGGTTAAAAATTCATACCAACATGTATCACTAACATTTCCTCATCTAACTCAATAAATTGTCTTCTGATTCCATATTTACCCATCACCTAACTTTTAATTCCAATAAAAATTACCTCTTTCTAAAATATTAAAGGATCTCACTCTCACCCTCTTCAATACAATATATTCCATGAAAACTATAACACCATAAAATTCTAAAGTAAGAACATTGTATCCAATAGCATGTATGACATGAAACATCAGGTTTGTAAGGGAATATAACATCCCAATACTCTAAAATATACTTACTATTTTAAATAAATTCAATCTATTCTATATATTTAAATGCATGCAACACTGGGTTATCTTGTCTTACATGAAAGAATGAATTTGTTCAATAGCCTTCATTACATGCAAGATTGGGTTTTATCAAACTAAAATATATTATTAAAATATTATTATTTAATATAATAAGATATAATATAGATGTTAAATTAGTAGTTATGAATAATATTAACTAACTTCTAAAAATATATGGTTAAATTCAATGGTTACCAATTAATTAGAAATAAATATAAAAACCAATTGAATATAAAGGAGATGTTTCTATAAAAAAATTATTGTATGCACACCATGGTGTTTTATCTTAATAAATTAAATTAATTACTATTAGTGTATGATATTAATGAAATATATTTATTATATATTAAATCAAATATTTTTTACATTCATCCAATAGATTTGATAGGGATAAGATAAGAACAAATCTAATTTTACGCATTAAAAAACTATATTTTTTAAGGGCATTTTTGCCGCCTTTTAATGGAATATTTGTTTTAAAACTAAATCTTGACACTTTTATAAAAATAATTTTTGAAAAATGAATATAAAAATTAGCTTAGGATAAATTTTTGATATTTTTCTGTGAAGTTTTGTTTATTAATGAATAGTGAAAAATATTGAATTTTAATTGAAAACTGATCTTTCTTCTAAATAATTTATAGTGTTAAATAATACTTTTAATTTTTTTTAATGTATTATTATATAAATTTTACATCTATTAATACAATTTATGCAATTGGAATTGTTTTCATATTTAATTTAGATATAAAAACTTAATGAACTTTTGAACATTTTTACTTTAAAAACACGCTTCCTCATCCCGTCTGTGGGATTACTTATAAATTAATTTATTCCACTTATGTGATTAGAATTTGGAAAATTTTATTCCATATTTAGAATAAAAATAATTTATAATGTCTAATAAGTTCAAATTAGTTTTTGACCAAAAATATTAGTGAAATAAATTAAAATTAATTACAACAATTAAGAGAAAAACTAGCTTAACAATGGACTAAACCATAATCTTAAGGGACAAAATTACCTATAAACATGTCCAAAACCTATTGTATGGCCATATTTAGACCATATCCTCCCTTTTCTCAAAGTTTTTTTTATTATTTGAGGTACATGATGTAAGGGATGCCTCCCAATAGTGATTACCTTTTTATATATACAAGAATGGCATTCCTCCTTCACTATAAAAAGACACCCATACCTCCCACTTATTCACATATCTCAAGCCATTTTTATCATCTAAACCCTTAATAAATAATCTCAAAACATCCTTAACCTCATCCTATAATCCTCAATTTGGGAATAAAGAAAACCAAATAAGGACTTTGATTATATAATAACATCATTATCCTAAATATAATGATATTTTTTCTTATTAAGGTTACAACCTACACTTATACACACTTCCATAAAATTGGATACACAATCATCATTCATATGTATGGTAGGCTACCACATCACGAACCTATATCGTTCGTTCATCCATTAACACCTTTTAAGGTTATGAATAATGATGGATTTATAGTTTATATATAATATATATAATATTTATAACTTATTTATTATTATTTAAATTTTATATAACACATACCTTCATGATTTGCATTTTTTGGGAACATGATAACATCATTTGTGAATATGTTGACTACCGCCTCATCAAAGCGATGTGATTCATTCACACATTACATGGAATGTATTAAGGAAATTTTTAATAAAAATATGTGATATATATAACATAAATATGATACTAGAATGATAATATAAACATATATATATATATAACACTTAATTTTTAAATACAATAAGGAAATGAAAGTAACATTCATGCGTACGTATTACCTACCTCCATGAACGGGGCATTTCATTTCCTATATCCATATTTTATTGATTGTTATAAATACATATATAATAAATATATATGATATTTAAATCATTATTTACATCCTAGATATTATGAAATCATCATTGATGAAAGAGAAACAAAAAAAGTCATAACATACTTGAAAAAACATGATAATTAACCCCCAAAACGATGAAAATAATGAAATGTTGTTAACAAACATGTAATAAGATATTATAAAAAGATCACGTATAATATTATAAATATTAGTATGGTTCTAGTATAAGTTAATAACATGATTAAAACTACTATACAATATTTTCATAGGATTTTAACAAAAAAGGATCATATAGTATGGGATTTCGTCTCAATTTACATTCCATTGAGACTTATTTGTTATTATGCACCAATTCACATTAATGTGGTGTATATATTTCCCATTTGTCATTTAATATCATGATTTTCTCATATTTCATGGTATTCTATGTTTTAATTTGAATTATCTCATTCAAGGGGGGTTTGACTTGAAAATTACCAAGTGGTAAAAGTTGTCATTTCAATATCACTTTATTTTGTGATTGTTAACTTTATCTTAAAAAAATCACTTCCTTGTGAAAATTTTCCATTGGAAATAAAATTTATTTTAAATATACATACTCTTATATGATGGGTTTAATTATTTAATAATTGTATATCGTTTTTACATATAGTGTGTACTTCACAGTTTTTTGATTAACTAGGGAAATATTGGTAAATCTGTGTCTTTTACTCAATGTAGATATTTGATAAGGAATATTGTTCATGAATTAAATTTATTATTAGATATATGAGGAATTATTTGGATAGGTATGACATGGATGGGGCTTAATTATATATATCCCCCTAATGCATCAATAGTCTCATGTGATGAATAATTTGGCCAATAATATAGGTTTTTACCTGATATGTTATAAATCATCTTATGAAAGGTCTTGATGGTAAAGGTACCATGTATCTAGGAAACATGACATCCAAAAATTAAGCATTGTCTTCATTCAGATTCATTTATTATTTATCCATGAGATCTTTTTGACATTATCTATGTATGTAGTTCATTCTTAGTTTATTGATTAAATGGCATGTGTCTCAGTTACTTACCTAACCATAATGATTTTTCCTTATCTAGTAATATAAATAGCATTTGTGCTAAGTTATTTACCTTTTCATGTTGATTATGCACATTGATTCATTACTACTTCTATTGTACCTACCCTTACTGATCATTTGATCTCATCCTTATTTTGTTTCCTTTCCCAAGTATATGAAGAAGAAATATTTGAATGAGATTTCAAGGATACTATTTATTTAATTTATTATGTATCATGTTTTATTTTATACTTCCCAATGTAATATGAGTATTATGTATGTAATATGTTTTATAAAAAATGCTATTCTGATCAGTCCTTTGGGATTTGATTCTTTGTAATCGTGAAAATGTAATAAAGTAAGGCACTAGCTTTGGGCTACTAGGGTTGAGGTGTTATTGTTGGTATAATAGGGAGGTTTAGTAGAAACCTAAGAAACTATATTTTGGAAAATATTGATTTGGGAACATAACCCTAAGATAGAATTTAAGGATTGGCATATAAGTGCATATGTTTTCATTAATTTAAGAGTTATGGATACCATTATAGGATTATGATATTAAGGTTGATCATAATTTATAAGTCTTAAGCACATATTTTTAGGTATTATTTAATGGGATTATACCAAGATTAAGTGCATTTTGGGAAAACTTATGGAAAGAATAAGTTTTATTGGAAAATTTTATTTGATGAATAATGCCTTTAAATTTTATAGACATAAGTTTAAAGTAATTGATAACTTTTAGGGTTAATATGATCATTAATGGAATCATAGTAATAGTCAAATAAGATTATTAAACTTTGTAAAAAAAATAAGTTTTATTGAAAACTATAGAAAAAATGTTATTTAATGATTAAATTTCAAGGATTTCCATCACGTTATTGGGAACGTCATAGGAATTATATTAATATAGTTTAGAAAAAGGACGGTTTGTATGCAGGGTGACAACTCACTGAGTCACTAGGGCTTAAACCCAGGATCAAAGGATGATAAGGGTTTCATGCCTACTATTATCTTTGTAACGACCCAAACTTTTTCAATGGAAATTACCTTCTTATAATTATGTCATAAAATCACATGAAAACACAACATAATGAACTAATAAGTGATAAGTGACCTTTAAACATAATTTTTTCACTTCTGTGTTTGCAATTTTGAAAATTTGACATACACGGTTGTGTTTAAGATGTTTTTTGGAGTCTAATAAAACAAAAATAATTTTTGGTGAATAGTAAACTACCCTTATGAATAGTAACATACCCTTATGAATAGTGATATACCCTAATGAATAGTAACCTCAACTATGGTGGTGTAAAAATAATATTCAATTTGGAAGTACGATATACCTATATTTTAGAATAAGTTAATGAATGTTTTAAAACTGGTTATGACAATAAATTATTATTTTAATTAGATATTAAAATAATAATATTTAGAAAATTAATTTTGAAAAATGGACTTAATTTTTGGATTCTACACGTCGAAAAATGGTTAGGGTGAATTTTTGGGATTTTTTCTGAAATACTTGAATTTTTTATGAATAGTAGAATCCGATAATTCACAATAAATGATAAATAATGGATTAATTGAGTCATCGATGATGTTCTGCTGATGTAAGCCCACTTGGTTCAGGATCACATGATAAAATCACTATTATTGGTCATGGAATACTTACAATTCTTTGTCTTGGGAAGAAATAATAAATTAATTATTATAATATTATGAAATCCCTCCTCTCATCCACTATAACCCCCCCCCCTTCACTCCCTCTTCTCCCCACTCCTCTCAAGCCTTGTGCCTTGCCACTATTCTGCCCAAATCTATCCCCAAGGTCCTCCCACACGTCAAAAATCTCTCAGCCTTCTCAAAATACCAAAACCTCTCCTCTTAAGAGGTTCTTAAAGGAGGAAGTCTCAAGAGGTAAATTCCTCTTCCCAGTTTCTTCTTTTCTTTTAAGTTCTTTTCTTTTTTATTTCTTTCCTCACCTCCCTTCACCATAATAGTACGATAAATCCATTAACATACATGTACTATAATGTCTTCATTCACGTGGTATATTTCATTATCTTCTCTCTTTTTCCCACCCTTTTATTTGAAAGAAATGAAAGCACTGTTTGAGATGTGCTAATTTAGCACATTCAAGGACAACAGTTTATCAATTTCTGTTATTATCATTAATTATGGTCATGAAACCATTTGTGTTATGGTTAAACCAGATTATTATATATGTAATATATCCTATTTTTTGTTCTATAATCCTTTGGTACAAATGGAATTAAGTTATAAAGCAAAACACATTCTTTGTAATCAAATCCACTGATTAACAAAAACGGTTATCACTATGGTTATATATATAATAATTCGACTTCACTCTAATTAACCTAATTAAAATTAAAACCATTAAATCTCCTGGATATTAACTAAAGAATATAACTTCAATTCTGGACAACCACTTTAATCTTTTATATAATCTAAACTTGAATATAATTGAACTGATCTTTTAAATCCAAGTAAACAAACGAGCCCGAACAATGAAATTGAACCTTGTAATTAATCAAAAAGGCTTTGAATGAACTAAAATGGGTTATAATAAATAAATTGAATATATAATAGGTTCTATACTTATTAATTAATAAGCCTAATTTTTTTACTCAGGTCGTTAATAACAAGTGGAGAACACCAACGGATTTAAGGTAAGGGATCCTCCCCTTTTTACTCTTAATCAAGATTGTTCTCTATGCTATTCCTTTTTTGTGTAATACCAAGTAATGGGGTATGTTTATACACCCTCCCCATACTTACCTAATGTTTTATAAGTGACAATAAATCCCTTATATCTCTCATCAATCCCTCTTAGTTACACTTGATACCATGCCAATAAACCATGATGGATTCTTCCCGAACTTCCTTTATTCCTTCGGGTTGCTCTATCTTTCTTTTTACCAAAATGTAGTTGTCTTTTATTTTATTTAGAACTTCAAAATTATTTTTATATTCTCCAAAATCATTTTTCAAGATCCATCTCTCATTCTCTTTCATGGATATACATGCTTTTAAGTGAATCTCTCTTCGATACTTCCCAATAAGCACACTCGTTTTAAAAAAACTTCCCAAACATTTAACCAATTTCAAGTGCACTCTATATACTGTTTTAAGACACCATTATTTTTGTAAATTCTGTATTTTTATTATGAAAACCTTCTTGGTTCAATTCTGGTGTTATATAAAAGAATGTATTCTTTACTATTTTAAAAGCTCTATAGTATTTTCCTTAAAACTGCACAAAAATGTTTTAATTCTAATGTTTCTAAAATAAATTTCTCATATGTTGTCACTTATGTTTAACACCACTTACCATGTTATATGCCTATTTTACCCTATGAACATCCATTTATTTTCTAATTCTTTCCTTACATGGACACTTTCATGATACGCCCATTGGTTATGATTTATGTCATGATTGTGGTACCCAATTCTTTCCATGGGTACCCTTATGTTTGTGTATGGTTGATTATGTATGATTGTATATGTGGTAAGAATATTTATGTGGCAAGAATTTTCATGAAAATTTTTAGATGGGTGTGCCTAGATAGTGCTCCAATGCATTGGTTAAGGTTAAGTCTCATGAGATATGATGTGAAATGGGATTGGCGGTTAGCCTTGACCCGTACTAAAATGGGAAACAGGATTGGCGGTTAGCCTTGACCCATACTAAAGAAATGTTTTATGATTATTCCACATTTATATGATTCCATGTTTATATGATCCCATGCTTATATTAAATGATTTTATAAGTTTCATGCTTTGGATATAATTATGTCATGCCTCCTAACTCATGTGCTTGAGATGTATCCTTATGTTCATTCCCTTACTGGGCTTTTTAGCCCATCCCTTTGTTCATGTGTTCCCCAAGGTACCCTATGAAGATGTAAGGGCTCAAAGGAAGTTATAATCTCTTTATGAAGATTAAATAAAGAAGTTTTTTTAGCCCCATGTTTTATGTTATATGTACCTAGTATTCCAAGACACTAGACTTAACAATCCTTGGCTTGTACTCTGATGATTAATTATGCTTAAAATCATGAAATGTTTTATGTAAAAGGATTGGGTCACTATAATTGGTATCAGAGGATGGTCTAGTTATTTTTAGAGATTAGGAATAGAGCACCTTAGTGAGAACCATAAGGATGAGACTAACTATAAGAAACAGTCCTAAATTTTGGTGAGTATAGAGTAAGTGGTTTATCAAGCAAATACATCCATGTCTGGATACGAGCAAGTAGAGACAGTTCTGGAATAGATGTATCTAGGGGTAAAACCCAAAAACACCACTTTGAGCTAGACTCAAACGGGAACTGGTGCACGATAATGGGCCTTGTTGTACTCTTGGTTGCGACACTCCCGGGGGATATGCTTCGGTAGATTCACGAGATTAGTACAAACTGTTATTAAGGGAAAAAAAGAAGCCCATAAGAATATAAGTTAAGAAATAGATCAAGTATAACCTAGATATAAACCTAAGGAATCACAAGTTATGATATACTTCTTTTTTATAAGTTCATACTTTTATGTTCAAAGTTTCCTTTTATGCTCAATATCTAAGTATTCAAGACCTCTAATTATACGTTCTTTTTCTTAGTTAATAGAGGAAAATATAAGAACATGTTCCAACAACCAATGTGATAGTCAATGTGATGATTTCCCTAATGACATGCCTGATGTGATGGAAGCGGGTGCTCAAAACTTCATGGCAGTACTTGCTCAGCTGGCTCGAGTTATGAATGATAACTTGAATCAGGTGGAACGTCCCCCTCCTCCAAGGAAAGAGCAAGTTGTTGTAGAATACTTCATGTGTCAAAGGCCTCCCATGTTTAGCAGGTCTTCTGATCCCCTCCTCATAGAACAATGGATTAACTCCACTGAGAATATTTTCTCTATCCTCCAGTGTTCGGAAGAAGAGAAATTTGTACTGGCAGTCTATCGTTTTGATGGGGAAGTTGATCAGTGGTGGAAACTGATCAAGAATACAAAGTCCCAAGATTAAATTGATTCTATAGAATGGGAGGAATTCAAGAGGATGTTTTTCAACAAATATTTTCCTTGAACCCTCCGTCTCAAGATGGAAAGAGAGTTACTTGGACTCAAGTAGAAGGAATATGAGTCCATCGAGGCGTATGAAGCAAACTTTACAAGGCATTCAAGGTATGCCTCTGGCTTTTTCATGAACACCGAAATCAAGGTGGATCTCTTCTTTAGCGGACTAAAGTCGAGTCTACGAAAAGTGTTGGCAATTCGAGACTTTGACAGCTATGAAGAGATTGTCTATTGTTCCCTAAAGGTTGAAATGTAGATTGGAGACTCTCAGTGGTCTCATGGGCCTAGTGACAAGAAGAGGAAAATGGAGAACAACATGGGTGGTTCATCAAACAAATCCCATGATGGAAAAAAGCCTCACTTTCTCCTTTGCAAAAATTGTGGGAAGAAGCATCTTGGTGATTATCTCAATAGAACCAAGAATTTCTTCAAATGCAGAAAGTTTCGTCATCTGGCCAAGAACTGCTAAAGGGATATGAAAAATCTCGCTAATGTTGAAGAAGAAAGGAAGGTTCAGATCAACACTCGGCCTACAGTGTAGTGTTATAACTTTAAGGAGCTGGGGCATTATGAAAACAATTGCCCTAAGTCGAGGGTTGTCGGAGGCAATCAGCAACAACCTCCAAGGAAACAAGTAAGGGATTATGCTATCACTACTACTGAGGTGGAGCCTGAAAATGATGTGGTGACAGGTATGCTTGTTATTCATTCAAGAATAGTGAACGTACTATTTGATTTTGGTTCTACGCATTCTTTCATATTTTGAAAGTTTAGTAGAACTATTCAAATACCACCTCAAAATTTGGAGGAAAATTTATCTCTGAGAACAGTGAATGGGGAAATTATTGCATCCATGGTTTATAACTCCTCCCTGGTTAATGTTTGTGGACTGAACCTCCCAGAAAATCTTGTCATACTTTATTTAGAAGAGTTTGACGCTATCTTGGGCATGGATTGGATATCTTTGTACAAGGTCAACATCAATTTTCAGGAAAGGGAGATTACTTTTCACATCCCAAAGAATCCTCCTATTCTTTACAAGTGTAAGGAGAAAGATGCGTCTCCTTTAGAATCTTCGTCTCAAGTTTGGATACTGCTTCCTTGTGAGAAATCATATCTAGCTAAAATGATTGGTACAAAGGATAGAATCATTCTTGAATACATGCCCATCATGAGGGATTACACTGATGTATTCCCCAAAGAGTTGTCTAGTCTTCCTCCAGACTGAGAGGTTGAGTTCTCAGTTGAACTTATCCCTAGATCTCTACCAATCTCAAAGACACCTTACAGAATGGCTACCGTAAAGATAGAAGAGCTAAAGAATCAGTTACAGGAGAATATGGAGAAGGGTTTTATATGCCCGAGTGCTTCACTGTGGGGTTCTCCAGTCCTCTTCTTCAAGAAGAAGGATGGATCAATGCGCCTCTACATTTATTATCATGAGCTCAATAAAATCACTATAAAGAATAAGTATCCCCTTCCACGGATAGATGACTTGTTCGATCAGCTTCGTGGGGCCAGTTATTTCTCTAAGGTGGACCTTCGGTCGGGATATCACCAACTAAAGGTGAGGAAGGAAGATATTCCCAAGAATGTCTTTCGAATGAGGTATGGACACTATGAGTTCATAGTGATTCCCTTCGGACTCACAAATGCTCTAGAAATTTTCATGGATTTAATGAATAGAGTCTTTAGAGATTACCTAGACAAATTTGTGGTGGTATTTACTGATGATATTCTGATATACTCCAAGAGCAAGGAGGAACATGAGGAGCATTTGGAAACTGTGTTAAAGACTTTTCGAAGGGAGAAGTTGTATGAAAAGTATAGTAAACGTGAGTTATGGATGGAGGAAGTATCATTCTTGGGGCATGTTATCACCAGGAAAGAGATATCTTTGGACCCTTCCAAGACGAAGGAAATTGAAGAGTGGTCGAGGCCAACTTCTGTAACGGAGATCAGCATCTTTTTAGGTCTAGCTGGGTATTATCGACAATTCGTGAAAAACTTTTCACGATTGTCAAACCCAATGACCAAGATGACTCGGAAGGGAGTAAAATTCGTATGGACACAGGAATGTGAAGACTCTTTCAAGGAGTTGAAAACGAGGCTTATCACAGCGCTGGTACTCACACTCCCTTCAAGTGGAGAACTCTTTGTGGTGTATAGTGATGCTTCTAAGAAAGGATTAGGATGTGTGCTAATGCAAATGATAAAGTGATAGCATATGCCTCAAGGCAGTTGAAAATCCATGATCAAAACTATCCCACACATGATCTGGAGTTGGCGGCTATGATCTTTGCGTTGAAAATCGGGTGGCATTATCTCTATGGGAAAAATATGAGATATATACTGACCACAAGAGTCTCAAATATATATTCACACAGAAAGAGCTTAATATGCGCCAGAGAAGATGGATAGATCTCATCAAGGATTATGACTGCTCAATCCACTACCATCCTGGTAAGACAAACAAGGTGGTGGATGCTCTAAGTAGAAAGGATATTGTATCTTTATCATTGATGAGAATTGAAAAGGATATGATCTTCTTAGATTTGCAAAGGATGTACATGGGAATCATTAAGGAAGGAACATCATCACTCCCTACTCAAATGATTTCTCAACTATCCCTCTTGGATAAAATAAAGGATGCTCAAAGAAAGGATGTGGAAATTCAGAGAAGGTTGGAAGCTATTAAAAATGGGAAATCCTTCGATTTCAAAATTGATGAGGAAGGAGCTGTAAGATTTGGGACACAATTATGTGTACCATCTGATCCAGAGATAAAGAAGGAGTTATTGAATGATGCACATAGCTCGACCTTATCTATCCATCCTGGGAGTACCAAAATGTATTGTGATCTTCGAGAACACTTCTAGTGGGATAACATGAAGAAGGAGATTGCGGAATATATATCAAGGTGCTTGGTATGTCAGCAAGTTAAAGCTGAGTGACAAAATTCCAAAGGTATGATGCATCCATTGCCTATACCCATGTAGAAATGGGAAAATGTTACTATGGACTTTGTCACATTTCTCCTGAAGAAGTTGAAGGGAAATAATGTGATATGGGTTATGGTTTACCGACTCACCAAGACATCCCATTTCATCGCTATTCGGTAAGATCTCTCGCTTGAACAACTTACAAAGATGTATGTGAAGGAAGTGGTGAGACTGCACAGTGTTCCACTATAAATTGTCTCTGATCATGATCCAAGGTTCACATCTAAATTCTGGAGGAGCCTTCAACATTCTTTGAGTACTAAATTAAATTTCAGCACGGCCTATCACCCCCAAACTAATGGCCAGTCTGAAAGAACTATTCAGACGCTTGAAGATATGCTTAGAGCCTGCTCTCTAGAATTTAAAGGTGGATGGGATCAGCATCTCCCATTGGTTGAGTTCTCATACAACAATAGCTTCCACTAAAGTATTCAGATGGCTCCATATGAAGCTCTATATGGAAACCAATGTAGAACTCCAACCTGTTGGGATGAAGTTGGAGAAAGGAAGCTACTTGGACCCAATCTTGTTCAAGAGATGACAGAGAAGGTTCAAGTCATCCAGAAACACATCAAAGCTGCTCAAAGTTGGAAAAAGAGCTATGCTTACAACTGTTGAAGGGACATGGAGTTTGACGTTGGAGATAAAGTCTTCCTTCAAATATCCCCATGGAAGAGATTCATGCGATTAGGGAAGAAAGGGAAGCTAAGCCCAAGGTATATTGGCCCCTTTGAGATCCTTGACCGCATAGGAGTCATGGACTATCATCTTGCACTTACATTGAATATGGCTCAAGTTCATGATGTGTTTCATGTATCACTACTGAGGAAGTACATACCAGACCCCTCACATGTACTAAACTCAGAGGTGGTGCAGCTGGAAGATGATCTCTCCTATGAGGAGCAGCCAGTAAAGATTCTGGATCGGAGAGATAAGGTTCTATGCAACAAGAAAACCCATCTTGTCAAAGTGTTGTGGAGAAACCATAAGTTTGAGGAAGCAACTTGGGAACCAGAAGAGGCAATGAAGGAGAAACACCCTCACCTGTTTGTGTAAAGTGAAATTTCAGGGGCGAAATTTCTTAAGGGGGGAAGAATGTAACGACCCAAATTTTTTTTAATGTAAATTCCCTTCTTATATTTATGTCATAAAATAACATGAAATCACAACATAATGAACTACTAAGTGATAATTAACCTTTAAACATAAGTTTTTCAATTCTATGTTTTCAATTTTGAAAATTTGACATACACGGTTGTGTTCAAGATGTTTTTTGGAGTCTAATAAAACAAAAATAATTTTTGGTGAATGGTAACCTACCCTTATGAATAGTAACATAACCTTATGAATAGTGATATACCTTAATGAATATTAACCTAACCTATGGTGGTATAAAAATAATATTCAAGTTGGAAGTACGATATACCTATATTTTAGAATAAGTTAATGAATGTTTTAAAATTGGTTTTGATAATAAATTATTATTTTAATTAAATATTAAAATAATCATATTTAGAAAATTATTTTTGAAAAATGGACTTCATTTTTGGATTCTACATGTTGAAAAATGGTTAGGGTGAATTTTTGGGATTTTTTCTGAAATACTTGAATTTTTTATGAATAGTAGAATTAGATAATTCACAATAAATGCTAAATAGTGGATTAATTGAGTCATCGATGATGTTCTGCTGATGTAATCCCACTTGGTTTTGGATCACATGATAAAATAACTATTCTTGGTCATAGAATACTTATTATTCCTTGTCTTGGGAAGAAATAATAAATTAATGATTATAATATTATGAAATCCCTCCTCTCCTCCACTATAAAACCCCCCTTCACTCCCTCTTCTCTCCACTCCTCTCAAGCCTTGTTCCTTTCCATTATTCTGCCCAAATATCTCCCCAAGGTCCTCCCCCACGTTCAAAATCTCTCATCCTCCACAAAATACCAAAACCTCTCCTCTTAAGAGGTTCTCAAAGGAGGAAGTCTCAAGAGGCAAATTCTTCTTCCCAATTTCTTCTTTTCTTTTAAGTTCTTTTCTTTTTTATTTTTTTCCTCACCTCCCTTCACTGTAATATTATGATAAATCTAGTAACATAAATGTACTATAATGTATTTATTCTATTGGTATATTTCATTATCTTCTCTTCTTTCCCCACATTTTTATTTGAATAAAATGAAAGCACTGTTTGAGATGTGCTAATTTAGCACATTCAATGACAACGGTTTATCAATTTCTATTATTATCTTTAATTCTGGTCATAAAACCATTTGTGTTATGGTTGAACCAGATTATTATATATGTAATATATCCTATTTTTTATTCTGTAATCCTTTGGTACAAGTGGAATTAATTTATAAAGCAAAACACATTCTTTGTAATCAAATCCACTGATTAACAAAAACAATTATCACTATGGTTATATATATAATAATTCGACTTCACTCTAAGTAACTTAATTAAAATTAAAAACATGAAATCTTCTGGATAAGAAATAAATAATATAACTTCAATTATGGACAACCACTTTCATCTTTCATATAGTCCAAACTTGAATATAAGTGAAAAGATCTTTTAAAGCCAAGTAAACAAACCAGTCCGAACAATGAAATTGAACCTTGTAATTAATAAAAAAGGATTTGAATGAAATAAAAAGGGTTCTAATAAATAAATTGAATATAGAAGAGGTTATGGACTAATTAATTAAAAATCCTAATTTTTTTACTCAGGTCGTTAATAACAAGTGGAGAACACTGACGAATTTAAGGTAAGGGATCCTCCCCTTTTTACTCTTAATCAAGATTGTTCTCTATGTTATGCCTGTTTTGTGTAATACCAAGTTATGGGGTATGTTTATACACCCTCCCCATACTTACCTAATGTTTTATAAGTGACGATAAATTCCTTATTTCTCTCATCAAGCAATCTTAGTTACACCTGATACCATGCCAATAAACCATGATGGATTCTACCCGAACTTCCTTTATTCCTTCAGGTTGCTCAATCTTTCTTTTTACCAAAATGTAGTTGTCTTTTATTTTATGTATAACTTAAAAATTCTATTTATATGATCCAAACTCATGTTCCAAGATCCATCTCTCATTATCTTTTGGGGATATACATGCTTTTAAGTGAATCTCTCTTTGATACTTCCCAATAAGCACACTCATTTTAAAAGAACTTCCCGAACTTTTACCCAATTTCAAGTGCACTATATCTTCTGTTTTAAGACACCATTATCTTTTTAAATTCTGTATTTTTATCATGAAAACCTTCTTGGTTTAATTCTGGTGTTATATAAAAGAATTTCTTCTTTACTATTTTAAAAGCTCTATAGTATTTTCCTTAAAACCGCACAAAAATGTTTTAATGATAATGTTTCTAAAATACATTTCTCATATGATTTCACTTATATTTGACACCACTTACCATGTTATATTACTATTTTACCCTATTAATATCCATGTATTTTCTAATTCTTTCCTTACATGGACACTTTCATGATACGCCCATTGGTTATGATTTATGTCATGATTGTGGTACCCAATTATTTCCATGGGTGCCCTTATATTTGTGTATGGTTGATTATGTATGATTGTATATGTGGTAAGAATATTTATGTGGAAAGAATATTAATGAAAATTTGAGATGGGTGCACCCAGATAGCGCTCCAATGCATTGGTTAAGGTTAAGTCTCACGAGATATGATGTGAAATGGGATTGGCGGTTAGCCTTGACCCGTACTAAAATGGGAAACGGGATTGGCGGTTATCCTTGACCCATACTAAAGAAATGTTTTATGATTCTACCACATTTATATGATTCCATGTTTATATGATCTCATGCTTATATTAAATGATTTTATATGTTTCATGATTTGGATATAATTATGTCATGCCTCCTAACTCATGTGCTTGAGATGTATCCTTATGTTCATTACCTTACTGGTCTTTTTAGCTCATACCTTTGTTCATGTATTCCCCAGGGTACCCTATGTAGATATAGGGGCTCAAAGAAAGTTATAATCTCTTTATGGAGATTAAATAAAGAAGTTTTTTTTAGACCCATGTTTTATGTTATATGTACCTAGTCTTCCAAGACACTAGACTTAACGATCCTTGGATTGTACTTTGATGATTAATTATGCTTAAAATCATGAAATGTTTTATGTAAAAGGCTTGGGTTGCTATAATATTATGCAATGTCTTGGTTAATGCGTCATTATTTTTAGTTAAACAATTTGATGAATAAATATAAATGATGAACCAATAATATTAATTTTTTTATTTAAATTTTAACATATTAACTATATTGGTTTTGTAAAATAGTTAGATAAGGATATATAGACTTTTTTTATGGATCATATGATCCTTTAAAAGTAAATTTTAGTGCTTCCGACAAAAAAAATTCTTGGGTATTCATTTGTTTAAGTAAAGGGATAAATTTTAAATTGATCTAAGCACAATTGAAGGATGGAATTTTGTTTATAGAAATATATTAAGTAAGTATATTTTCTTATATTATTAGGTAGTAAAATAATTACTCAACATTAGTAAAATTATCTCAAAATAAAATTTTATCCTAATACTTTAATTTTTTGTTAAGTTGATTGTTTTTTAAATCAAAACAGGTTTATGGATTCGAGGTCCTCAGCATTCCATTGATAATTTAATTTTTGATGATTAATTAACTCAATAAATCTCTTTAATTATTTAAGCCTTTCCTATAGGTCCATATTTTTACTTCCCATAATTGTTATCATACGTTGAAACCTATTTATATGTTATTCCATGTGACATTTATACTCCTCATTCTACCTTACTAAGAGGATATTTTGTTCACCCTTTCATGATGTGGGTTTTTCAAAAAGTAATTTTAAAATTTCAAACCCTATATTACCAAGATCAAGTTTAAATTATGAGGACACAATATATTTAATATGAGGGAATGTAACACCCCGAAATTCTAAAGTAAGAACATTGTATCTGATAGCGTGTATGGAAAGTAACACCGAACATGGAAAGAAATGTGATATCACAATACTATAAAATATATTTACTATTTAAAATAAATTTAATCTATTCCAATGCACAAAACACTGAGTTATCTTGGATTACACAGAAGAATAACTTTGTTTGATAGCATGCGTTACACACAAGATTGAGTTTTATCAAACAAAAATATATTATTAAAATATTATCATTTAATATAATAAGATAAAAACTAGCCATTAAATTGGAGGTTATTAATATTATTAACTAACCTTTAAAATATATATGGTTAAATTAAATAGTTACCAATTAATTAGAAATGAATATAAAAACCAATTGAATATAAATAAAATGTTTCTATAAAAACATATTTTATGCCCACCAAGGTGTTTTATATTAATAAATTAAATTAATTACATTTAATTTATAATATTAATGAAATATATATATATATATTATTAAATTAAATATTTTTTAGATTCATCTAATAGATTTTATATGGATAAGAAATAGAACAAATCCAATTTTACGCATTGAAAATATATATTTTTCTAATGGCATTTTTTCCACCTTTTAATGTATAAAATATTTTAAAATTAAATTTTGAAACTTAAATAAAATTAATTTTTGAAATAGGAATATCAAAATTTTATTAGGGTCAAATTTAGGTATTTTTTTGTGAAGTTTCATTTTTTAATGAATAGTGAGAAATACTGAATTTTAATTGAAAACTAACTTTTCATCAAAATAATTTATAGTATTGAATTAATTTTTTAATTGGTTTAAAATTATTAATACATAAATTTTAAATTTATTAATAAAATTTATGTCATTTTAAAAAAAAATTATATTGAATTTATATATAAGAACATAGTGAACTTTTGAAAAAAAATACTTTAAAAATCCACTTTCTCATCCTATCTGCGAGATTAATTTTAAATTAATTTATACAAATTTTATGATTAGAATTTAGAAAAATGAATTAAATATTTGTAATAAAAATAATTTCAACATTTATTTTTACCCAAAATATTAGTGAAAGAAATTAAAATTAATTATAGTAATTAAGAGGAAAACTAGCTTAACAAGGGACTAAATCTTAAACTTAAGGACCAAAATGACCTAAACACATGTCCAAAACCTATTGGATGGAAATATTTGGACCTTATTCTAAAATTTACCAAAAAAATAATTTTTTTAGGCACATTATTTAATGGATACCTCCCAATAGTGTTTACCTTTATATATTTACAATAATGACACTCCTCCACTGTAAAAATGAACTCACCCTCCCAATTATTAACACCTCTAAATCCATTTTTATCATCCAAAACCTACAAAAATTATCTCCCAACATACCTAACATAATTCTAGAAGCATAAAATTTTTTATAAAGCAAACCAATGGAGGATTTTGGTATAAACCAAAAGGATTTACCCGAATAAGATGTAACATTCTTCAATGATCACTTTTATTTCATTTCTTTCTACACACATTAAATTATTTATATAACTTGATTATATAATAAAATAATTATAATAAATATAATTATATATTTTTATATTAATGGTATGACCTAAACATGCATACAATTCCATAAAATAGGATACACATTCATCGTTCGTATGTACGACAGGCTACCGTCTCGCAATCTGATGTCGTTCGTTCTTCCATTACCAACTTTCAAGGTTGGAAATAATGATAGATTTACAATTTATATATGATATATATAAAATTTATAATTTATTTATTCTTATTTAATTTTTATAAAACACATGCCTTTATTCTTTACATTTTGTGGGAATATGATAACATAGTTTGTGGACGTGTGGACTACCGCCTCCTCAAAGTGATGTGATTCGTTCACACATTACAAGGAATGTATTAAGGATGGTTTTAATAAAAATATGTGATATATATAATTTAAATATGATAATATAATGATAATATACATACATACATATATATATATCACTTAATTTTTAAATACAACAAGGAAATGGATGTAGCATTCATGCATATGTACGGCTTACTATCTCCATGAACAGTGCATTTCATTTTCTATCTTCAAATTATGTATTGTTATAAATAAATATATAATTAATATATATGATATTTAAATCATGTTTTAAATCCTATATATTATTAAATCATGATCTATGTAAGAATAAAAAAATAAAAAGTCAAAACATACTCGAAAAACATGACAATTAACACCCAAAATAATGAAAATAATGAAAGATTATTAACAAACTGGTAATAATATATTATAAAAAGATAATATATGATATTATAAATATGATTATGGTTATTTTATAAGTTAATAACATTCAAAAAAACATTATACAATAGTTTTAAATGTGTTAAACCAAAATAGAGTGTGTGGCAAGGGATCTCATCTCAATTTACATTCCATTGAGAATTATTTTTTATTTTGCATCAATTCACTTTAATGTGGTTTATATATTTCCCCTTTGTCATTTAATATTAATATTAACTCATATTTCATGGTATTATATGTTTCTATTTGAATTATCTCATCCAAGTGGGTTTGACTTGAAAATTATGAAGTGGTAAAAGTTATCTTTTCAATCACACTTTCTTTTGTGATTGTTAACTTTCGCTTGAAATAATCACTTCCTTGTGACCATTTTCCATTATAAATCACATTTATTTTAGATATAAATACTCTTATTTTATGGGTATAATTATTTTCTAAATAGTATACCATTTTTACATACGGTGTGTACTTGAAAGTTATTTGATTAACTGGGGAATTATTTGTAAATTTGTATCTTTTACTCAATAAGGATATCTGATATAGCACATTGTTCATGAATTAAATCGATTATTCAATATATTAAAAATTATTTGTATAGGTATGACATGGGTGGGTCCCAGTTATATATATCCCCTCGATTCATCTGTAGTCTCATGTGATGAATCATTTAGCCAATCAGGTGGGTTTTACCCGATATGTTATAAATTGTCTTGTGAAATGTCTTGATGGTAAAGGTATCATGTACCTAGGGAAAATGGAATCCAATAATTATGAATTTAATTCATTTATATTCAGTTATTATTTATCTATGAGATTTTTTCTTTGACATTATCTATGGATGTAGTTCATTCCCAGTTTATTGATTAAATGGCATGTGTATCGATTAATTATCTAGCCATATTGATTATTTTGTATCCAGTTATATAAATGTAATGTGTGCTAAGTTATTTAAGTTTCCATGTTTAATATTCTATTTGATCCATTACTTCCTCTGATTTACTTACCCTTACTGAGAATTTAAGCTCACCATTATTTTGTTTCCTTTCCCCAGGATATGAAGAAGAAATATTTGAATGAGCTTTCAAGGATGTTGTTAATTTCATTATATTATATATCATGTTTTATAATATAATTCACAATGTAATATGGGTATCATATATGTAATATGGTTTACCAAAACTACTAAACTTATTAGTATTTTGAGATTTTATTTCTTATAATCGTATCAATGTAATAAAGTAAGACACCGGATTCAGGATTCTTGGGTTAGGGTGTTACAAAAACTACCTAGAAACTCTAAAAATTTTCATCCCCTATATCTATATTCAACATTTGGTATCCCCTTTTTATAAGAAAGTGTCCCAAACCCTCCATTTTCAAGATGTCTTCCATGAAAAGATTAAAGTCCCCAATGTGTTTATTATCGACTTCCTAACTTTTCTCCTCTATCTTTCTCATCCACCCTCCTCAAAACATATTCTAACCATAATAATATATTTACAAAAGTATCATTAGTATACTGAGATTTTATTATATTTATTAAAAAACCATTATATATCTTTCTCTCATCCATTCAATAAATGAAAACATTGCACGTGTTATATGCAGGTCACCGCCACCATGAACGTTGTATTATGATTTTCATAACCACCTTTCATGGATGGTTCTAAAAATAGATTTAATGAATAAATTTGATATCTATGACATAATTAATATTATATAAATATAAACTATTAATTCTAATATTAATTTTAAATATAATTGATCATTATAAATTTAACTTCCTAAAATGATAAAACTAAGAGGAAAAACAATTTCTTATTTATAATTTATAGACTCTTATCAATTATATTATTCATTTAACACTTCCAAATTATGATTTATCACATTAATAAAACATAAATAAGATGATTATACTTATGGAATAATAATATTATAATATATTTTTAACCATACTCACCCATATTTTATAGCTTATTCTTGTTTGAGCTAGTTTAACTACCTACATGAATGATGATACAAATTTCTATCATGGAAGAGTTTGTGTTGGACCTATTAGGTTAGATACCCTGATAGGGGGATGAATAAAGTTATGATAGATTAAAAAAAACTTTCCTTTTTTGGATTTAGTTTCATTATTAAACAAAATTATATTCTATATCCTTTCTTTAGTAAAGAATAAAGAAAAATTAAAACATGCATATGACACAATAATTTCACTTGGTTCAACCTCACTGGGATATATCCAAGGATCATGAAAAGGTGATATAATAATGTAAAAAATCAAATATAGTGTATGTCTATTGTAAAATTCATAGTAGACTCACTATCCCTCTTGGTTTACAACCATTCACACTTTGATATCTCTTTATACTCTCAACTAAAGTGAAAAAACTACTCCTTAAAAAGATTCTTCCATTGATATGAATCACCTCATAATTGGTTCACACATATGTGAGTGTTCCATGAAGCTTTGTTTTCACTAAGTATTTGAAGTACAATTTATTTTGTTTAATTTTATTTGAAGAAAACCCTTTTATGATCTATTCTTATTCCTTTAAAAACTGATTTAATACCTATATGAACTGCCTATACACCACATAGAATGAGTTCCTTGTGAACTACCTTTGATACATGGATAAATGGTGCCTTGTAAAAAACTTCTATCTTTGTGAGCTACAATGCACCAAAAACTGCCTCTCCCTTATAAACTCAACTTCTTTCTAAAACTCAACATCTCTCATGAATTCAACTTTATTCACCAAATCAACTCCTTTATAGAATCACTTTTAGACTTAGTTGAATTCATATAGTGATGATGCTTTCTAATTAACTTCTCTCACTCTAATTAAGTGATTAAGTGTCCTTTATATAGGTAAAGGAACAATAAAAACTAGCTAATATCATTTACATCTAATCCCTTTGTGAAGTATACTTCACTACATACTCCACTAGTTATGCTCTTCACATAGCTTATAAAGTCCCTTGTGATAGCCTTTGAATCACCATATTTTAACAAATGACAATAACCCTTTATGATGACCTAAAAATTGTTGCCTTTTTTCCACAAATGACAAGACACTTTCATAAAATTGATAAGATATTGGTAAATTTTCTATGTGGGATCAATGACTTGGCCAAATTTCCTCTCCTGTGAACTTCACATATGATTTTTATGCTCCCTTTTTAGTCACTGTATACTTTATACGTGGTTTTATGATTGGATATAAACTTCCTTTATAGTTTTTCATATTTTATATATAATCCATAAATTCTACTATATGATAATCCTTTTTATATAAAAAATTATTTATTTTCATGACCAAAAATTTGGAAATATCTAGGAAACTATGCCACATTCAAAACACATTCTTTAGAAACAAAATTCCTGGAAATTTGTTAACTGGATTTGTTAACAAACATAAGCAACCCAAAAACCTTGAAAAACTACTAAGAAATATTTTTTCCCAACACCATGGGACCCAAAAAATAGGAAATACTAGATATAAATAAGTAAATAGTTTTTGGTTTTTTGTTATTGAAGGATAATATTAATATTTAGACTCATTATTAATATACCACCCATTTTTCATTAAAATTTATCGAAGTAAGCTCATCATCGATGCCATATTCATCAATCCCAACTAAAAATATCATGGAATGAAATTATAACTTTATAAATAATTGATTATAATATATTATAGTATGTTAAATAATCTAGTAAATATGAACTTTATATCAAAGAAGGAGGATTGACATCGATATTACAGAGCATGTGTGAAACAATCAAAATCACTAACATCTGATAATGAAAATAAACAGTAACTCACTAATAAATATATATTAAATAATTATAATTAAATATTATAAAATTTAATAGTTATGAATATGGTTCTAAAATAATTTATTTTGATATTTATTTTTATTATATGGGAAGTTAGATCACATCCAAACAAGAATGAATCCAAAGGAGGGGTTTTCATCTCAATTATACTTCATCGAGGCATGTTTTCATATTATTAACCTACTTTATTTTATATGTTATACTTATTAATACATTTACATTAATGTTATTAATGTTTCTTAAATTTTATTTATAAGTATTTTCATGAATCTCTCCTTTATATTCTTTTGATTCAATTGTTTTCAAATTCATAATGGATTTTCTTAACTCAAATCTCATTTCATTGAGTTATAATCATTACTATATAAATTATATCTTAAATATTTGGTTTATTCAATATTGAGAGTTTATTTTATATTAATTTATATTTCTATTTGGGGAAAATGAAATTTAAAATTCATAACATCTTCCTTGATGAATGTATTTTAAAAATATAACGAGTTAAGAATAATTTCCATCATCTCTGATAAGATTTTTCTCTTCCATAACCATATTATTTTTTCCACAAATGTTTTCCTTTATTATTTTTTAACCTAGATATGTATTATATTATGAGATCATCCATTTTCCACATAACATTTTTTAAAATAAGTTTTGTTATCTTTATTAAAATGTGGGTTTCAATAAAGATATTTTAAAATATTAAAAATTCATTTATTTTCACTATCATATATTTTATATTCCACTAATCATTTGTTGACTTAAATACTAATTATTTTTAAAGCTCCATTATTGGTATTTTTTTAAATAAGTGTTTTAAAAAGGTTTTCATGCTGACTTCTCAGAAATTACTTTTGAAAGGGACTCGTAACTTCTTCTTTTTTACTACAAGGATGTTTTTTTTAAGAAATATCTTTTTATGATCATTCTTCTATTTTCCTCTCTATATAAAAAGGATTTATTCACTATAGAGTTATGTTTCACATATCAACCTCTAAATACTCTTATTAAATACTCCTTTTTAGATTATTGAATTTTGGTATCAACCGATCAAATTCTTGAGGTCATTCAATGTGATACCATTTAGAAATGTTACGAAACCCATTTTATTTACTGGGTTTTCATGATATGATATATGATTGATTTAATTTGAAATACATATGTAAGGATTTTTATGGGTGGAGTCCTATATCTCCCATAAATATATTAGTTAAAGATTTGTATCTCATGAGATAATGAATTTGTGCATGAACATAATTATGGATAACTATGTTCACTTAACCTTGTGTGAGTTTATTTACACTTCGCTTTGGTCACATTACTATTCATGAGTGTATTTGTGGTTAATTTTTCTCACAAGTATTTTGTGTGCGTGTAATTATATTTATCTATGCTCATAAAGACTATTTGTGAGTGTGTTTGAGGTTATTTATGATAAAAAGATTTTTTGTGTGTATTTGTAGTTAATTATACTCACAAAGGTTGTGTGTGAGTGTATTTTGGGTTATCTATGCTCATAATTACTACATGTGAGTGTATATGTGGTTATCTATGCTCATGAAGACTATTCTTGACCATATTTTTTATTATTTATGCTCATAAAGTATGTGCATAAGTGTATTTGTGGTTATATATTCTCAAAAAGATTGTGAGTGAGTGTATTTGTAGATAGTTATGCTCACAAAGACTATTAAAAGAGTATAAATGTAGTTAGATATGATCACAATGATTTTGTTTGGATATAATTGTGAATGGATATGTCTAAATTGTTATAATTTTATATGCTATTGTGTATGCCACATGTCTATGATAAGTTTTATTCCTCTATTATTCTCATTGTATTATTATTTTCCACACTATACTTCCATGGAATATGTTTGTTCATTTGAAATTGCATGTCCTTCTATATTTACTTGTGGATAACTCTTATTGTTATATGTTATTTTAATTAGTTATTTCCCCCATGATCATGTTTCTCATAATATTATGATTTACTAGTTTTATGAATCAATGATAATTTTCCCTCACTAATCTTTTTATCTCACCCATTCTTATGTTTCCCTTTTCCATAATAAGTTATATATAGGATAATGTGTAGAGATATGTATGATATATAAATTTTGTGTGAGAAGTTGAAGTAGTTATGAGAATAATATCTTTATGTAGATAATCTCTAAAGACACTAAACCTTTGGGTTCTAGGATTATACGATCATTTTTTATAAGTAATTTTTATATTAATTAAATATATATAAGTTCGGCTTAAGAAATATCACTTGGTATCAAATCTAAAAATTAATGTATTTGTTTTTTACACCAGATCCATGAGTGTGGATTTGGGTATCTTATGGGTAAATTAGTGTTAATGAATCATATTCAATTAAAACTTTTTCTTTCCTAACCTCTGCATCAGTTTGGTGAATGGATATCTCTTTATTTTCTCACTATTGGTTAAAATGTATGTATTTAAGAAAAAAAGAAAAATAATAAAGAATAGTGGTATTTTTTAATGAGGTTCACCTCCAAGAAAAATTATTATGTCCTCAGTGTGTGATGATTGTTATCCCACTCACACATAGATCCTCTTTTATTATTAAGAAGGAACTTGGTAAAGTATATATCCTTAGACCCATACACCTAGAATAAACTTGGTATAATGTAATCACCAACTTTATTTCACAAGCTCTAGAACCAAGAAATATTTTCTCGCTAAATACAAAAAAATTGTTGTATCACATCAATATATGATTAGTAGAGTGTAATCTCATTTCCCTCCTGAATAACATATATATGATCTCTTTAATTGATATGAAGTAATCCATGTGTATTCCACTTCCTTATTCAAACATAAATATATAATATTATCATAGTTTTGTCTTCTTAATTCTTTATCTTTTCTTATAATCAATAGATAAAAACAAATTTAGACTATCCCTCTTATTCTTTGGCCTAAATGATAATCAGCAGGAACAAAACCAATCTATCTTTATTCATCTTAACCATAAATGAACATAAGATGGTCTATTTATTACCAACATTGGATATCTTTTATATTTGACATATAAAATATGTAATATAGTCAAAGGGTGGGTTATCTCTCTTCAATACAAAGAGTCTAAATAATAATAGTATTAGTTCTTCTATACAATCCTATATACCTTTATCCTGCTATATTTTATACCCATACAAAATATCATCAATAAATTTTACATATTTGAATATGGAAATATCCTTTATTTATGATATTTTATTTTCTCTATAATTCTCATTTAATTATATTTAAATATTTTATCATTTAATATTACAAAATATCTAGTATTATCTTATTAAAAATTTATATAAAAATTGTATATAATCAATACATATGCACAAGTATTCATGGTGTAACACTTCACTTCACGAGGTGAGTGAATGTTCTCTTTCATCCTAAACAGCATGGCCATGATATGGAATCTTATATCACGATTGTGAAAACCTTGTCCATATCATTGCAATATTATCTTACTTACATGGAAGGCTATCATGGAATTATACTCTCCCATGAAATCATCTTCATCAAACACCATGGCATATAACTCTCATCATGCAATGAAATAATATTAAAGAATAAATCTTACTTAAGTTCTTTCTTCCTTCTTATAAAACTTTATAGTGAGATAATCTTTCCCCAAAAATAGTTATATCCCAATTCTCATAGTCATATTTGGTTGAAATTTTATTCTCAATATTTATCATCAAACTCATATCATTTGTAATCATGGATAATCACTATTAGGATCATGATATTTTAAACTTTTTGAACAACACAACATCATATGGTTTAATTCTTCTTCTAAATTCTTTTTTTAAGACCCTAGTTATTTAATGAGGAATGAACCCTTTTAATATCTACCAAAATCCATATTTTTAGGAGTGAAAAAGGGGGTTTGGGTGGTAATTATGGTGTTCGAGAAGAGTGTGATGATGTCGGGACATGTAAGAAAATGACTAAAGTTCCACCAGTTAGTTGGTGGAATTCGTGTAGAATGGTGAACCACTTGAAGCCCCATAATACGAATGGTGGGTTCTAATTGTGTTTTTCTTAAAATAGGGGGAAATGGTCTATTACTCCTCCACCCCTATTTCTTAATTAACCATATTTTCACCTCATTTTGGATAGAACTATCATTGTTGGAAGCTCTCCACTCCTCCCCTTGATTCTTGAGTGGATCTCCCTCACCCAAAATCCATTTTCACTTTTTTCTCTCATGTTAGAAGGATCTTGATAAATCTATCACTTATTCACCTTTTTTTATCATTTACATCCATCTAAATCTATATTTTCATATTTAATGTAAATACCCTATTTCTAGGTCTATTTCCTGGTTATTAATTTTATCTTATTTCAACTAAAATTTGAGGTTGATATTAGTTGATGAGTAATCCACAAGCCCTTGGTAGTAAGTCGACACGGTTTACCCTAAAATTATCAATTTTGTAAAAAATGTTTCATTGTGCTACATGCTGGTATTTTTGGGTGTTGAACATATAATTTATATTCCTTAATTTTATTGCCTAAACCTCAACTTAGACATACTGCGGGCCTCCAAAATAACATTGGTTGTTGAAAACCTTAACCCAAATAGACCTTAGGGTGTTTTTGGCCTAAAACCCAAGGAAACCATACCTCAAGTGCAACTAAAACACCCATTAGGGGGTTTTTTTCTTGAAAATTTGGAAAACCCTGATCCATCTTTTATGTAAACAAACCACCCCTTAGGGTGTGTTTGGCATGTCACTTAAAATATGGAATTCATGAGATGTGCCATTGGGTTATTGGGTAACTTAAACATTTTTAGTCTAATTATGGTGTCTTAGATAATTCCTAGATATCAAAAAACATAATTGTTATGTAATTATAAGAGGAATAAACTAATTTATTTGTGATTTGATGTGGTTATCTCATGGAAATATTGGAATACACTCCCAAGATTGTGATTTAATTTTGATAAAATCCTTAACATGAATAATTTACTTGGAACTTATTACTTATTACCATGGATTCCTTGGTTAATAATTATGGAACTTGTTCACATGATGAAAGGTGTGGAATTACTCAAGAAATTCCCATATTCCCTCTTTGAAATTTATTAAGAAAACTCATAGTATTACACCTGATTCATTAATGAGAATTCCAAGTGGTAAACCCACCTTGGATCCATCCAGTGTCTTACTCTCATGAATTCCATATCTAGTCATCACATATTCATCTCTACATCCAAAAAAACAATGATGGTTGAGAATATCTCCTAGGTTTGTGTTGATATCCTTTGACAAGGAATACTTTAGGCTACCCCCTTGGATTCTAATCGAGGCCTACCCCAACAAGAATGTATAACTTTCCTTGGTTCAATTAGAAAATCATAGGAGTATAATTACTAGTGTTTATAAATTGGATTACACTCAAAACCCAAGTTCTAAACATCATGGATTTATCATATTAAGTTGGCTTGAAAAATAAAAAGTAATAATTCCATGGGTCTTCCATGGATTTGAAATAGGTGCATGTGTATGAATGACTATACCATTTCCATGGATTCCTTTTCATTATTTATTCTTGGATGCCTTGGTTATATGACTTAGGTATCTTGAAAAATCAAAAGATCACAAGATTAGAGACATCTATCTTAGGCTGAAATGGGTAGGGTTGGATGAGAATCCTACAAGGATCTAGAGATCAATAAGTTTTCTCTAAATTTATTGCTTTAAATTATTGTATTTTAAAAGTGTTACATTTTATATTCATATACTCGAATTTCATTAGACATGGTTGGTGGTGGCCTACTGAGTCATAGTCAATCCCTATTTAGACCACTGCTTGGTACCCAAGAAGAATTCATGGATGTAGGAAAGGACAAAGGAAATCACCCTGATGGGGAAACTTGATTTCCTTCTTAGATTGAGATTATAGGAGCAGAGAACTGAGATGGAACTCAGTATGCTCATGGATATTAGCAGTTTATAGTCTTATATTTTTCTTTTTCTTATCCCATCACTACTTTTATGATTGTGGTTATGATGCGCTTCACCTATATGTTTCACCACCATGTCATCAACTATATCTAATGCCTCTTAATTGCATCATGTTTATTTAATTTATTATCTAGTATGATTATTTTCCTTATTTACACTACATCTCACCCAGATATATAGGGTATAGTTGTAAGAACCCGGTTCTTATTTTGAGGTACGATTTTCTTCTTTTCTCCTTTCCTTAATTGTTTTTGAGAAAATATGGAAAATGGGGGAAAATCCTAAATTTTGGAAGTACACGTCGTGTACTTTTCCACACTCTGTGTACTGTTGGCCGTGTGGGATTATTACACAGGGCGTGTGGCCATGCCAGTGATGAAGGGTGTAGGAACCAACTACACGCCGTGTAGTAGTCCTTTACACGACGTGTAGTCAGTCGGCAGGCAAATAGTAAGGCGGTGGCCAGCTGTGAGATAGAACACGTCGTGTGCTCATACAGACACGTCATGTAGTCATGTCGATAGGTGAATAGTGCCACGTTGGCGGGAAGCCGCCAGAGGAATAGTTTAAAAATGGGAAGTACACGCCGTGTACTTGGAAGTACATGCCGTGTACTTTGTTTTTTTCGCTTAAAATGGGCAGTAGCCTCCCCTGTTCATAGGGAAGGCTTAGAATGGGAAGAGGGAGATCGGTAGAGGAGGCCGAAGCTTTGGAGATCCGCCGAGCGTTCTTCGGGAATCCGTTTCTGCCTCGGACGATCTCTTTGGAACTAAACGGGTAAGCCCTCCCTTCTCCTTAAGCAGTTCTTGCCAATTCTTCCCCTAACGGGAGTTATTTATGTTTAAACGGAGTTTCTTCTACTTCAGATCTACGTCGTTCTTGGACGTTTCAGAATGCGTCGTTCGCGTATATCGTTCGTTGGCGTTAAAGGTAGGTGGCTTGGTGTTCATTTTCCAACTGTCGTGCGTTTTTGTGTGTTTTTAGGCTACAAACCCATATTTGGGGTGTCGCGTGGATGAGGCCATGGCTATTTTAAATGCCTAGAATTGTATAGGTAATTGAAGGTGATATAAAAATGTTGTTTGGGATCACTTGGATCCAGGACCACCCCGGGGGTGCGTTCCTCTGTTTAGCCGATTTTCCAGGATACCCGAGGGTATGCCTTGTTCATTTTATGCCTTTAATGAAATGGTTGTATAATTGTCTTAAGAGGAATTGCTTGTTTACTACCTTTTTACATGTTGGGCTTGGCCCGGTTACCTATTAGACTGAGGGCAGTGTTGTGATTAGCCTGTGGGCATTGTACTACTTAGCCTCTGGGCAACTTCTTCCGTGCCTGTGGGCAGCTGATTTTGTGCCTGTGGGTGACACTTCTTACGCCCGTGGGCAATATCCGTATGCCTGTGGGAAGATTCTTGTGGTTTGATTATCTTTACCTGAGGGTAGGAGTTGTACGTGTCTGAGGACATTGGATATTTACTTAGAATATTCACTGTGGTGATATTTTAAATAAATGATTAAATGGATATTAAAATGGCAATATAACTGGTTAAGTTAGTTACTTTTAGTATTACTTACTTTATTGCATTTTACTACTACACACTATTGTTGCATGATTTCACACAGTTGGGCATGGGCCTTTGGTGGGTGCCTACTGGGAATTTATTTCTCACACCCTGTTTGGGTCACGCTTTTTGGCCCAAACAGATTACATTTCTGCAGGTGTAGATAAGGTCAAGGACCCTATACAGGTACTTGATTGTTGCTGGAGTGTAGGAGAGCATGGGACCGAGCATTGGCTCGCGATGCTGCTGGCTATTCTGTTTTGCTTTTTCTGTACTTGTACTTCAGTTGTATTGTATTGCAGTGTAACATGTTCTGGCTGTTTTATAGAATAGTGACATGCCGCATCTTCATATATATATGACTGTTGGTTTCCTTTTTTTTCAGTTGTCCATTTTAGTATATATATACTGTTGCTGCTTCTGTTGTTGTGTATGTTTTATTTCATTCCGCTGTACTACACTTTGACAAATGAGGGCATAGTTTCCCCACTATCAGACCTGGGCCCTCGCTGCTAGTCGGCAGCCTGTGGCATTTGGGGAAATGCACTTGAGGTCACGTGGCGAACCAGGTTCGGGGCACCCGTTGAGTGGCACCTGGAACCGGGATGTTACAAAGTGATATCAGAGGAGTTCCTTTCTTTGAATTACTATTTGGAGCCTTATTCAGGGATAAGACGAGAATGGTAGTTGGTAATAAGTTGTTCCCAGGGGTAGCTAACCCATGTACAGGGAAAAACCAATTTACCTCGTGTTGCAATTTTCTGAATTTTCAATTTACAGTTTATTTTATTTCACCGTTGGGTGACGCACTTGTATTGTGCTGGTTATATTTTATCTGTGGGTTCTATTTAGTTGCAACCCGATGAGATGAGGGTATTCCATCTTATGCATAATTTAAGTATATGCTAGAAATCACATTCCATACATAGTTCCATGCCATGTAGGTGCATTAGAATTTGCATGTTGTTGTGATAGTTGTTGTGTCAGAAAATCATGTTGTTGTGATAGCTGCTTAATAAATACCTGCTATGTGATAGGGTATTTCTTTATAAACCTGTTTATAGAATGGATGCCAAACTTTGGTTTTTGGGGAGTATGGACCCCCATTTACCGGAATTTGGTGGATCATTGACTGTTATCTTGTTATAACACAGATAAGATGCCAAACTTTGATTCGTGGGGAGTATGGGACCTCACGGATCGGAATTTGGAACTTAGGTGTTGTTTTGCAGTGTTTTCTGGGTTTCGGGGAAGTTTCTGAGGCATACTGTCTGGAAACCCAGTATACACGTCGTGTAGTGTTTTACACACGCCGTGTATGTTCTTCTATTCAGGAAGGAAAGGAAACTTTTTTAGTACACGCCATGTACCATAAGTACGCGCCATGTAGTCTCTTCCCATGTCTCAAACCGTGTGGGCGGCGACACGGGGAAGGGAAATGCTTGGGGCGAACACGCCGTGTAGCTTTTGTACACACCGTGTAGTGTTGACCCAGTGTCCGCCGTGTAACTAACAACATGAGAAGAGGAAACCTTAAGAAATACACGTCGTGTCCATTATGGAACACGCCGTGTAGTCTGACCTAGGGACCCGGTTGTGTAACTAACAACACGGGTCAGTGTAATCCCTTCGAGTATATGCCGTGTATATATCGAACACGCCATGTAGTATAAGCCGTCTGTCCGGCCGTGTAACTAACAACACGGGTCGGCGAAGCTCGTCTAGTACACGCTGTGTACCTATGGGACACACCGTGTAGTCTTGTCTAAGGACAGACTGTGTGGACTTAGTCGTTCGAATGGGAAACGGGGTGGTGTACACGCCGTGTGCGGGTGTAACATGTCGTGTAGTGTCAAGTTGAGTAGTCAGCCATGTCACAAGTGACACGGGAAGTTGTAAAATAACACCGTACACGCCGTGTAGTTTGTTCAAATGGGATTCGTGTGGCTTAGCCATGTCGAAGGACCCGGGTAGGGGAAGGGAAATCAAGTACACGTCGTATAGTCATTATACACACCGTGTAGTCTTGTTTTGAAAATATTGAAATGCCTTCTTCCTCATGTTCCCTTTTGGGTTTATTCATTTTCGGTCTTTAATAATCTTGAATCTAAGGTGTGAATTTGACCTTGTAGTGTCATGTCGCCGAGACGACCACGCGTTGTTTGCCAGGAGAGCAGCAACGGCTATACTCTAGAGATGGCGGTCCATGGGCTACCATTTGATCCTCCAACAGAGCCAGATGTGGTGCTAGCTATTATACCAGACACAGGTTCAAAGGCGCAGTTCGGCGAAGGCTTTATGCGGTTCATGAAGACCTTTTAGGGAGCACTGCAGGTTGCCACATCTATGGATGAGCTTACTCATATATTTCAGCAGTAGCATCCGCCTACGTTTTTAGGGGATGGAGGACCACAGGCTGCGGAGTCTTGGCTAGGATCGATGTAGACTATTTTTGAGCATCTTGAGATGCCTCTAGGGTAGAGGGTCAAGCTCGCGACATACATGCTACGTGATTCCGCCAAGAGGTGGTGGGATGTTACCACCCAGTCAGAGCATCACAGAGACATGGCGTGGGAAGATTTTCAGGAAGTCTTCTATGAATTCTTCTTCCCAGAGACGCTGAGGGAAGATCGAGCACGAGAGTTCATGAATCTGCAGCAGGGCGCTATATCGGTGATGGATTATTCTGATCGCTTTACTGAGCTTCAGCGTTTTTCACCCGTTCTGGTGGGTGATGAGATGTTGAGAGCCAGAAGTTTTGAGGATGGTCTTCGTTATGACATTCGAGCACTGGTTAATGTTTTTAGGTTGCCTTCAGTACACACTACTGTGAATCAGGCGCTGATTACAGAAAGTAACCTGTGGGAATCTAGTGGTGTGGGAGGGCGGTTCATCACCAGTTACTAGTACTATTTATGTTGGCAATAGGAAGATACGGATGGACTTCTCTCAGGGTGGAAGTACCATTCAGAAGAATGCTTCAGGTGGCTAGGTCATGTGCTACCAGTGTGGTAGAGAGGGGCACAAGAGGCCACAGTGTCCACGAGACCCAGTGGAGTGCCGAGCTTGCGGCAGGATGGGTCATCTACAGCGTTTTTGCAGGGCATTTCCACCGATGGCTAGTGAGAGGGGTTCTGTGCAGACTCCGTATGCGGGAGCAGGACCAGTGGCTTCTTACCAGTCAGGGAACTGGAATACGTCAAGGCGAGCAGGAAAATATGGTGTTCATGGTTGTGGTAGCCAGACACCAAGATCTCAGAGGCAACAGGGCAGGATAACTCAGGGTAGTCAGGCTGTGTCGCAGGGCCGCAGCACTGGGCAAACATATGCAGTGCAACAGACCCAGCAGGAGAAGGATCCCGGTCCTTCTACAGTCAGAGGTACTATTCTAGTATCTTCTGTTTTATCTTCAGTACTTTTCGATACGGGTGCTACACATAGTTTCATATCTGTACCCATTGTGGAGAGCCTTGGGCTCTATGTTTCTACTTCTTCTGATATCATGACGCTAGACACTTTGTTGGGGACTAGAACGGCGGGTGTACGTTAGTGCAAGGAGTTCCCCCTTGAGGTTGGTGGGTGTCACTTCCTTTGGGACCTCTATGTCTTAGAGATGGAAACCTCTGATTTCATTCTCGGGATAGATTGGTTGGTTCCCTGTCGAGCCCTTGTAGACTGCTATCATCGCAGGGTGAGTTTCATGTCACTAGAGGGCGAAGAGTTTCAATACAAGGGCGAATGGGATGTTTAGGCGAGTCGAGATGGACCAGAGCATCATGGGCAAGGTGGAGTCATAGCCCAGATTGCGGGTTTATATTTGGATGACTAGGGGACTTGTTAGATGGATTTACCTCCAGTGGTTGATCATTTCAGGGATGTCTTCCCGAATGACTTTTCAGGTCTACCTCCAGAGCGTGAGGTGGATTTATCTATCGAGCTTGTGCCAAGAGCAGCACCAGTGTCCATTCCTCCTTATAGGATGGTCATTCCTGAGTTGTAGGAGCTCAAGAGGTAGTTAGAGGAGTTACAGGCAAAGGGTTTTATCCGACCCAGTACTTCTTCTTGGGGTTCTCTAATCCTTTTTGCAAAGAAGGCAGACGGTACCCTCAGACTCTATGTGGATTATCGGAAGCTGAACCAGTTGACAGTCAAGAACCGATATCCCTTGCCAAGGATTGATGATCTTTTTGATCAAATTCGTGGAGCATGAGTGTTCTCGAAGATTGACTTGAGGTCAGGATATCATCAGCTGCACGTGAGACCATCGGATATACCTCTTACAGCTTTTCGGAGTAGATGTGGTCTGTACGAGTACTTGGTTATGCCGTTCGGACTCATGAACGCACCATTAGTTTTCATGGCTCTGATTAATCGTGTGTTCCATCCTTATCTGGACTCTTTTGTGGTAGTATTTGTGGACGATATCTTGGTGTACTCTCACACTCGACAAGAGCATGCCACCCATCTTGAGATCGTATTGAGTACACTGAGAGAGCATTAGCTATATGCTAAGCTCTCAAAGTGCCACTTTTGGATGGACCAGATTCACTTTCTGAGTCATATCATCTCAGAGGCAGGAGTTGCAGTAGACCCAGAGAAGGTTATAGCATTAGTTTCTTGGGAGAAGCCTAAAAACGTGTTTGAAATACGGAGTTTCTTGGGGTTGGCTGGTTACTATAGACGCTTCATACAGGACTTCTCCCACTTAGAAGCACTGTTGATGGGTTTGACTAAGAAGGGTGTGAAGTTCATTTGGTCAGAATCTTGCGATACATCCTTTCAAGACCTGAAAGGAAGGTTGACATCAGCACCGATCCTGATACTCCTAGATCAGGGGGAGAGCTATACAGTTTACTGTGATGCATCAGGTATTGGGCTGGGAGCAGTGTTGATGCAAGGCGATCGAGTAGTTGCATACGGGTCTCGGCAGTTGAGGCCACATGAGAGGAATTACCCGACACATGATCTCAAGTTGGCTGCAGTTGTTCATGTGTTGGGCTGTTGGAGACATTATCTATTGGGAGAACGTTTTGTGGTTTTCACCGACCACAAAAGTCTCAAGTATATCTTTACTCAGTGTGACTTGAATTTGAGACAGCGAAGGTGGGTCAAATACCTTCAGTCCTTCGACTTCGAGCTTGCCTATACACCTGGTAAAGGTAATGCAGTAGCTGATGCACTGAGTAGGAAGACTCAGATACAGGCTGTGTAGGAGGCCAGTGGCGAGTGGAAACTCATGGATTTGTTCTCTGAGATGCATTTGGAGGTGCACGATAGTCAGGGACAAACTTATCTTTCCTCTTTAGCTGTGACTTCTACCCTCCTGGATAGAGTGAGGATGAGACAGCTATCTGATTCAGAAGGCCTCGTTCTACGAGAGTCAGTGGCTAGTGAGGACCCTCCTCCTGGTTGGACGATATGTGATGATGAGGTTCTGCATTTCCATGGATGAGTATGGGTTCCAGGGGATTTATGCGAGGATATGATGTGGGAGTTTCATGCTTCAGCTTGGGCAGTTCATCCTGGGGTTACCAAGATGTACTGAGACTTGAGACGTCAGTACTGGTGGCCGGGTATGAAGAGAGATGTAGCTGGTTTTGTTATGAGGTGTTCCACCTGTCAGCAGGTGAAGGAAGAACATCAGAGGCCAGCCGGACTGTTACAACAGTTACTCATCCTGGAGTGGAAATGGGATGATGTCGTGATGGACTTCATGACTGGGTTGTCGAGGTCACCTAGAGGCAATGATGTTGTGTGGGTGTTTGTGGATAGACTCATGAAGGTAGCTCACTTTTTTCGATCAAGGAGACCTTCGGTGTTGACGTGCTCAGGAAGTTGTATATCCAAGAGTTCTTACGTCTTCATGGGGTCCCTCGTTCTATTGTTTCAGATAGAGACGCTCGTTTTATGTCTCATTTATGGAAAAGTTTTCAGAGGGCACTGGGTACACAGGTGCTTCTGAGCACGGCTTACCACCCTCAGACCGATGGCCAGTCAGAGCGTACGATACAGGTGATTGAGGACATGTTGCGAGCATGCATCCTAGACTTTGGGGGCTCTTGGGAGAAGCATATACCCCTAGTCGAGTTTTCCTACAATAACATTTTTCAGGAAATTATCGAGATGTCACCTTACGAGGATTTATATGGTAGGCCATGCCAATCACCTTTGTGCTAGTTAGAGGTAGGTGAGGCAGCTTTACTGGGACCACGTCTCATGTAGGAGACTTCTGAGTAGGTCCAGTTGATTCAGAAGCGGATGGCTACTGCGCAGTCTCGTCAGAAATCTTATGTTGATCGCTACAGATGACCTTTAGAGTTCGTGGTCAGGGATCAGGTTTTCTTGCGTGTTTCGCCGAGGTTGGGACATAGGCGGATCAGGAGACAGGGTAAACTTTCACTAAGGTATGTGGGGCCATTTGAGATTCTGGAGAGAATCAGGCCGGTTGCTTATCGGTTTCAGTTACCTCAGAGGTACCGGGCCATGCACGACGTCTTCCATGTATCTCAGTTGCACCGCTATCATTCAAACCCGTCTCACGTCTTTCAGTCCGAGGAGGTTGAGCTTCAGATAGATGTGTCCTTTGAGGATCATCTGATTCGTATCGTTGATAGGAGCACGAAGGTTCTCCGAGGCCGGTCAGTTCCTCTCGTACGGGTGCTATGGCAGCATGGACGAGTGCAGGAAGAAACCTGGGAGCGGGAAACCGATGTACGTACTCAGTGGCCAGAGTTGTTCACGGCTTTATCTTTGCCACCCTTGGAAGGGAAATTCAGGGATGAATTGCTTTAAGGGGGGAAGTTTGTAAGAACCCAGTTCTTATTTTGAGGTATGGGTTTCTTCTTTTCTCCTTTCCTTAAGTGTTTTTGAGAAAATATGGAAAATGGGGAAAAATACTAAATTTTGGAAGTACACGTCGTGTACTTTTCCACAAGCCATGTATTGTTGGTCGTGTGGGATGAGTACACAGGGCATGTGGTTATGCCGGCGATGAAGGGTGTAGGAACCGACTACACGCCATGTAGTGGTCCTTTACACGCCGTGTAGTGAGTCGGTAGACGAATAGTAAGGCGGTGGCCACCTGTGTGACAGAACATGCCATGTGCTCATGCAGACACGCTGTGTGGTCATGTCGATAGGTGAACAGTGCCACGCTGGTGGGAAGCCTCCAGAGGAACAGTTTTAAAATGGGAAGTACACGTCGTGTACTTATAAGTACACACTGTTTACTTTGTTTTTTTCGCTTAAAATGGGCAGTAGCCTCCCCTGTTCACAGGGAAGGCTTAGAACGGGAAGAGGGATCTCGGGAGAGGAGGCCGAAGATTTGGAGATTCGCCGAGCATTTTTTGGGAATCCGTTTCCGCCTCAGACGATCTCGTTAGAACCATGCGGGTAAGCCCTCCCTTCTCCTTAAGCAGTTCTTGCCAATTCTTCCCCTAATGGAAGTTATTTACGTTTAAACAGAGTTTCTTCTACTTCATATCTATGTCGTTCTTAGACGTTTTAGAAGGCTTCGTTTGCATATATCATTCGTTGGCATTAAAGGTAGGTGGCATGGTGTTCATTTTCCAACTGTCGTGTGTTTTTGTGTGTTTTTGGGCTACGAACCCATATTTGGGGTGTCATGTGGTTGAGTTCGTGGATATTTTAAATGCTTAGAATTGTATAGGTAATTGAAGGTGATATAAAAATGTTGTTTGGGATCACTGCTTGGATCCAGGACCACCCCGAGGGTGCGTTCCTCTGTTTAGCCGATTGGCCAGGATACCCGAGGGTATGCCTTGTTCATTTTATGCCTTTAATGAAATGGTTGTAGAATTTCATTGAGAGGAATTTCTTGTTTACTACCTATTTACATGTTGGTCTTGGCCCGGTTACTTGTTAGCCTGAGGGAAGTGTTGTGATTAGATTGTGGGCATTGTACTACTTAGCCTGTGGGAAACTTCTTCCATGCCTGTGGGCAGCTGATTCTGTAACTATGGGCGACACTTCTTACACCTGTGGGAAATATCTGTATGCCTGTGGGAAGATTCTTATGGTTGGATTCTCTTTACATGAGGGTAGGAGTTGTATGTGTCTGAGGACATTGGTTGTTTACTTAGAATATTCACTGTGGTGATATTTTAAATAAATGATTAAATGGATATTAAAATGGAAATATAACTGGTTAAGTTAGTTACTTTCAGTACTGATTACTTTATTGAATTTTACTACTACACACTGTTGTTTCACTCTTTCACATAGTTGGGCACGGGCCTTTGGTGGGTGCCTACTGGGAATTTATTTCTCACACCCTGTTTGGGTCACGCTTTTCGGCCCAAATAGATTACGTTTCTGCAGGTGTAGATAAGGGAAAGGGACCCTATACAGGTACTTGATTGCTGCTGGGGTGTAGGGGATCATGGGACCAAGCATTGGCTCGTGATGCCGCTGGCTATTCTGTTTTGCTTTTTCTGTACTTGTAATTCATTTGTATTGTATTGAATTGTAACATGTTCTGGATATTTTATAGAATAGTGACATGTTGCATCTTCATATATATATGACTGCTGGTTTCCTTTTTGTTTTCAGTTTTCCATTTCAGTATATATACTGTTGCTTCTTCCGCTGTTGTGTATGTTTTATTTCATTCTGCTGCGCTACACTTTGACAAATGAGGGCATAGTTTCCCCACTATCAGACCTAGTCCCTCGCTGCTAGTTGGTAGCCTCTGGCGTTTGGGGAAATGCGCTTGAGGTCACGTGGCGAACTGGGTTCGGGGCACCCGTTGAGTGGCACCCGAAACCGGGACGTTACAATAGTCTCCCCACCATACCTCTATACACCCTCCCTGCTAGTTGGAAGCCTCCAACGTATGGTGTGGCACACTTTAGAATCTGTATCCCACTGGACTAGTTACTTATCAGTGAACCAGGTCAGGGGAGTCACATTCTTCCAGGGGTTTATATTTTGAAGTTCTATGGTGACATCTTTAATTCTAAATTTTTAGAAAATGATGACATTTATATAAGATAATTTTACTCTGACATTCCTCATGGTTCTCCAGACTTTTCCATTTTCTCACTTTACATGATTTTCAAGAATAATACATAACAATTCAAAACCTCTATACTTTTCCAATTTCCCATTCAATAAGAATATTAAGTTTCATAGGGTATTGTTTTCATTTGTTGTATTTTCCTCAAATTGATGAGTTTTACTTAATATTTTATTACTCTTAAGTATTTTGTATATTTTCTGACTTAGTTGAGTTTTCGAATCTATGTGTGTTGTGACTCTTATGTAAAAAAAAATTATTCTTATGTTTCCCATACCATTTCGGTTCTTTATTGGAATCTTAGAAATATTTTTAATGAATTTCATAATCCCCTAAACACTTAAAATTACTTTATAATACCTTCAAATCAACTTCATCCATCTCTAAAATAATTATAATGCTTAGTAGATTCTATTTAAGCCTATACTTATTTTTCCCAACTTCATCCAAGTGCATTCCAATAAAAATATAAATATTCCTTCACAATTGTTTCATGGATGGATCTTCATTGAAATAAACATCATACTCTTCAAATGAATTTGAAATAATCCCAAATAAACTTTAATCACCACCAGACTAATTCTAAACATTTATAAAAAATATATATTTTCCTTATAGTATTTCAATGATAATCCACTACCTTTAAACAGTCATTATTTCATTATATATCATCCAAGAAATTTTCTGTATGATATAACACTATTAAATCTAGAAAACTACAAGGATAGAACTTCAAATCCCATTTTTCAGCATCCATAAAAATATATTATGTTAAAAATTCTTTACGCTCCATGCAACTCAACTTACTAGATTCTCAAAAACCTCATAACTACATAAACAGTTTCTTACATTAGCCTTTAAGTATCACCATAGTACCTTCAAACATCATTTCCAAATTAATATTTTTCTTTTATTATTATTATTAGAAGTAACTCAATAAAACATATTTTCTATATGAATAGATATCAAAGAGAGTGTCTACAAGTGAAATACTTAACTTTAAACCTCGTTTTCCATGTGATAAATTTCAAAAACTCACTTTGTATTTTTTGTTTTAGTCGCATCTTCTTTTCCATATAAATAGTGGGAACAAGTTGCTTCCAAGATCTAAGGTGGTTCTTCTATTCTTATGAATTGTTCACAACTAAATGTGTAAGTACACCTTTCTTGGGAGCTATACTCAATCTTCATTGGTACTTTAACTTCTCCCATGCTTCTAAAATGGATACTTTGACTTCTTCCAAGCTTTTGAAATCATCTTAAGTTGGTTTTCACATGAACCTCTAAGAAAATTCATCATTTTTTGTTCCTTTTTTAAATGAATAATGAAAAAAAATTATTGCCTCAATGTGGTAAAGTTAGTACATGGAAAAAATATATATTAGGAGATTAAAATAATCTTATAATCATCAAAACATATTGAAATCGTTACATACTGTCTTCAACTTCTTGAAAAAATACAACAAACACCAAGTGGGTTCAACAATATCCCCCTTTTTATTTGTTATCATTACCAATATTTAAAATTCATGTCAATATGTTATTCATCCATTTTATTCTCTCTCCCCATTATTGAAAATAAATATAAAGAGCCTTGTGATCATGTTATATCAATTTAGTTAAAGTAATGTCCCAATAATTATTCAACTCTAAGTCTTCTTAATCCATGATCGGTGTATAAAACAAGAGGATCTAATATAGACAAAAAAACTATACATAATCCAATAGAATATGACATTAAATCAAATTATTTTTTATGGTATTATCACATACATTTTTAGGCTGATACAAATATTTAATATATTCATTATGTATTCAACCAAAATTCATACACTCATCTTAACACATTAGTTAAAAAAATTAAAATATAGCAAGAATTTTGGGTTTAAAAAAACCCATGAACTTCTCAAAATCCCATTTTTTCATTTATCAATTAATTTTCCCTCCCTTAACATCATATTTATTCATGTAAAAAATATGAGATAATTCTCATACATACGTTTTCAAGGAAATATTTAAAGAACAATTCTCGGATTCCAAATTATATGAAATAATAGATTTTGGATGCTTCTCAAACTTATCCCCCTTAAGGAAAAAACTTAATATTCTCTTTATCATGGTTGATCAATTTATCAAAATTTTATTTAAGATATAATAAGTTGGATCACACCAAAGTTGGTGACTTTATTCAAGCATGGAATTGTTATTCTTGCATACTCATTCTTTCAGTTCTCCCCCTTAATAATGCATCACTTTCAATTCCTTTTATACAATTAATAAAATAAATGTCTTATGGGAATGATTTACAACTATTTGGATCTCATGTGAGATAAATAAGGTTTAATGTTTCTTCTCAATCAAGATACTGCTTTATTTCTAGCTCTATGTTTGGGTGAACTCTTTATGATTATACTGTTGATTTTTAATGTAGAAATATTAGAAAACATGGGTTCTTTGATTCCTACACCATAATATTTGTGTGGTACCTTATTATTTTTATATTCCAATGAATCAAATGAATATAATTGTTCTTATTAAATCTACTTTAATATCACTTATTGAGATTGAAACATGGATAAACAATTATTATAAATATATCCAACATGTTTGCACCTTCCACATGGTTCCTCGTGAGGACTTGAGTTGTAAAATTTTAACAACCTATGATGAAATTTTATTTCCTCATATAGAATTATTGTTTTATCATTAAAACTTACATTATTTTGTTCATTCACCATTTTTATATCCATTTGCAATTGGATTAACCAAATAATCATACATTATTTAGAAATTTGGTCATATTTCTTGGATATTTCACATAGATTATCAGGAATATCCTCCATGAAAGCATTAATCTTGTTTATTTTTTGGATTGATTCATATTTTTGTATCATATTACTTATATAAATAATAAAATAGATGGTTTGATTTCAATAGTCCATAGTGTTTCATTTTCTTCCACAATTGGAGCATCTCTTTCTCTTTGTTGTGGAATTATTTTCAAACTTCTTGTATTTGGTTTGAATATCATTATTATTTTGTTTATTGCCCAAGGATAACTCACCTATATTATTTTATAACTTCTTAATCTGTATTAATCTTTATTCAAGTTCTTTTTACATATAATAGGTTGATTTTTCAAAGTATTCATTTTCATGATGATCACTCTCATTGTATTTTCTACAGAAGTTCCCGAAGCTTCCTAATCTATCTGTGATAAATATATTTTCATATTTTTTCTATATAATTTTCTTTATATAAGATATATTATCCCTTATTATAATATTTATTTTATTTGAAATGGTTTAAATATTATTTCAATAGTCAGGTTCCTTGAGCCCAAATCTCTCACAACACCAACAGTAACCAATAATTTTTTTCCATTGAATTATAATCTTTATAGAATTAAATTATTATTGATTTTATGATTTTTTATTCTCTAGATGAGTTTTATTTAGGTAAAATTTATTACCACACTTGATTCCATTAAATTTAGTTCTTATTGTGGGTTCCTCAGTACTTTTCTTAATCTATTTTTGTAAATATTTTGATTTGTAACATGTAATGTACATGAAATAAGTTTTATCAAAAACGTTGTTTTTTAAATTGGATGGTACCCTTTTCATTGAGCTTAATAAATATTTATCTTAAGATGACATCATACTCTTTTTTCCATAAAATAAAGATCTTTTGACATAGAAATTATACTTGGAAGTTTGTGTGGAAATAATCGTCCTATCTTATTGTTGTGAAGGTTTAAATTGTGTCATTTTCATATTTGTATGTTTAATATATAATTCAAGATTATTAATATTGAGGATATATTTCTCATATTATACTAACTTTAATATATCATTGAAATTATTTTCAATATTCCCAACTTTTTTAATAGGTTTGGATCGAGGCCCCTTTTATTAGAAAAAAGTAAATCTTATTTTAAACAGGGTTGAGAGGTAACCCTCACATGATCTGAAGACCCAAAGACCCATATGCCCAATGCAAGATGGTCCAAATTCACAAACCCAAAAAAACAGGGCCTAAACCCAAGATAAGTAGAACCCTAAACAACAATCCATTACTACCATCACTAAAGATTCGATTGATTGACTCAACCTACGTCATCACAATGCACCATTTTCCTTGACCATCATCACTATGAAGCCCCGTCAAGATCAAAATCATCACAAAAGACACCACCACCTTCCTCATCCACCATCGTTATGAAGCTCCAGTGAAATCACTTCCATCATCGTTAACGCCACCTACAACCCTGTCGGTCACTGCTGTCATCCACGAATGTCACCGTGAAGGATCCCCATCCCCAATCCATTAGCGTGAACTGCATAGACACCACCCACTGAAAGTGACCACACCAATCACCGCATCACCAAGGAAAAAAGATCTTCCCATCGCATCAACTCCCTAGATGAGGAGATAGATCTGTGATCTACACCGAAACCAGCATCACACCTTTCACCACAACACCTCAACTCCAAGTCTTTATCCCAACACTGTAATAGGTCTGCAAGAGCAGAGAAAGTGGAAGATAGTGATTATCGGTGGGAAGGCAAAAGGGGATAACCATAGGGAGCACTGTCTAACTCTAGATTCACTAGATCTAGTAACATAGGGTGAGACCGAATCCCCCCATAATAAACAAAAATATAACCCGGAGGAACTAGGTCACAACATCAAACCTAGACACAAGGGGAAAACCCCTAGATGGGTCACCCTAGAGAGGGGAGCTCCTGAGAGAAACCTCTTACACCTTACATTTAACAATTCTATTTAAAAATTAAGTACAATATTCTCAACTTTATATTCATACATTTGGTTATTTTCTTGTAAGGAAATATCAACCTCCTTAATTATGCTGGAATTGATCCTTAATTGATCATCCTTAACAACAACCACTTCTTCTAATGCATGGATCCTTTCTTAAATGATTTTATTTAATTATTCTCTCTTATAGATTTTATTGATCCGCTCATTATCAAATTTATAGAACCTTTATTCAATATTTACATTCTTGAAATTTAATCCCCTACATGATTGGAGAGCTTTACACTCACCATAAACCTTTGTTCCAAATATTTCTTCAAACTATATAATTATTCATAAAGTTGAGTGATCTCATATTTCATGTTTTAAAAAGAGATAAAAATAAAAGTGAATATTTATTTAGGATTTTTATGCATGATTACCTTTAAAGTACCATCTGATTCATCTTGTGAGTCCTCAATAATGTGATATTCCTCACTTGTTACTGTCTCCTATTAAGGGTAGTTTTGACTGAAGATTTCACTTAATTCTTGATCACTTAAATTCTTTGAAACTTATGATTCAGAAAAAAAAAAATCATCTCCTTATTAGTGGATACAAACATTAGATATTGTTCTTACATTACATATCAATTTTATTTAGAATTACAATATGATAAAATGTATTTCTCTTCCTCTTTTCATAAGAGGGATAATTTCTAATAAAAATTTCCTTCAAGAGAAAAGTTACCAATATATATAATAGAATGAACTCTACATTGATTACCATCAATTAATAAAGATTCATTATTATCTTATTTATTTATTGAGCCTTTTCTCAATTTCTTTATATATATTTTCTTCCTATTCTTCAATTACTTAGAAAATATATCTTTCATGGTAACATTGACAGGTAAGTTACATGTTTATTCAAATTTTAACATCAAAAATCCTTTAGGAGAGAAACTCAAGGAAACTTAAAATCATTAATCCTTTGATAATCCAAATAAAGGTGGAACTAGATGCTTAAATATCAATTTTTTGGATCACTTGGATTATTTATAACACTAAGGGGGTGAATCATAGTTAATAACCTATAGTCAATTAAAACTTTTTCCATTATTTACCTCTGCTCAATTTTGATGAATGGATATCTCTTTCTTTTCCCACTCTCATTTAACATGAATATAGTTAAGTAGGAAAAAAACAACAAAGAACACCCAGATTTATTAATGAGGTTCTCCTATAAGATGGATGACTATTCCCCCAGTGTGTAGTGGTTGTTACCCCACTCTCACTCAAATCCTCTTTTATTATCAAAAAGGAACTTTGGTAGGGGTATATCCTTGAACCCATACTCCTTAAACCAAAAAACTATAATAGGATCATAGAATTTCTTTTATAGGATTTGGAACCAAGTAATCCTTTCAATTTAGAAACAAGATTTGAATTGTATCACCTAGAAGTATGATCAGTGGATTGTAGGCTCATGTCCCTCTTAAAAAAATGTTTATGATCTTGTTCCTTGATATGAAACAATATAAGTGGTTGGATCTTCCTTATTTAGAACTTATGATATGGGATTATATTTGGTTATTCATCTCAATTATTCATCTTGTTTGATGATTAGCAGATAGTGAACAATCATGGTTCTCAATATTATTCATTAGATTAATTAATAATCAGTAGGAACCAGACTGAACTATCTTTCTTCTTCTTCACCTTCAATGCACAAAAGATGATATCTTTCTCACCAACATTGAATTTATTTTATCTTTCACACATAAAATATAAAATATTATTGAAGGGTTGGTTCTTTCTCTCTTCGATACATAGATTTCTCTCAAGTATTTTAGTATTGATTCTTCTTAACCCTCATATCTCCCTTTCTTGTAATATATTATATGTCCACAAAAATGTAATCAATATATTTTTAATATTTTCAAATGTAAATATTATTGATTTTTGGTGTCATATTTCATTTATAATTCTCATTTAATCCAAGTAAAATATTTTATAATTTAATATTTATAAATACTCGAGATTATTTTCTTCAAAACTTCCAAAAATCCACATATAGTATCTAATTACACACAACCAGTCATAGTGAATCACTTCACTTAATGGAATGAGTGAATCAAGACTTTCCCTTTAAGAATCATGGTTATGACATGGTATCTTATGTCATGGTCATGAAAAACCTCTACATCTCATCACATCACTGTCTTACTTTCATGACATGTTATCACATTGTGCCGCTCTCCCATGATATCTTCTTCATCACACGACATGTTGTGGAATTCTCATTATGACATAAAAAATCCAAAATAATAGATCTAGGTTTATTTCATTATTCCTTCTTAGAAAGCTTTAGGATGATATAATCTTCTCCATGATGTGACTGTATCTCAATTATTAGAGCCATATTTTGTTAAAATTATATTCTCAATATCCATAATCAAACTCATCTAAACTTGAATCGGGACTAATAATAATTATCCTCATAACATTTGAAACTTTAGGAATGTCATAACATCATCAAGTTTAATTTTTCTTATGAATTATTCTTCTGGTGGTTTATCTTTTGATGTTATTTGTTAACTTATATAAGTTTCAATTTTTTAGAAAACTAATGAACTTTATGTAAAATAATTTTAATCTAATGTGCATCAAGGATTATACAAAATTTTCCATTCGCAACTGGAAATTGAAGCATTTGTGATGGGTCATTTGTGATGGGGTCCCATAGCAAATGACCCGTTGTAGAAAAAGGAATTGCAAATAGTTTATCCGGGTTTTTAAAAAAACCTTTTTACGATAGTCGGTCACAAATGCTTTTTTGTGATGGGATTAACTACCCATCGCAAAAAACATAAAAATAAAAATAATATTATTATTATTAATAAATAATATTAATAAAAATTAATAATAATAATAATAATAATAACTAATAAAATTAATAAAATTAATTAAAATATAATTAAAATAATAAAATTTTAAAAAATATAATAAAAAACACAATATTCACAGCAACATTAAAAAATAATAATAATAAATAAATAAATAAATAATAAAATAATAAATAAATAAATAATAAGAATAAAATAATAAAATAATAAAAAACATAATATTCACAACAATATAAAAACACACTATATAAAAATGTAAATATATTAATTAATAAAAATATTACAAAAAAGTAACATTCAAATGTTTATCAGAAAAAAGTATATAAATTGTTGAGCGGGTCATCTAGAGGAGCTGCAGGAGCTGAAGGAGCTGGTGGTGGGAACTTCATCCATAAACCATGAGTCAAACGTCACATGTACTCCATTATCTACTTGTGTTGTTACTACTGTCATCGACGCATCTCCTCCTATTATTGTTATTGTTGTTGACAGAGCTCTTTTTTCTCCCTATGCATGGTCTCTATAAGCTCACCTTGAGCTCATAGCTACTCTTCATATTGTACAGAAAATGATGATGACTCTCCATGAGCTCCTTTTGAGCCGCACGATGACATCATAGTGGTACCATAATAACTCTCTGGTGTTAATCGAGAGACAATACCAATAACTCAGCCTCTCTCAAAGGCACACTAGTGCAGAAAACGTTTTTTACGTCAGTTATTTTTAATTTTTTACGTCGGTTTCTAGCTGACGTTAATACGTGCGACGTTATAAATAAGGTTTTTCACGTCGGTTATTTAAAAACCGACGTCAAAAACATAAAATCACGATGTTTATAATGTCGGTTATTTTAGAACCGACGTGATAAAGGGGCCTGGAGAATGGTTTATCACGTCGGTTATCGAAGAACCGACGTGATAAACTGCCTGGACAATGGTTTATCACGTCCGTTCCTAAACAACCGACGTGATAAATAGGGGTGAGGGGGTTTATCATGTCGGTTCATATAGAACCGACGTGATAAACTGGGGTGAGGGTGGTTTATCACGTCGGTTCATATAAAATCGACGTGAAAAAACGGGGGGAGGGGGGTTTATCACGTAGGTTCATAAATAACCGACGTGAAAAACCGGGGGAGGGGGGTTTATCACGTCGGTTATTGTATAACCGATGTGATAAACCGGAGGGGGGGGGGGTTTATCACGTCGGTTAGTCAATAACCGACGTGATAAACCATTGTCCAGGCCGTTTAGCACGTCGGTTATTCAATAACCGACGTGATAAACCATTCTCCAGGCCCTTTATCACGTCGGTTCTAAAATAACTGACGTGATAAACCATTCTCCAGGCCCCTTTATCACGTTGGTTCTAAAATAACCGACGTGATAAACCCAATTTTTTTTTAAGCAGAATGCAGTGATCTTCTCTCCACCAGAATCAACCAGAAAATAAATCAAGAAATCGTACCACAAAAATAGAAGTATATCAAAATTAAGCATGTACATAGATAACATATAAAACTTACCCACTAGACAGCATCCACCCTCATTTATACCCCATGGACAGCCCTCCCCCACCCCGTTGGAGCCCTCGCCCTCATGTATACCCCCTGGACAGCCCTCCCCCACCCCTTTGGAGCTCCCACCCTCATGAATACCCCTTGGACAACCCTCCCCCACCCCATTGGAGCTCCCACCACACTCCTGGACTGCCCCCCGACCCCCGGACACCCCCAAACACCCCTCGACAACCCCCCACCCGCCTGAACAGCACCTCCTCACCCCCTCACCCCACTTGACAGCCCCACCACACCCCTGGACAACCCCCCCCCCCCCCACCCCTGGACAGCACTCCCACACCCCTGGACCGGCTTCTCACACCCCTGAACATCCCTACCACCCCCCAGGACTGCCCCCACCCCACCGGACAGGCCTCCCAGACCGCTGGACACCCCCAACCCCACTGAACACACCCCCACACCCTTGGAACCCCTCCCCCATAGACCCAAATCCATACCAGAAGAACCATCAAAAGTAGACCAAAACAAGAAGTATAGAAAAATTAAACATTCACTTATATAACATTCAATACTTACACTGTCAACTTCAAAAAAAACTAAATCAAACCTAAACAACTACCAAATACACAATTAAAACGACAATATTCAAAATTACATTTTACATTACAAACAACTAAAATTCAATCAAACCTGTAAAATAATTTGACCACTCCACTTGTACGTGTTTGATGTCTTCAGCAGTATAGGGTTGAGGGTCATCAAAAAGCTACAAATGAAAAAGAAGATAGTTAACGTGTATAATGAATAAATCAAATTGAAATATGATGGCAAAGTTTAAGAGGAAATCGTACCAAGTCAAAATTCACAACTGTCCCAGTTGTTATTATTTCATACATAAATCTTAACATATAATATCCGCATTCGATGAGGCCTTGTTGTTCATGAAATTTCTGTTTTGAATGAGTGTAAATTCAATATATTATTTTTATGTAATAAATCAAAAAGTACAAATTATAAATGGAAATTTACCTTCGCATTTACATATTTGATCTTTGCATTTCTTTTCTTTGTGTTTTTTCGAAAGTAGACCCATGCACTGTTAGAAAATAATACGAATGGGGTAAATTTAAAATTCATTATAATATATAAAACTATTGAGAAATTGAAACTTACTTTTCCAATATATTCTTAAAACTTTCCCGCACATCACCATGAACAGAGCATATCCAATAAAGAGCTTTCTCCCTTGGGCAAAAAATCCCTAACATCCAATGATTACTGATAAAAGGAAATTTAATGTTAGTGGTTTTTTATGTTAAAAGATAATTAACTCTTTGAGAGAAATGTGTTTCATACCTCTCACAAAAAGGCATCATCCAACATTGTTGGATTATATTCTTTTCAAATCTTTCAGCAATATAAACCATTCTTTGTTCCTCAGTCAATGCACATGCTTCAGGGGAAATCAATTACGGGTCCATGAATCCATATACTTCTGTCAGTTCATTCCTCTCACAAATTTTATAAAGATACCTAATACAAAACATATATAAGTATACATTTTTAATAAATATAACGCAGGGAAAAGGTGTTAATACTTACATGGAAAAAATTTGCACCACATTGATGCCCAACTTATCTCCAGTAACAAGCTCCATGATATCAGATTTTGTAATCCCCACAGTTATTTCACGTCCACAAACATGAGATTCCATTGGAAACTCATAAAAACCCAACAATAAATGTGAATATCTTGACAATCTGTAAAGACCACTAGAATCTGTATCTGATGTCATAGCCTGTTGTCTTTGTTGTTGTCTATACAGTATTTCTTTACCTTTGAAGTATTCCTGTGAAAAAAAAATTGAGAATTATAGTAGTTTTCAAATGATAAAACAACTTTAATAAAAAAATAAAATAAAAGATATAACATTAATACCTCTATGGTAATGAGTCGAAGAAGTCTGGATGGCCAAACTAAAAAATGGCCGATACTCTGTCCAACTGTCGCCACCTCATCTGTAGGTATTGGTACCCTAGCTGATCTATCTATAATATCTTGTACAGTGACCCTCTGATTCTCTACCTCTAATTGTTGATGATGAGCTGTATCTCCTATACAATATACCAACCCGTATGCTACTATATGATGTTGAGAATCATCAACATACAACTCGCAATATGTAGGAAGTTGCGGCGGAGGCGTAGGATAAAAAATGGGGTCCGCAGGCTGAGGTGGGGGAGTGGGAGCTACTGGAGGAGGTGGAGGATAAATAATGGGGTCTGCAGGGGGAGGTGGAGGAGTGGGAGATGCAGTCTGAAATTGTCTTTGCATTTCTGCAAACATAGACTGTACCGAATCTCTAATCTTGTCTTCCATCGTCGCATTAATATTTTGAACTTCAGCCTCCAAGGATTCTATTTTTTTTTTTATAAACCCCCTCAATGTTAGAAGTTGAAGAACGTGGAAACACTTTTCTTACCGATACACCTGTCGGATATCCTCTTACACGACCAGGATGTTCGGGCCTTCCCAATGCTGCAAATAAAATATCTTCCCTCCCAGTAGCTGTAAATGTCCCCTCTGAACTTTTCTCCTCAAGAGAGTCCTGTATTAATTAATTGAACATTTCTGTAATGATTGAAACTTATATGAAGAAAAAAGTTAACTTAAATAAATTAAATAGATATCTTACAATCCTCTCAGCTACGATTCTCGATTCTTCCGAAAGATATTGCCCTTTTTTTCCCTTCCGAGCTCTCTTCCATTTTTCATGTCTAGATGGAGGGGATGGAGGGGCCACCTCTCCAGAGCTCGAAGACTCAGCTCTTAGTTGTTGAAATTTTTCCGCTATAATTTTTTCTTCCAATAATGTATACCCTCCCCGAGATAAACTATGAGGGTATACATTTTTAGATTGGATCTTCTGATGATCTTTCCTTGTTTTCTGTAATTTAAGAATAAGAAATCATTAACAAAACATTAATAAAATCATTTATATAAGAAAGTATATAAAAGTTTACATTGCCCTTACCAGAAATGACTCTTTTTTTCTACTTTCAAAAAACTGTCTCCATGTGCCTTCATCTATAAAAGGATATATACGACATTGATTGTCATGACTCCTATGACCATAAATGAAATCAGATGTGAGGGTTGATTTGAAATCCCTCCATCTCCTGGCAGCCAACGATAAGCATTTCTTCCTGACTCCTCTAGTGTCAGGAATATCAAATGTCATCTGATAAAGAAGAGGTTAAACATATTATATATACCAGAAACATTAAAAGAATGGTCAAACAATGACAAAAGATCTTACCAAAATCGTCTCCCAAAACTGAGAGATAATCGCTTTATCCACACCTCTCCAATCATCATACAGAATGCTTACTTTGGTCTTAGCCTGAGTTGCAACAAGACTCTTAAAATCTTTGGCATTCGGACCTCTAGGAATATCATCATCATCAAACTCAACTACTATCCTCTGATCCTGCGTACGGGCAAGTGATAATTTTGGTAAACTTGTGCAACCACGTTTACCAACCTTTGAACTATTTGTCGTAATAGGAGCATGTAAATTTTCATCCCCAGAGGTATGACCAGAAATATTCTCCTCCCCAGAATCATGTGGTTGATCATCTGAATGATCTGTCATTATCCTTCAAATCAAAAAAACAAACGTCAGTTCACAAATATACAAATTCAAATATTTTAATACTACTGTAATCAGAAAATAGAAAAGTGTACTAGGTTACATAATAGTAAACATTGGTAATATGGTAAGCATGTTAAACAATGGTAAAGATATCAAAGATGGTCAATATGGCCGTTGGAGGGATTCCGGAGCCGTTGGGGGTCAAAAGTACAAGTCTGGTCAAAGCCCAACGGCTAGTCTGACTCGGCACACCAGCTGGCCGGTGGTGTCTCACCAGCTGGCTGGTGGTCCACCGGCTGGCCGGTGCTGAGCTACCGGCTGGCCGGTGGTCCAGACAGCAGGCTTTCTGTCTGGGTTCCACCGGCTGGCCGGTGGTCATCCACCGGTTGGTCGGTGTCACCAGGCAGTGGGCAAGCCTACTGCCTGGGTCCTCCGGCTGGCCGGTGGGCAAGAACCGGTTGGCCGGTGCCCATACCGGCTGGCCGGTGCGCTAACACCGGCTGACCGGTGGCTCTGGCAGAAAGCAATGCTTCTTCCAGAGACCACCGGCTGGCCGGTGTGCTAACACCGGCTGACCGGTGGCTCTGGCAGAAAGCAATGCTTCTGCCAGAGACCACCGGCTGGCCGGTGTGCTAACACCGGCTGACCGGTGGCTCTGGCAGAAAGCAATCCTTCTGCCAGAGACCACCGGCTGGCCGGTGGTCATCCACCGGTTGGCCGGTGTCACCAGGCAGTGGGCAAGCCTACTGCCTGGGTCCTCCGGCTGGCCGGTGGGCAAGAACCGGTTGGCCGGTAGACTCAGAGAGTCCACTATCAGCCTTCTTGGGCCAACTCCTGGGCAACCTTTTTCCTAGCATCAAAACACTTGAAAACAAGTTAGAACACGATGAGAGTGATTGTGATCATTAAAATCCAAGAGAGGGGGTACAACAATAAACATGATAAAGTAAACTAAACAAACTTAAAACAAACAATAACATATACTTATTTTATTTTAAAACATGTTTTAATAAATAAAAAACTTACAATATCTAACATTTATGGAAAAAATAAATGTAAACAAGAAATAAACATATGTTACCTGTAATTTTAGGAATGTACAGATGGATTGTTTTCCCAAATTCCTTCGTCGTGATCGTTCCTTATGGCACAAACTATGTCTTCAACATGATCGTCATTATGTTCTGTTAATATTTCCATTGAAGTAGGGATCTCACATAAATCAGCATATTCATCAAGTTCATCCTCACCAACATATTGTTTTTTCCCTTGTAAAACAATAGCCCACTGCATATCTGATTGATCTACTACATAAAAAATTTGTTTTGCATGTGTTGCCATTATAAAAGAATCAGTTGTGTCTTCCAATCTATTCAGATTAACAAGTGTCATTCCAAATTCATCGTGTCTGACACTGTTGTTACCGTTAAACCATTTACAGTTAAAAACGGGAACTTTAATTTTAAAGTAATCAACCTCCCATATGTCTTCAATCACTCCATAATATGCATTTGATGCAGAAATTGGGTTTTTGTCCTTAGCACTCGAAAAATGCATTGCTTCTACAAACACCAATACACCACTATTCTGAACTGCACTTCTGTTGTCCTGAGCTTTTGTATGAAATGTATAACCATTAATGTCATAACCAGACCATGTTATCACATTTAAACATGGACCACCCACTGTCCATTTTAATGTCTCTGATACATCTGATCTACCAAGCAAAGTCTTTTTAATCCATGACAAAAAAGTTTTGTTGTGCTCATTCAAAATCCACATTTCTTTCTTCTTTGGATGAAATTGTTTCAACTCATTAATGTGCAATGTGATATATGGTTGAGCATCAGCTATGTTCTTCAAGATGTATGATTCTAACTTCTTCATCTGTTCAGCTGACAATGATTTGACTTTCAAGCCGTGAATCCCCTTTCCCTCATTATTAACTCGTTCATGGCGAGATGGAGGCAAACCTATGTGTTGCGCCGCAGCCAAGTAGCTCATACAAAACTCTGCTACCTCCTCAGAAATATACTTTTCAATAATGGAGGCTTCAGGTCGATATAGATTTTTAACATACCCCTTTAATATTTTCATATACCTTTCAAAAGGATACATCCAACGGAGATATACAGGTCCACAAAGCTTTATTTCTTGAACCAGATGAATCATTAAATGCACCATTATATCAAAAAAAGTTGGAGGAAAATACATTTCCAATTGACAAAGTATTAAAATTGCATCCTTTTCCAAAATGTTCAAAGCATTCACATCAATCGCCTTGTTACAAATTGAATTGAAAAAATAACACAACTTCATTATAGTCTTTCTGACACGAATGGGCAATATTCCACGCAATGCAACTGGTAGAATTTGTTGCATCATGACGTGACAATCATGTGATTTCATACCTATCAACTTCAAGTCCTTCATTGAGACAAAAAATTTTACATTAGAAGAATAACCTTGAGGCAATTTGGTATCATGAAGACACTGACAGAAGCTAATTTTCTCCCTCTTCGATAATGTATGACAAGCCGGGGGAAGAAATGTTCGTCTTCCTTTAGGAGTGGGAGCTAACTCCAAAGGTATTCCCATTGATAGTAAGTCTAATCTTACATTCAACCCATCTTTAGTCTTTCCTTTAATATCTAACAATGTTCCAATCAAAGAATCACAGATATTCTTCTCCACGTGCATGACATCAATATTATGTTTAACTTCATGATACCTCCAATATGGTAGCTCAAAAAATATTGACCTTTTCTTCCAAATATGTCTATCATTACCAGATTTCTGTGTCTTTCCCAATGTCACGTCAAGGTTTTTCACCCTCTCAAAATACAGATCATGGGATAAAGGTTTTGGAGAAGTATCAAATTCTTGTGAGCCATTAAATGCCTTTTTTAGTCTTCTATAAGGGTGTTCCATAGGCAAAAACTTTCAATGACCCATGTACACTGTTTTCCTCCCATGATGCAATTGACAATAGGACGTCTGTTGTTCGCAAATTGGACATGCTTTATGCCCTTTAACACTATATCCAGACAAATTTCCATACGCTGGGAAGTCATTTATAGTGAACAGAAGCATTGCATGCAGTTGAAAATATTCCATTTTATAAGAATCATACACCCTAATACCATCAGCCCATAACAGTTTCAAATCATCAATCAACGGTGACAAGTAAACATCAATATCATTACCGGGTTGCTTTGGACCAGAGATCATTGTACTCAACATGACATATTTGCACTTCATACAAACTTCAGGAGAGAGGTTGTAAATTACCAATAAAACAGGCCATGAACTATGTGTGCTACTGAGTGTTCGGTATGGATTCATTCCATCTGTGCACAACCCTAGTCTGAGATTTCTTATTTCATTTCCAAATGTAGAATATTGCGCATCAATTTTCTTCCATTGTGGACAATCAGCTGGATGACGTATTTTTCCATCACATACCCGCTCTTCAGCATGCCATCTTAACCTTTTTTCATCATGTGAATTAGAAAATAAATGTTTGAAATGATTAATTATAGGAAGATACCAAAATACCTTTGAAGGGAGCTTTGTAATCTCTACATCACCCTGTGATTTTTCTTTCACCTTATACCGTGATGTCCCACATTTTGGACACTCTGACAGAAATTCATATTCCTTCCTATATATAATGCAGTCATTCGGACAGGCATGTATTTTCTTGTATCCCAATCCCATCGGGCATAATATTTTCTTGGATTTGTAATGTGAATCTGGAAGATCGTTATCTTTTGGAAGAATGTCTTTCATCAATTGTAGCAGCTCTGTAAAACTTCTGTCACTTCATCCATGCTTTTCCTTTAGGTTAATAAATCTTAACACCGCCGACAGAACTGTAAAATCTATACAACCGGGATATAATGGTTTTTCAGCATCACCATATAGACGTGCAACTGTCGGTTCTATCTCAATTTGTTCTGCTACAATATTGCGAATCATTTTTTCAATTCCATCGGAGTTACCATCTTGCGAATCATCATCATCAGTGACATTCCATCCAGTTTCACCATGCCAAATCCAAGGGATGTAACTCGGATTAAAACCATGACATATCAGATGATCTTTTATCTCTCTACTTTTCAACTTCTTCATATTCAAACATTTCAGACATGGACAGAAAAAAATGTCACTACTTGGAACATTTCGTTTTGCAAATTCCAAAAAGGCATCAACACCTTCCTCAAATTCATTGCTCATTCGATGTGCCGTAATCCAACTTCGACTCATTATTACCTATAACAAATATCAACAAAAAATATATATTTTTAAGATAAGACAAAACATGTTTATATGAAAAAAATCATAATTTGAATGTAAAACAATTTAAAATATAAAACAAATCTTGAAAGTAGTAGTAGTTTTCATAAGTACCCAACACCAAATAGCTATACATCGTAAGTGTCATGTTAAAAATATTAATATAGACCATTTGTTTTATGTTTACTAATATTGTCATATTATCTGATCATTCTGATTATATATTAGAATTACTATATCCTTTTGATCCGATATATAATCTAAGGACATTAATATTTCTTTATAAAAAGTAATGTTAATATCATGGTAATGTAAAAAAAAGTATATGTCGAACTATATATATGTAATACCAATAAAAAAATACATATGTGTTTGGCCTGGGTTTCACACATAAATCAACTCATCTCACAGATTAAATTTTTGAATCATCCTACATAATACTTATTTTTATAACTTAGGGAATGAAAATAATAAAAGTTTTGATTTATGATACCCATTATGGGTAAACATGATATATATAAATATAATATCTAATCTCATAAAAAGATATCCATGGGGGTATAAGAGCATACACAAAGCACATGATCAAAAAGATAAGTGAAACTGTTCTATATAATCATAGATCATAAAACCTGAGTCCAAGTATAACAATTTTAGCATAACATAAGACATGATTTATATGATAGTGGGAACATGATTTAAAAAACCTTATTCACAAGATCACAACATTGGTATGTGGAATAACATAAGAGTGTGGCACAAACATAATCATATAAGTCATAACATATGTCAAGGGAAAACATAGTTTCATTCACCTCATATTGGGATATGTTAATCAGCTTTCCTATAATTTATTATAATATTTCTTACCAGGCACATCACATAACACATTGGACATGGTATAACCATCTGTATCCCATATTGATCTATGATATATAATGCATTGTCGAATGCATTAGAAGGATATTATGGACCCAAATGTCACATAATGACTAACCATATATATGGGTGAATCGTGATCATCAAATCATTTATAACACTTTCGTAGATCAATTAACTAACAAAAATGAAATGGGGGTCATAATTGTTTTTACAAAACATAATAATTATTAATACATAAAAATGTGTTTGGATGGTAAGATAAGATAATATACCTAATTCAATCTAATTATCATTAAATTATTTCTACCTAGATAGAAAAGACCTTTATAAAAAATATAATTTAACTTGAGAATGAAAAGAAAGTACCCTTTACCTTTTTTATAATGAAAAATCTGAAAAGGATGATAATAATATTTAGGTATTATAATTTTTTTATGAATTATTAATAATAAAAGAAATCACCTCACTTGGTTTTGTTGAAAATCGGACATACCATCGTATTCAAGAAATCAGATACACTTTTCATGAAAAGGTCCATCATTTTTAGGAGATGACTGAAAGAAGAAATGTATTATCAGACTCACCATGAGTCCAGAATGAAATATTTGATTGTAATAGGTATGAATTGATATTTTTATGAATGCAGATGAAAACAGATGATGGTTTTCTGATCTAGGAGTTCTAAAAATCATAATTTTTTTAAAAAATATTATGATGTAAGAATGTTGAATGAAATTTTAAGGATAGGTATTACCGATTGTACCTGGTCCAATTTCATTCATGAAAATAATTTTCTGGACAATCATATTGAAAATATGATTTTAAGAAAATAAGTAGTACCAATCTTCATCCAGAAAGACACATTCCAGCTAAGTAGGAAATAATAATGTTGCTGTAAGAATGGAACGTTACAGTACCACCCATTATTTTTCAGATTTTGTTGAAGCTAATCCACAATGTTTTAATAACCATTTGCGAGTTGAATGTTGCGAGTTGAATGAACATAATAACCATTTGCAATAAAAAAAATTCCACGAGATTCAAAAACGAACGAAAAGCACATCAAGAATCGAAACAAAAACGAATGAAATAAATTCGTGGAAGGCTTAATTGAATTTCGCGAATTGAGATGATAGATCCGAGAGCAGTGAAGAAGATAAACAATGAAGCCAAAATGAGTGTAATGCAGGCGATCGACGAGCCGATTAGGGTTTACCGCGCGAGAGAGAGACGAGCCGGCGACTTTCAATCGAAAAAATCGTAAATGACAGAACACGGGCTTTAATTTTTTTAAATGCTTTATAACGTCGGTTATTATATAACCGATGTTATAAACTATTTTTTAGCTTTTTTACGTCGGTTATCTTAAAACCGACGTAAAAAGGCTCCCGCGCTTTGGTTTTTTACGTCGATTATCAAATAACCGACGTAAAACACACCGCGCTTTGGTTTTTTATGTCGGTTATTTGATAACCGACGTAAAAAACGCGTCGATATCGGGTTTTTTACGTCGGTTACAAAATAACCGACGTAAAAAACCCCCCGCGCATTGGTTTTTTACGTCGGTTATCAAATAACCGACGTAAAAAACCAACAGGCGCGATTTGTAACGTCGGTTATTAAAATAACCGACGTGAAAAATCTACTCGCCGCATTGTTACGTCGGTTATATATAACCGACGTAAAAAATGGTGACGTAAAAAATGATTTCTGCACTAGTGGCATACTGAGTCGCCTGCATCCATGCCACATCATCAAATCCTATTGCACTAGAGGTTTAATCCTTAGTCTCAGTCTAAATCCTAGCCTGTGTTAGAGATATCATGGACTCATATGACTCCTTTAATTACAATTTAAAATTAAAATAGTTAAAATATTATTTGAAATTAATTTTAAAACTCAAAAAGAAATTATACTAACCACAATATAACGTTGACGATCACCTATAATCTCTCTAGTGATAGGATCACTGTACATACTCCTATAAACGTCAAACTCCATAATATCATGTTATTTTACTACCTATATGAGTATAAAATAAACAATTTACATTTAAAGTTATATAAATTATTAAAAAAATGTACTTACCAAATATTGTCAATGCGTACTAAATGTACGACTACCAGCTCGATGTGTTACCTTCCGTCTCCCCTTGTTATTTCGACCTAATGATGCTCTCCTATGAAAAGTAGATCTCATACAATATAAACATAATAAATCCCAAACCTGGTATGAGATGTAATCTGGTTGGTGGGCGTAGAAAGACTGATCAAAATATGTGACTCTCGCTTTCCATGTTGTTGTTCTCCTCAAATTATGAAACAATTGACAGAAACGACCACACATACAACCCTCTCATGCCTCTGAGATAGATTCTTGCATGCTATCATAGAAAAGATATCATAAAGACTACAAATAATTAATAATATCAAGTTATTAATTTAATAAATTTTAAAATAATTATTATTACCATTCAATGATCAAATATACGGTGTTAAACATCAATGGAAATCTGATCCCATGTAACTCATGCTCCGAAAAAATAATATCTCAATATAACACTTATCTATCTAATTATTATATATTAAAGGATGTGAAAAAAGAGAAAAAAATAATAAAACAATTAGTATATAAATAAATTAATGAAAATTAATGAAAACTAATTAAAATACACAATTGAACATACCTTTTCATGTGTGGATCGAACTGAAGATGTGGACGTCACTCGGGGATAGGGTCAGGAATCATCAATCTCGCAAGAACACGACCCCTCCGAGTCATCACTGAACTACTAGTGGTATGAGGGTCAAATGATGTACCATCAGGCTCGTTATTAGGAAGTACAACATCATCCAACTCATGAATTGTATCAGAGAAATGTTCTTCATTCATCTGAAACACTAAATGATTTTTATCATCAAATAACTAAAAATAAGTATTATATATATAGATATTATTTATGAATATAACCATAATTTAATTATGTGAATCTTTGTCCTCATCCTCATATATTACGGCATCAATATCTTCATATTCCTCCTTAGTATCATCAATTTCCATGGGAGTTTCATCTTTATCATCTCTTGTTATTTTGAATCCACTTATTACATCAACAACATCATTGCCTCCATTGACCCATAAATATGGGGCATCATCATCGATATTTGTGTATTTTCATGGAAAAGATGGATTTAGTGTTTCCTCTTGAAAAAAAATCAATTCATTGCACTTTAAAAGAACCAAATTCACTTTGGATAAATTTATTTTCATGAGATTTCATTTTTATTATGCTTCACTAATCACTCAACTCTCTTAAAGTAGCACAATAATTTGCATAATAAATTTGATGTGTCTAATGATCCAATAAAAATGGTTCATTTACTACAAGAATAATTTTATATTTGATATCAATGATTTCATGATATAGATGAATACACAGGCTTCTATCAGTATCCAACCAATAACATTTAAACATCATTACGTAAAAATTCAACTTCACTTTCTCTATGACAATATCCTCTCAATAAAACACCATTATTCATTGTTTTTTTAAATTCCCTATATGCACATGTATGAAATAAAAAACTATTCACCACATATTCATTATAAGATTTAACCATTTTGTATGGTGGGTTACCCAATACATACAATCGATTATCAATTTTATCAGTATGTTGAGATACCTGAAAATTTTCAAAACAATTATCAATATATAAATTGATTTTATATGTTAAACCATAAACAATTTACTTTACCAGTTTTTGAAACCGGTAGGAATAATTATTTTACTGACGTTCTTTAAGAGCAGCTGTTGTAATTTGTGGAAACTGTTTCTTGATGTGATTATCATATAATCTAAAAATAAAATAATATTAATTTACTTAAAAAATATAGAATAAATGATATGGGCACTCATAGTACAAATGGTTTCATTTCTTCATAGTTAAGCATAACATATGCATGAGCCCTATGATGTTCATCATCTAAAATCCATTATTCATGAACTCCACAAAAGTCAAGTTCATGATGATTAAAAACTGATAATTGATTTTTCATTTCATCATCAATATTTCCCTTGTTATGGACCATGCAGTTATGTTTTTAGGGATATTCATATTGAAAATAATGAGAGTAGAATAAAGAAATTTCTTCTTACAAATAAGATTCTACAATTTATCCTTCAACTGATGCTTTATTACATATCTTTTTCTTCAATTTCTGAATGCATCTCTCAAATGGGTACATATATCAGAATTGTACTAGACCTCATTTTTCTTCATGTAGAAAATGCAATATCAAATATTCTATTGAATCAAAGAAAGTCAATGGGGAAATTTTTTCTAATTTATATAAAATTAAATCAACATATTATTATAGTCTACTTAGTTTATTGTAGTCTATTTTTTTCGTACAAATGTTTTGGAAAAAATATGATATTTTTGTTAGTGCATCCCAAATCATAGAATTCAACAAACCTCTAAATCTAATCGGTAGAAGTCTTTCCATTATATCATGACAATCATGACTTTTTAATCTGATAATATGACCATTTTTGACACATCTGGACAAATTGGAAACATAACCATCTTGAAGTCTCAAATTTGTAATTCATTGACAAAATAATAAACGATTTTATTTGGAAACTGTATAAGCTGATTTTGGTTTTATTAACTTCTGTGATCTGAAATTTTCAAACAGTTCAAGTTATGGTCGCCTGCAAATTTTGGCAAGATATAATAGTATCTTTACATTATCTTTGGTCTTACCAAGTGTGTCCAAAACAGTATAAAATATATCATCAAAATAGTTCTTATTGATATGTATGACATCCAACATGTGATAGACCAAAAAATCAGACCAATATGGAATATCCCAAAAAAATGATTCTTTTTATCTAATTGTGTTCTTCCCCAAAGCCATCTATTTTTTGTTGGTTTATAGTTGGTCCAAAGATAGTGAGAGGTAATCAAGAGATAATATATTTTAACTTGATACCTGATATCATTGTTGTAGGTCCATCTCTTTTAATTATACCTTTTCTAAAATCATTTATGTTCCATCAAAAAGGATGATCGGTTGGAAGAAATCTGTGATGACAGTTGAAAAAATAAGGTTTTCTTCCATTGAAGAGCATAAACACTTTATTGTATCTCATACAGTACGGACATGATTTTGGACTATGTGTACTTTATCCAAATAACATTTCATATACTGGGAAGTTACTAATTGTTCACATTAATGAAACTTTCATTATGAAATTTTTTTCGTAACAACATCATATATACTGACACCATTACTCCAGAATAAATTTAACTCATCAATCAATGGATTAAAATAAACATCGATATTATTTTTTGGATGTCCTAGATTAATAAGGTTAAAAAGATATATGGTTCATTCATCAACATCCAAGGAGGTAAATTGTACAGAATTATAAAGACGGACTAATAAAAATATTGACTACCATAAGAACCAAATGGATAGAAATCATTAGTAGAAAGACTTAATTGAATGCTTCGAGCTTCTAAAGCAAAAGATGGATGTACTTGATCAAAAAAAATCCATGAATCACCATCTACAAGATGGTTTAATCTTTTACTAGTTGAAATATTGGTTTTGTGTCATGACATCAATGACATTTTATTTTGAGACATAAATAAACACTACAATCTGGGTGCAAGTGAGAAATACCTCAACTATTTTATAGAAATAAATCCAAACATCCCTATTTGATCCTCTTTGTACCTCAATTTTCCACATGTAGGATAACTAACTAATGATTCATTTTCACCATAATATAAGATGCTATCATTTGAACATGAATGAATCTTCTTATAACAAAGACCCAAATTAAGAACCAACCTATTTCACTCATAGAAATTTATAGGCAACACATTTCCTCCAGCTAACAGTGTTTTAACCAAAGAGAATATCTAATCAAAATAACTATTTAACATTCCATTATCTGATTTAATAACCATAAATTTTACAACCGCTTCAAATTTTCTTATCTTGCAACCAGGATATAAGGCATCCTTAGTGTACTTCAATAACTCATAAAATTGGGATGGTTCCAACTCAGGAGTTAAATCAATATCATCCTGAGTTTCAGTTTTTTGAAAATATAGATTAGCCACATCATGTACTAAATTTTGAAACTGTGATGGATCTGGAACCAAATTATTAGTATCTTCTCTGGAACTGCATTCACCATGTTGATACTAAAAAATATAATTTTTTTGAAAACCAAAACACAATTGGTGACCCACAACATTGTTAAATGTGTCAAAAATCCTCAGATCACATTTCTTACATAGACACATAATTGTCCCTTCTGAAACAAATTCTGGTTTTGATGAGGCAAATGATAAAAAAGCTTCAACACCCTCAATATATACAAGATTTATACCAGAATCATCTGGATTCCTACAATGATTTTTCCAATCATGATCATTTAATAAAGATTGTTGTTGGTTTCCTTGTTCCATATTTCTATAACAAATATAAAATAAATAAATTTTTATGATTAATTTGATATAAGGAAAACAAAATCCAAAAAAGAGCATAAAGTTAAAAAATTAGAATCGACTTGTAATTACCACTAATTATTACTAATTATTACTAACTATTACTAACTATTACTAATTATTAATAACTATTACTAATTATTACTAATTACCTCTAATTATTACTAATTACCACTAATTATTACTAATTACCACTAACTATTACTAATTATTACAAATTATTATTAGTTTTTATTAATTATTACTAATTATTACCGATTATTACTGATTATTACTGATTATTACTGATTGTTACTAATTATTACTAATTAACGCTAATTAAAACTAATTAATGCTAATTATCCCTAATTAACACTAATTATCACTAATTATCACTAATTATCACTAATTATCATTAATTGTTACTAATTATCACTAATTGTTACTAATTATTACTAATTACCATTAATTTATAATAATAATTTCTAATTATTACTAATTAATACTAATTATCACTAATATTTATTAATTATTACTAATTATAACTACTTACTACTAATTGTCACTAATTATCACTAATTATCACTAATTATTACTAATCACCATTAATTAATAATAATAATTACTAATTATTAATAATTACTGCTAATTACCGCTAATTATTACTAATTATCGCTATGTATTACTAATTACCACTAATTACCACTATTTTTTACTAATTATTGTTATTTTTTATAAATTATCACTAATTACTACTAATTACCACTAATTATTACTAATTATTACTAATCATCGCTAACTATTACTAATTACCACTAATTATTACAATTTTTTACTAATTATCAATAATTTTTACTAATTATTACTAATTATCACTAATTATCACTAATTATCACTAATTATCACCAATTGTTACTAATTATTACTAATTACTATTAATTACTGCTAATTATTACTAATTATTACTAATTACCACTACTTATTGCTAATTACTACTAATCATCGCTATTTTTTACTAATTATTACTAATTATTACTAATTATTACTAATTATTACTAATTAGTACGAATTATTACTAATTACCACTAATTATTACTGATTATTACTGATTACCACTAATTACCACTAATTATTACTAATTACAACTAATTACCACTAATTGCTACTAATTATAACTAATTATTACTAATCATTACTAATTATTACTGATTACTATTAATTATTACAAATTTTGACTAATTATTACAATTTTTGACTAATTGTTACTAATTATCATTAATTATCACTAAATGGTACTAATTACTACTAATTATCATTAATTAATAATAATTATTACCAATTATTACTAATTATTACTAATTACCTCTAATTATTACTAATAATTACTATTACCACTACTTATTACCAATTATCACTAATTACCACTAATGTTTACTAATTTTTACTATTTACCATTAATTATTACTAATTACCACTAATTATTATTAATTGTTACTAATTATTACTAATTATTACTAATCATTACTAATTATTATTAATTACCACTAATTTTTACTAATTTTTACTAATTATTACTAATCATTATTAATTATTACAAATTACCACTAATCATCACTAATTGTTACTAATTATTACTAATCAATACTAATTATTACTAATTGCCTCTAATTATTACTAATTACCACTACTTATTACTAATTGTGACTAATTGTGACTAATTGTTACTAATTGTTACTAATTGTTGCTAATTGTTACTAATTGTTACTAATTGTTGCTAATTGTTACTAATTATTACTAATTATTAATAATTATTACTAATTATTACTAATTAATGCCAATTAATAATAATTACCATTAATTTTTACTAATTAATGCTAGTTTTAACTAATTGCCGCTAATTTTTACTAATTACCATTAATTAATACTATTTCCCGCAATTTTTTATTAATTATTGTTAATTATTAATAATTACCACAATTTTTTACTAATTAGCGCTAATTTTTACTAATTACCACTTATTAATATTAATTATCGTTTTTTTACTTATTACCGTTAATTATTACTAATTACTGTTAATTATAACTATTTATCGATAATTAAAACTAATTATTGCAAGTTAAAAGTATTTACTTTTTAATTACAAACATTACTACTAATTGCAATGAAATATTAGTAATTTAAAATAACTACTCCTAAATATAAATAATTACTTGTAATTATAAATAATTACTTTTAATTATAAATAATTACTTGTAATTATAAATAATTGCTTATAATTACAAATAATTACTTCTAATTGACTCTAATTATAACTAATTAATAATATTAAAATCTAATAAAAAATAAAATAAATAAAATAAAAATTTGAAGCATTACATAAAGACTTAAAAAATAAAGCTTTTGTGCGCTGCAAATTTCAAAATTTCCTTCCCCGTAAAAAATTTTACTTCTACTTGAAGGAGAGAAGGACTGAAGAAATGAGATATGAATTGGTGAATGAAGAGAAAAATTTTGGGGGTATATATAGGTTAGATTAGTAGCGACGAGACTATTTGCGACGGGACTCATCGCAAATAGTTCCCGCAATAAATGCTTGAGGCGATAGTTAAAAAACTAATTGCAATAGGTCTTGTCGCAAATACTCACCTACCAATAGATTATTTACGATGGGTGAATGATCTCGTCGCAATTAATATTATTTGCGACGAGCCCATCGTAAATAGTTCCCACAATAAATGTGGGGGTTAAAAACTAATTGTGACAGGTCCCGTCGCAATTACTTTTACATAACCAAGGCTATTTGTGACGAGACTTGGTTCCCATCGCAAATATGCATTCCAGCGTTTTAGCAGGAAGGCGCGCCAATAGTATTTGTGACGGGTTTTTTTACCCATTGCAAATACATGTTTATTTAATACTATTTGCGATGAGATTTTAATCTTATCACAAATAATTTCTTCTGAAGGACTATTTGCGATGGGCGAAATCCCGTTGCAAAAGGTTATTTTTCCTGTAGTGAGTGTGTACCCACTTTTACTCACAGTGATCATTCTATCTGCTCATGGTTTTTTACCCCTTTCATTTTTGGGGGGTTTTCTATATTACATCTAGTGTTATTTATTTCTACATTTTTTCACTTTATTTTATCTCTCAATTATTATCGCACCAGTGGGTCAATCATTTTCGGTCCCAACAAGTGGTATCAATGGAAGGTTCTGGCCCAATGTTGTTCACTTTTTTGGGTATTACTAACTCTCGTAAATTTGAGTATGCTTTGTGATTGTGACTCCGGTTGATCTTTCACATCAGAAAAAAACAATATTAAGATTATTAAATACACTATTGTGAAATAGTGGAGGTTCTAGACTGACAATGTGTCTAGATGGCAGTGAAATTCGAGATTGGAAAATTCAACATGAATAATTCTCCATTGTGAAAAATGAAGATGCAACCAGTGTTGTGGAAAGATAATTATTTACTGGAAATTAAAGAATGATCGGCATATGTGATGATTGAGCATGGTTCCAGTGAGATCTAGAATCACAACATGGATGGAAATGTGGTGAATACTTTTGATAATGGAGATATATTATTTAGTTAAGCGACGATGATTTCTGGAAGCAAGCAGCATCTCAACGATGCATGGATAATCGACTCTAAAGCAACATGACACATGACTTCTCGACGGGAATGGTTTGATCAGTGTGAAACCATCCTAGAAGAAATTTTGTACATGGGGAATGATCACACCCTGAAGATCTTTGGAGTCAAACCATCAAATTGAAGATGCATGATGGTATTGTTTGAAGCATCCAAGGAGTACGACTTGTTAAGAGTTTAAAGAAGAACATATTGTCTTTGGGACAATTTTATGTCATCAAATGCAAGACTCGCACCAAGAATGAAGTGATGAAAATTATGAAGGGAGCGCTTATGGTGACAAAGGTAGAGAATATATTGAAGAACCTATACATTCTTACAGGTGAAACATAAAAGGGGGCATAGATAGTTGTCTTATCAACTACCTCGATGGAATTGTTGAAAACGTTATGGCATCAGAAACTAAGTTATATGTCCAAATGAGGCCTGAAGATTCTTATAGATCAGAAGTTACTTCTTGGGCTTACAAACGTATCTTTTCCATTTTGTGAGCATTGTGTTTTGATCAAAGAACACAAGTTAAAGTTTGGGATGTCAACAACAAGAAGCAAAGAGATCTTAAATTTGATCCATTTTGACATTTGTCAAGCATGAGTTATATCTCTGGGAGGAGTAAGGTACTTTGTATCATCCATTGATGATTATTCCAGGAGATGTTGGGTGTACCTAATCAAGAAGGAAAAAATATTTTTAAATTCATTCAAAGCATGGAAGGGGCTTGAATCTGGACAGAAGATCAAGTGTTTGAGGACTAACAATGGTGGATAATATACAAGCGATTATTTTGATACTTTTTATCAATGAGAAGGCATCAAGAGATAGTTCATGGTGGCACACACTCCTCAGTATAATGGATTGGCAGAGGGGATGAACAAAACCCTATTGGATTGAACAAGGCTAATATTGAAGACTATAAGAATTACCAAAATATTTTGGGCATAAGTAATGAATACTGTCTATTGTGTGATCGACTGATCTCCTTCAACGACAATTGATTTGAAGACACTGATAGAGATGTGGACAAGTAAACCCGCTGACTATTCTCAGTTACATACTTTTTGAAGTTCTATATATGCTTTGTTTAATGACCAGGAAAGATCAAAGTTGGATTCAAGATCCAGGAAATGTATCTTCTTGGGGTATGTTGTGGGTGTAAAGGGGTATTGTATGTGGGGCCCCACTTCCTACAAACTTATCATCAGCAGAGATGTTATTTGTGCATAAAACAAGGTGAAAATGACAATTGATGAAGATATAGAGAAAGAGAATACAAAAACTAAAATATTTGAGGTGGAGGAAAAATCCAAGGAAGAGTTGATTTACTCTAAGGCATTACCATAGCATGGTGATCAAGTACTGGTTGATTCTGGACCATGAAGGTCAACTCAAGAGAAAAGAGAATCAGTTTGGTGCTCAGATTATTTAATTGAAAGAAATATTTCGTACTGACTATTGACAGAGGATGGAGAGTCATCTTCATTTGTGGAGGTGACCCATATTTTAGATATATCCTCATGGATGACGGTGATGCAGAAGTAACTTGAATCCCTGCACAAGAAAAATACTTGTGATCTTGTTCCATTACCTTGTAGAAGGAAGACTATCAATAACAAATGAGTATTTAAGATCAGGCGGGATAGAAAAGACTAAGTGGAAAGATAACGGGCAAGAATAGTTGTCAAAAGATATGTTCAAAAGGAAGATATTGATTTCAATGAAATATTTTATCTTATTGTTAGACCGACGATTGTTCGGATAGTTCTAGTGATGTGTTCTATATACAGGTTACATCTAGAGCGGTTGGATGTGAATACCATTTTTTTCATGGTGAGCTTGATGAAGAGATCTATATGCTCCAACTAGAAGGTTTTATAGAATAAATAAAAAAAGAAACTAGTTTGAAGGTTGAAAAAATCTATGTATGGTCTCAAGCAGGCACTGAGGTGTTGGTATAAGAGATTTGATTCCTATATCATAAGGTTTTTATACAATAGACTTTATTCAGATCATTTTTCATATTTTAGGGTTTCATATGGTAATGATTTCATTATTCTTATGTTGTATGTGGATGACATGTTAGTTGTAGGCCCTCATAATGATCAGATCTAAGAGAAGAAGGCACGATTATCTAGAGAGTTTGATATGAAGGACTTCGGACCAACAAACAAGATTCATGAGATACAGATTTTTTGAGACATAAATAATGGGAAGATTTGTCTATCATAGAATAATTACTTATGAAAATCCTTGAAACGCTTTAGCATGTAAGATTTTAAGAAAATCTATACCCCTCTTCCTGTTAATTTCAAGTTATCCTCTATGATGAGTCCTAGCAGTGAAGTAGAGATGATGAAGATGTCTTGAGTACCGTATGCATCAGTAGTGGGAAGTCTGATGTTCGCTATGGTTTTCACTAAATGAGACATTTTACATGTAGTGGGAACAATTATTTGGTACATGGAGAATCTTGGATGGGAGCATTGGAACACAGTGAATCGGATCCCTATATACATTAAGGAGACCTTATATGATGCATTATGTTATAGAGAATCAGATTTCACTATCAAGGGCTATGTTGAATCGGATTTTTTAAGTGATTCTGACCAGAGGAAATCCACTACTCATTATGTGTTTACTCTTGCAGGAGGAGTTGTGATCTGGATTTCAAAGTTACAGTCAGTTATGTCTTTATCCATGACGGAGGTAGAGTACATGGTAGCTGCATAGGCTTGTAAGGAGGCAATTGGATGAGAAGGATTTTGGTGGTGTTAGGGCATATATAGTATCAGATTTCATTGTTTTATGATAGTCAAAGCGCCTTTTACATTACAAGTAATCCATTTTTTCATTATAGGATGAAACACATTAGGGCACAATATCACTTTTTCCAAGATGCGAAAGAGGAATGAAGTGTGGAAATGTAGAAAATTCACACTAAAGAAAATATGGAAGATTTATTGACGAAGGCGATTGACTCTGATAAGTTCATATGGTGCGGATCTTCGAGTGACCTTGCAGAGATGTGAAAAATATGTTTCGCAGATAGAAAGGGCGTGTGGTGATTGTAAGGGTTGGTGTCTTGAGAACCAATTGTTTTGTACTTTGATTGCATGAATGTAAACTTATTATACATTGTTCATTGTTCTGCATGACTATAATATAATAATGTCCTGGAATATTTGTTTCATTGATAAGGTCATGGAAGATCCCTGTTATGATGAGAACCTTGAAATGCTATAACAATATTCTTAAATAAAGTTCTGTGGTTGGATGACATACTATGATAGGACACATAGTATACAGACCGTCATGTGCGAGTACTCGTAAGAAGATGAGACTCTCTCTCATGGAGTTTGCACTTGGTAATCTCCGAGATGGGATATTATGAGAATAGACCCTCCAGTAGCAATTCCACATGTCTTGGTGTCATCAGACATTTCTATCTACGAGTGTGTGTAATGGTCCTTAGACTGAAAGATTATCATTAACTCATGTCATGACTCGCGCACTTAGATTTGCTGACAAAAACCATCACGAAGACAGTTGGCGGGAAGTAGGGTACGTTGGGTGCGTCACGAATGATATGTTGTTAATGGATAAGTCAAGGAAGGATTTGTCCCTTCCAAGTTTATGGGAGTAAATATCTCGGGCCCTTTGATTGAAATAGAACTGTTGAACAAATTCTATGGCCATGGTGTCATGACGAGTTTATTTTTGAAAGTCAAAGAATGACAGATAAAAAATATAGGTTTATGACACTGCCATGAAACCTTCTTAATGAGATATTGAGACAAAGGGATTAAATTACACAGTAAGCATTCGTATGAGGTGATACGTCAATGTGGTGTCAACTTATTTCTCTCGGGTGCCTTGACCCGTTGCTAGACAGTAATCTTGGACTTTAGGCAAGCCCGCCTAATGCCAATAAGAAAGAGGCCTAGAGGGTCACACACTAAGTGCATTCAAGTATCTCAAGTAGAATAAAGATTATTCTCATATGTGGTTTAATAATTATTCAAGGAAGCCTAAATCATTTTAATGTTGGAGGAAGAATAAAATGAAAACAAGTACACGTCGTGTATTAAGGATTACACGTCGTGTAGTTTTTATTTTGAAAACAAGTACACACTGTGTATTATTAAATGTACACGCTGTGTAGTTTTCATTTTGGAAAGGAAATGAATAAATGAAAACAAGATATACATGTCGTGTACATTTAATGTACATGTCATGTAGTTTTTCCAGTCTGGATTTTAAGGATATAATATTGTTTTATTAAATGATATTTTATTATAATCAGTGTGGTCGCATGTAAAGGAATTAATTATTCAACATGGGGTTTTCAATAAGAGTCAATGAAATAAATAAAACGTGTAACACATTTATTTATTGTCATAACTCTGCAACCTCAAACCCAATTATAAATATCCTCACAACCCCAAATCTTTTCCAACAAGAGAATCGTTGTGCACAACAATTCTGGAAAATTCTTTCAAGGATGAAAGAACCTATTCCTCCAAGAACGCTCTCAAGACCGAGAGATATCCTCTTCCATAGGATCAAGATGATCTAAGGCGGACAACGCAAGCAAAGGTTTCTCCACGCTAGCACCCGGAGACTCCTTTGGCGACGTCCAGAGATACGAGGTGCACGTGTGGATCACCTCTAGAGGAAGTCTACACTTGGCTTATGCGATGCAATGACGAATCACATCAAAATGTGATCAAGAATATCAACGAAGAAAGAACACCCAAAAGGTACTTCTTGTTAATTAATTAAATTAATTGTAATCAACCTGTGACGATCTACTTTTGTGGTTCCGGGACCTTTCTTCTTCTTTGTCTATTTCTGTGAATCGATCCGTGGAGACTGGCGTTTATCGTCATATTGATCCCAGATTGATCATTGCTAATGAAAAAAGGCCAAGTGAGAACATCCACCCACATGCTTCCGTTGTGCCCGAAACCTTCAATTGGTATCAGAGCGAGGTTACAAAGTTGATTATAGTTATTTAATTTTCATTGATAATTTACACATTTATATTCAATTCAATTCAAGATAATTCATTCTATAAAACTGAATGAACAAGATTTGTTCTTCCTCCTTAGTTTCTTGATTCACATCACAGAAACAAACTTTTAATTTTAATTTTGATTAAATTAAAAACGAGGATCTCATCTGTAGGAGCCGCTCTTTCTATCTTTACAACACAAGAATACACGGCGTGTAGTGAAAACTACATGCCCTGTACTTAGGTTCAACGAACCGGTACTGGTCCGCTAAACCACGCCGTGTGAATTGATTATACCTAAGTATTTATTACCTCGTGTTGACCAGAAATGAACGGTGTGTGGGAACAGGAATACACGGCGTGTATGTTGAATCAACACGTCGTGTAGTCCAATCCGGTCCAGGTGAAACCATGTACAAGGAGAATCCATGTTCCGCGTACACAGGATTGCTAGGCCGGTAACCACGTAAAAAGGAAGTACACGCCGTGTTAAATTAATCTACACGCCATGTACTCCAAAATTTCCAAAGTATAGAAAAACATGCCAAAGCCCCCAGCGTGTACTTTGGATAAAGGGTGAAAAGAAATACACGCTATGTAAATATAAACTACACGTCATGTACTTTCCAGAAATGGAATTTCACCAGGTTTCCTCCAAAATTACAAAGACCTGTGCAAGGGATATGGATGAGAAGAATCTCAAGGAAATTCATAAAGGAATTTAAGATAAAGAATTGATTAATTATAATATCATAATTAATTAATTTCAAGCACGACTTATCTTAAATAATAGAACGATTAAAATAATTTGAATTATAAATATGTGTAAATGTCGTTGCATGTTATGGATGATCATGAGCTAGACCAAAGACCCTTTGTACGTGTGTTTGGTTTCATTTGAATTTGTTTAATTTAAATTTGTTGGATTGCGATCCTTCTTCCAATAAAATATAGGGCCTACGTGCCCATGGTTTCTTTAATGTAATCCCCATGTAATGGAGGATCTACCAAGCCAGAGGAGACGGTTCGAAACCCGAAGCTGAGGCGAAACCAACCCAAGAAGATACAAAGGTGGACAGGTGGGAGCTGCAAAACACAAACCATCGGTTCAAGTTGTTTTTCCCTAGGTCAGGGTTAGCTTATCAAACCGCTAGATAAGCTAACCAATAAAATCTCATGATCATGCCATCTTATTTTATTTCTGTCTGATTTAATGGTTTATTTATTATGTATGTGTTGTCGCGATCACATAGTTAATAAAATGAACAAGCATGCAAAGATGGAATAAAATAAAAACCGGACTATGCGTAAACATTATCAGAACATGGTTAATCACTTAATAAAGCATCACTTAATATTAACAAGCATGTGATAATGAAAAACTACGCATAAAGGATTAAAATCCCTCAATACCATATTAAGTTAGACCAAGCCTTCTGTTACTTGATTAAGGGAAAGACTCAATAAAACTATGTGTTTGACCAACCCTTGTTGGGACACTTACTTTTATAAAGGAATCCCTTATGAAAGGTTTCAGGTTGACTTAACCATATTACATCAAGAGGAGTATCCCTTGCTAGACTTGATGTAATATTGGAGGCAAGAGTTGAGGAAATCCAAGTCAGGATTTCAGGATTGGGGAGTCCACTCAACAGATCAAGGAACTGTAAGCTCACAGTTGGCAAAGACCTGCCTACCTAAATACCTTCAAATAGCTTGACCAACCCTTGTTGGGGTTATGTGAAGGGGAATATGGATCCTTTCCACTATAATGTCAAAGAAACTGGACATTCTGAGTTCAATGTTGAGGACCATTGGGACTTGATAAAATAGTGGGAGACTTAATAAAATTTATTATTTCTCATAAAATGTAATCAAGAAAGTACTGATAAATCTGCTCTTCTAATTTGTAGAATCAATATGAAAAACTCATCAACCACCTTTTCTCTGTGATCAATTCTGGATAAAGACAATATCCTCACCGGTAGTAAATTTCAGGAATGGTTTAGGCACATTCGGGTTATCCTACGCCATGAACGAAAGTATTACGTGTTGGAGTCCTCACTTCCTAATTCTCCTGCCCAAGGGGCGAGTGATGAAGATTTCCTGGTCTATGATCAACATTTGAGCGATGCACTCGACGTTCAATGTTTGATGCTACCATCAATGTCAAGTGAGCTCATGAAGTCTCATGAGGACATGGATGCCTATAACATGCTCGATCACCTCTGTGGTCTATACTAGGAGAGAATAAGATAGGAAAGGTTTGAGATCTCCAAGGCTCTATTTCAGAGCAAGCTTGGAGAGGGTACCCCGGCTGGGCCTCATGTAGTCAAGCTCATTGGCTACATTGAGCGCTTAGAGGTTCTAGGGTTTAAAATCCCCGAGGAACTGGGTACTGATCTCATTCTCGCATCACTCCCCCAGAACTTCTCTAACTTTGTTGTAGATTTCAACATGAACAACATTGAGAGGTCTCTATCTGATCTTCTTATTTTTATTCTCCAAGTGGACAATGATATGAAGCATGAAAAACCTTCTATCCTTATGGTGAATAAAAGGAAAGGGAAGGAGAAGAGCTTTAATCCCAAAGCTTCTTCAAGGCCTTCCAAGAAAAGGAAGATCAAAGGGGAGGCAAGGGAACAGGATGTTGTTTATTTCACATGTGGCAAGAAGGGCCACTAGAAGAAAAACTGCACCCAACCAAGGAAGCAAGGGGAAGCTTCAGGTGCATTTTTCATCGAATGAAATCTATCTATTTCTACAAATTGGGTATTAGATATAGCTTTTGGTGCTCACATATGTATCAAAATACAGGAACCAAGTAGATTCAGGAAGATTGATCGAGGGGAGGTAGATCTACGAGCAGCCAACAGAGCCAGACTTGTTGTTGTAGCTGTCGGGGACTACCACCTCACATTGCCTACTGGGATAGTCTTATTTTTAAAAGGATTTTATTATGTACCCTCTGTAACCAAAAACATTATTTCAGTATCCAGATTAGATATTGATGGATTCATCTTCAAGTTTGGAAATGAATTTTGCTACTTTTATAAAGATAGAATTTGTTTTGGTAGGGCACATTTATATAATGAACTTTATGTGTTAGACTACACAAACCAAGTAATGGAAATCAATGAAAAAGTTAATTCACATAACTCATACCACACCCAACTTTGGAATCACTGTCTAGGTCATATCAATGAGAAAAGTTTGACAAAATTTGTAACGTCCTGAGTCCGGAGCCCCTCCACTGGTGCCCCGTACCCAGATCGCCACATGACCTCAAGCACGTTTCCCCAAACACCAGAGGATGCTGACTAGCAGCGAGGGCCTTGGTGAGTCGGTGGGGAAACTATGCCCTCATTCGGTAAGGTATACAAGATAAGGAAACAACAATAAACAGCGGAAACAGTAAGCAACATGTGTAACAACAGAAACCAAACAGCGGAAGCAATGTAGATATATAACTATGATGACAAAGATGTAGTAGATACAAGTATATAAGGAAAACAGCAAACACAACAACGTGCTGAAATACAACTGAACCAAGTGTAAAGAAAAATAAAGTAATCTCCTCAGCATCGCGAGCCAAAGCTCGGTCCCATACTCCCCAGCTCCTGGTGCAATCAAGATCTCGAAGTAGAAGGACGCTTGCCCTTGTCTATACCTGCAGCAACATAGTCTACTTGGGCCCAAAATCATGACCCAAATAGGGTGTGAGATACAATCCCAGTAGGCAATCACCCAAATATTTGTGCCTAACAGTCAATGAATACATGGCAGTACTAAAACAAGAAGCAGTAAACAGAAAAGCACAAACAGCGACAATCCACAGTTCTAACAAGTAAAGCACACAAGTAAGCAGCCAGCAATAAAAGAAAACAGGTAACCCTCTGGGTATCTCTCATAGTCTAACCCCTATGGTTCAACCTCTAAGTATTAGCAACCCTCTGGGAGGCACACACAGTCTCACCCCTCTATTTCAGCTATGTAAAAAAATAAGCAGACTCTCTGGGGAAGCACTCACCGTCAATTCCCCCTATAGTCTCGTATCGTGCTAAAGGCTCTCTGGGGAAGCACTCAACGTCAATTCCCCCTATGGCCCGCATCATAGTTAAAGACACTCTGGAGAATCCCTTCTGTCAATTCTCCCCTTGGTCCCGCATCGTGATTAAAAAGACACTCTGGAGAAGCCCTTCCGTCAATTCTCCCTTTGGTCTACTACTCAAGGTTCTCACAGTCCTGAGTATAACTAAACATGCTCAGCGCACGTATATCGTCCAAGTAAACCTCAAGAAATACTTTTCTATCAACTAAGGCTCAACAGCAATAAATAAAACAATAGTTCCACTATCCTACAACTAGACATGGAAACTGGCAAACACCAAACAGGAAGAACAAGCATAGCAAAGCAATCTGAGCACAACCAAAATACTCTAATCACAAGCAATAACCTCTACTAAAGCAATCAAGAAAAGAGGGAAAGTAATAAGGGAAAAACAGAAAACACACAATACCCTATTCAAGGGTATTGGTGGAAATTGCACAAAATATTCATCAACTTTCTACGAAAAGGCATAAACCACCTACCTCGATCCTAGGAGATCGATATACATGAACCTCAACGACAGATTCTCCTTAGAACGACGTAGATCTGAGAAAACGCAAAAAACGTTCATCCCACGATAACTTGAAAATGAGGAGGAATCAAGAAACAAGGCTAAAGCAGAAGGAAGAACTCACCGTTGCGGTTCCAAAGCAACTGACCGTGCTTGAATCGGAGAACGGATGGAGAGGTGGGAGTTCGTCAAAGATTCGGCCATACGAGTCGCCTCGGATGGACAAAAACTGAAGAAGAAGACGGTTTTGGGGGTTAGAAGCGACCCCGATCTGTTTCATAAAAAAAAAGTACACGGTGTGTACTTTTAGAGTACACGGCGTGTACTTCAATTTTTCCGTACTCCGAATTAACCGGCCTCCACCTCAGCCTTACACACCGTGTGTGTGGCCCGGACACGGCCAGCACATGGCTTCGAGCCGGAACGGAGTACACAGCGTGTACTCAGAAAGTACATGGCGTGTACTTCTGAAATTTCCAGAAAATTCATTTTTCTTAAAAACTCTATAAAAAAGGAAAAACATACCTGAAAAGAGATCCAGGTTCTTACAAACTTCCCCCCTTAAAGAAATTCATCCCCGAATTTCCCTAACAAGGCGGAGAAGGAGAAACCTTGAATAGCTCCGACCGTTGCGATTGTACATCGGCCTCCCTCTCCCAGGTCTCGTCCTGTACTTGCCCATGCTGCCATAGCACTCGTACCAGAGGAATAGATCGCCCGCGGAGAACCTTCGTACTACGATCGACAATCCGGATAGGATGCTCCTCGAACGACGCATCTGCTTCAAGCTCGACTTCCTCGGGATGAAAGGCGTGAGACGGGTCTGAAAAGTAGCATCGGAGCTGAGAGACATGGAAGACTTCGTGCATGGACCGATACCTCTGAGGTAGCTGCAACCGATAGGCGACCGGCCCCACTCTCTCAAAGATCTCAAACGGCCCGACGTACCACGGTGAAAGCTTTACCTTGTGTCCCAACCTCGGTGCGACACGTAGGAAGACCTGATCACCGACCTCGAACTCCAGAGGTCGTCTCTGTTGATCAGCATAAGACTTCTGCCGAGACTGTACTGTATCCATCCTCTTCCGAATCAGCTCTATCTGCTCTGAAGTCTCCTGTACAAGACGAGGTCCCAACAAAGCTGTCTCTCCAGCCTCCAGCCAGCATAAGGGTGATCGGCATGGCCTACCGTACAAAGCCTCGTATGGAGCCATCTGAATGGTCGCCTAGAAACTATTGTTGTAGGTGAACTCCACCAGAGGAATATGCTTCTCCCAAGAACCGCCAAAGTCAAGGAGGCAAGCTCGGAGCATATCCTCAAGCACCTAGATCGTGCGCTCGGACTGGCCATCAGTCTGGGGATGGTATGTTGTACTCAAAAGTACCTGTGTACCCAAGGCCTTCTGAAGTCCCTGTCAGAACCGAGAGGTAAAGCACGCATCTCTGTCTGAAACAATAGAGTGCGTAACCCCATGCAGACGAATGATCTCTCTGATGTAAAGTCATCCCAAATCATCGATGCTGAAGGTCTCCTTGATCGGCAATAAGTGAGCAGCCTTCGTAAGTCTGTCGACGACAACCCAAACAGCATTGTTCCCTCGGGGTGATCTCGGCAACCCGGTCACGAATTCCATCGCAACATCGTTCCACTTCCACTCTGGAATGGGTAACTGTTGTAAGAGCCCCATTGGTCGCTGATGCTCTGCCTTCACCTGCTGACAAGTAGAACATCTCATGACGAAACTAGCAACATCCTTCTTCATACCTGGCCACCAGTACAGACGATGAAGATCCCGATACATCTTGGTGACGCCAGGATGAACTTCCTAAACTGAGGAATGGAAATCTCGCATCAGCTCCTCGCGTATGTCTTCTGGCACCCATACGTGTCCTTTGAAATGCAAGATCTTATCCTCGCCCACTGTCCATCCAGGAAGAGGGTCCCCTCCTGACACACTCTCCTGCAGGACTAAGCCTTCCAAGTCTGATAGCTTCCCCATCTGTACCTGATCAAGTAGTGACACGTGCCTGTCGTGGGGTGTGACAAAAACAGATAAAACCTAAGTTAAAATGTAGTAAAGTGGGTAACCTAAGTTGTCTCCAGAGAGGAGTGCACAACAATTATGTTTGTCACTTAAATTAAAGAAAGAAGAAGAGGTTCTTTTTTACAGTTGTTTAAGTTGAAAAATAAAACAAGCAATTGAAATGAAAGTTTGAAAACTAATTGATGAAGAGAGTGATGGGTTCAGGGTAGGATCACCTTTTTTAATGTCATCATAGTCACAAATATCATCTCACCTCTCTTCCTTTTGAATGACAAATGAAATACTCCTCGATCGAGTCATCTACCACCCTTGATTAAAGAAGAAAATAGAACTCACTCCTATGTGCATGGAAGTTCATAAACAATTCCTAAACAACTAAGGCAAGTCCCGATCGGGAATTGTTGCTCCCTAGAACTCTAGAAAATGTTTACTAGTTCCACACACGTGCCAACGATCGTTAGACACTCACCACCAAACACAATCTGCTCGATCGAGACAAATTGCACTAGGCAGAGGGAGATAAAAAGTCTTTAACCAAAGCTATTAAAAATGAATACACCAAACTCAAAACATGATCGCATTAAGAGAATTGGGAAACACTGATAATAGATTTCATTCATAAGAAAGATAGGGTTTTACATTTAAGCACAAAACTCCGACATTACAAAAGAGAAACTCCCCCTTCCCCAATCACTCAAAGATTTTACCCCTCCATGTGAAGGGTATTAGAGTTGAAAGGGGAAGAAGAGAGCATAATCAAACTAATTAAAAAGAAAATATAAAATAAAAATAACATCAAGAACTAAATCCTCCATCACAACTCTTCTTTCCCCTTCTTTAAACCCTTTGAATGGAAGTGAATACTCTTATTTATAGGCTTGGAGAGTAGAAAATTTGCCTCCAAAATTACTCCCCCGAAAGTTTGAGTCCGGTTGGCATAATAAATGACCGATTTTGAGAATTGTTCCTTCTTGAACGTTGTTCCCCTCCATCTCTTCTATCGACCCACAAAATTTGATCCTGATTTCTCCACGTATGAAGGAGATATGTCCACATTACTCCGGATATTTAATTCTGTCCAGGTGACTCTTCGTCTTCCACAACTCCAACTTCCCATGACATTAAGACCTTGAAAAAAGCCGATTCAGACGTGTCCTCCTTAATGAAAGATGTTCATTAATTCATCTTCCAGCTTCTTGTCTAATATAAGCTCCATTGGATCGGTCATCATAGAGATACAAGCTCAGAATTAAAACATTACAAATCTGTACACAGTTTTCGAGGCCTGGTTTGTGAGATGAATTTGAGCTTCGAAATGATGGATTGAGCTTTGGGTCCAGAAGGATAAAATGAATCCCAAGAGCATAGAAATACTACAAAAAAGGAACAATACAATTTGGATCAAAAATATAAAAGATATTCCCGAAATACAGAAGCTCCACAAAACTGCTAAATTTCCAGAATTAACCAATTTCCACAATTAAGCCCATAATTCACCAAAAATAATAAAATGATGCAAATAAGAACAAATTGATTAATTGGAAGGGGTTAAATAATTGAAACACATATTAAAAATTATGAAAATATTATCTCTATCAATTCCCCCACACTTAGCACTTGGACTCCCGGACAAGTCAAAATCAAAATCAAATCAAACCAAATTCGAAACACATGCCATTTAGATCCACCAATTCCACACCATGAAATAAAAGTTATCATGCCTCATCCATAACCATTATTCCAAGTTCTCAAATCATATCATTCAATATTTTTCCTCTTCATTTCTCCTCCCATGAACACAAGACACCTACCTCACATTAATTTTCTCTCATCTCACAAATATCAATTTTCAACAAAGTTTTTCCCATCCAAACCAATGCAAGGGTCACCATAGGTTTGAAAAACTCCTACTTATCCACCCGATGTGAGTCAAGGACATTTGTTTATCATGAGGACTTTGCAAGGTTGTTCTGTGGATTTTGGTTGGTAGGATTTTTATGTGAAAAATTCTGAGGCTGAATGAAGAAGGCTTGGCTCTTTTTGAAGAAAAATTGCACAATTCTAATTTTCACTCAAGTATGGTATCCTCCTCACTTCACTTAGTAGAAATTAAGCTCCATCATCATTAAATATAAAGAAATTTTCAAACATCTCAGCATTTCTGTAGCAAAAATTTCAATCTTCTTAAGCATGATTTTCTTGAAAGCTCCAGAAAAGGCACAGCTTTCTTCCTCCATTAGAAGCTCCAGAAAGGCACAGCTTCTTTTATCATGAAAGCTCCAGATAAGGCACAGCTTTCAACATAATGATTTTTCATCAGCACACACATTTCTTCAGAATTTTATTTTCCAACCAAAGTTTCACCAAATGAGGTAGCATAACACAAGACAGCTTTCCCAACACTTAAGTTCAACTAGATCATGCAATTTCACTTCAAGAGCAGGTTGGAAAGGGAAAATTGGCTTGTAATGTGGCTAACCTAACAGGTTGTTCATGGCTACTATGGGATACAAGGATTAATGTACAAGGTAGTCCATAATGAAAGGGATTATCTTGAAAAGGGGGCTTTCAAACCAAAGAAACGCCTCAATCATTTAAAACACATGTACCCCAAACCCTCAGGTTTTGAAAGGAATGAATCAAATTATGGTTAAAACAAGCATGGTATGGTTCTCTCAAGAAGTGAGGTGAATGAAAAGAATACATAATAATGGTTCAGAAGCCTCACAGGAAAATGATTTCAAATATAACGACAGTGAGATGTGGCATGGGATTCAAAAACCTGAGTACTTTTCATGAAATTAACAAAGAATTGAACTTGAAACAAAATCATTTTCAGAATTAATTTAAGCTCAGTTTCATGGAATAAATTGGTTCACTCAATGACATGGGTTTAAAAAACAGCAATGATAATCATTTTATCTCAAAAGTTTCAAAAACACACCAAAAAAACTGAACAATAAACACACAAAAAATTTTGAAACACACACAATTTTTTTATTTTTTATTTTTTTGAAAAATAAACACAAAATTAAAATCCTAAACTACCAAGGTTCCCTCCCCCACACTTAAATGATGCAGTGTCCTCAATGCATTTAACTGGATTTAACATGTAAGCAGATTTTAGAATGAATCACAATAGCAAGAAAGTGTAAAGGAGAGGTACAACATGATTTATCAGTAATGCAATATTGAGTTAAGCTCCTAAGTGTTGCACACTAAAAACCTACAAGAAAAAGAACAAAAGAAAACATAAGAAATTTATTAAAAAAATGAAAATAGAAATAGGATGAGAAAAGAAGGATAGATCTTGGTTTAATCCCCCAAGTGGACCCTGGGTTTTGACTGCCTCCAGATGGGCAGTTTCAGTTGGTTATCCCCAATCTGAAGGTGGGTTGAGTTTCTTTATGATGAACCAACAAAACTTCTTCTTCACATCATGTGCTTCATCCTTTTTGTTGAGGACACCATGGGTATAGTACACCAAATCCACCCCTATTACAATAAGATACAATTTTCTTGGTGGGTGTAGGATAAAGAATGAGTCCCCATATTTCTTGGTTTCCAATTTCACAACCATCTCTTCATTCTCCAGTGATTTCTGAAGGTATGCTGCATCATTGGAAAAATCAAAGGAAATGTTAGAGTTTAATTCTATTTGAACAAAGTTAAAGCATGAAGAATCAATATCAAATTCTTCCCTTTCAAAGTAATCATCTTGCATCACTTTTTCCTTTGCCCAATACACTTGGATTCCCTCTTGAACTCCCTCTAATAAATTATCAACATGTTTGGGGAGCTCCAACTTATCCTCTTTAAGTGCATCTTCCTTTTCTTCCATTTCTGCCAACAAAATAAATGAGTTGTCTGAATCTGAAAATTTCAAGCAAGGGGAGGTGATACTCAATTCAGATTCAATAAAATTAGAATATAATGAGTTTAAGAAAATATCATCTCCCTGAGGTTTCTCGGCTTCATTTGCTTCTTCAGTGGGAAGTTCCTCTTGAAGTAGAGTGGTAACAGATGGAGGAGGGTAGTCAGGCTTCTCAATATTCTCTTCAAATTCAACCACGTTGGTGGTGTATTCCTTCAATGATTATGGATCTTCTACATTATGAGGAACTGGGGGACCAAGTAGTTCCACACACTCCTTCCAGAACTCATCCAGATCTTGTTGATCTCTCGAACTTACTTTATAAGCCACGTCCTCTTCATCAATATTCTTCAGCAATGGTTGAGAATAGCCAAATGGATCTTCGTTTAATTCCATCATGGTCTCCATAGGTTCTTCAACATCAAGTATAAGAGGGGAATACACTTCCACTAATGGCTCGGGTTTAGGTTCGGGTTGAGGTTCTTGATCCAATGTAATCTTCTCTATGGACTTCAATCTTTGATAATCAATGTTAACTTGATTCACCATGTCCATCAATTCATGAAGCGAGATACCTGTGACATGGCCATTCATCATTTGCTTGGCCAAAACAGTGAGTTCATCAAGCTTTTGAAAGAGGGATTCCTCATCATTATAAACCATTTTCCCCTGAAACTGTGAGTAATCAATCCAAGAAGAATAATTGCAGTTGGAATACATCATGGATTTTTTTTAGATTTTTTTTAAATAAAATAAATGAAAATATTTACAAAATGTTAGAATTAGATTGTTGGCACAGCCTCCCCGGCAACGGCGCCAAGTTTTGACACGTTCCTGTCGTGGGGTGTGACAAAAACAGATAAAACCTAAGTTAAAATGTAGCAAAGTGGGTAACCTAAGTTGTCTCCAGAGAGGAGTGCACAACAATTATGTTTGTCACTTAAATTAAAGAAAGAAGAAGAGGTTCTTTTTGACAGTTGTTTAAGTTGAAAAATAAAACAAGCAATTGAAATGAAAGTTTGAAAACTAATTGATGAAGAGAGTGATGGGGTCAGGGTAGGATCACCTTTTGTAATGTCATCATAGTCACAAATATCATCTCACCTCTCTTCCTTTTGAATGACAAATGAAAGACTCCTCGATCGATTCATCTATCACCCTTGATTAAAGAAGAAAATAGAACTCACTCCTATGTGCATGGAAGTTCATAAACAATTCCTAAACAACTAAGGCAAGTCCCGATCAGGAATTGTTGCTCCCTATAACTCTAGAAAATTTTTACTAGTTCCACACACGTGCCAACGATCGTTAGACACTCACCACCAAACACAATCTGCTCGATCGAGACAAATTGCACTAGGCAGAGGGAGATAAAAAGTCTTTAACCAAAGCTATTAAAAATGAATACACCAAACTCAAAACACGATCGCATTAAGAGAATTGGGAAACACTGATAATAGATGTCATTAATAAGAAAGATAGGGTTTTACATTTAAGTACAAAACTCCGACATTACAAAAGAGAAACTCCCCCTTCCCCAATCACCCAATGGTTTTACCCCTCCATGTGAAGGGTATTAGAGTTGAAAGGGGAAGAATAGAGCATAATCAAACTAATTAAAAAGAAAATATATAATAAAAATAACATCAAGAACTAAATCCTCCAGCACAACTCTTCTTTCCCCTTCTTCAAACCCTTTGAATGGAAGTGAATACTCTTATTTATAGGCTTGGGGAGTAGAAAATTTCCCTCCAAAATTACTCCCCCGAAAGTTTGAGTCCGGTTGGCATATTAAATGACCGATTTTGAGAATTGTTCCTTCTTGAAAGTTGTTCCCCTCCATCCCTTATATCGACCCACAAAAGTTGAGCCTGATTGGTCCAGGTATGAAGGAGATATGGCCACATTACTCCGGATATTTAATTCTGTCCAGGTGACTCTTCGTCTTCCACAACTCCAACTTCCCATGACATTAAGACCTTTAAAAAAGCCGATTCAGACGTGGAAGCCTTAATGAAAGATGTTCATTAATTCCTCTTCCAGCTTCTTGTCGAATATCAACTCCATTGGATCGGTCAGCTTCGAGATAAAAGCTCAGCATTAAAACATTACAAATATGTACACAGTTTTCGAGGCCTGGTTTGTGAGCTGAATTTGAGCTTCGACATGATGGATTGAGCTTTGGGTCCAGAAGGATAAAATGAATACCAAGAGCATAGAAATCCTAAAAAAAGTAACCATACAATTTGGATCAAAAATATAAAAGATATGCCCGAAATACAGAAGCTCCACAAAACTGCTAAATTTCCAGAATTAACCAATTTCCACAATTAAGCCCATAATTCACCAAAAATAATAAAATGATGCAAATAAGAACAAATTGATTAATTGGAAGGGGTTAAATCATTGAAACACATATTAAAAATTATGAAAATATTATCTCTATCAATTCCCCCACACTTAGCACTTGGACTCCCCGACAAGTCAAAATCAAAATCAAATCAAACCAAATTCGAAACACATGCCATTTAGATCCACCAATTCCACACCATGAAATAAAAGTTATCATGCCTCATCCATAACCATTATTCCAAGTTCTCAAATCATATCATTCAATATTTTTCCTCTTCATTTCTCCTCCCATGAACACAAGACACCTACCTCACATTAATTTTCTCTCATCTCACAAATATCAATTTTCAACAAAGTTTTTCTCATCCAAACCAATGCAAGGGTCACCATAGGTTTGAAAAACTCCTACTTCTCCACCCGATGTGAGTCAAGGACATTTTTTTATCATGAGGACTTTGCAAGGTTGTTATGTGGCTTTTGGTTGGTAGGATTTTTATGTGAAAAAATCTGAGGCTGAATGAGGAAGGCTTGGCTCTTTTTGAAGAAAAATTGCACAATTCTAATTTTCACTCAAGTATGGTATCCTCCTCACTTCACTTAGTAGAAATTCAGCTCCATCATCATTAAATATCAAGAAATTTTCAAATATCTCAGAATTTCTGCAGCAAAAATTTCAATCTTCTTAAGCATGATTTTCTTGAAAGCTCCAGAAAAGGCACAGCTTTCTTCCTCCATTAGAAGCTCCAGAAAGGCACAGCTTCTTTTGTCATGAAAGCTCCAGATAAGGCACAACTTTCAACATAATGATTTTTCATCAGCACACACATTTCTTCAGCATTTGATTTTCCAACCAAAGTTTCACCAAATGAGGTATCATAACACAAGACAGCTTTCCCAACACTTAAGTTCAACTAGATCATGCAATTTCACTTCAAGAGCAGGTTGGAAAGGGAAAATTGGCTTGTAATGTGGCTAACCTAACAGGTTGTTCATGGATTCTATGGGATACAAGGATTAATGTACAAGTTAGGCCATAATGAAAGGGATTATCTTGAAAAGGGGGCTTTCAAACCAAAGAAAGGCCTCAATCATTTAAAACACATGTACCCCAAACCCTCAGGTTTTGAAAGGAATGAATCAAATTCTGGTTAAAACAAGCATGGTATGGTTATCTCAAGAAGTGAGGTGAATGAAAAGAATACATAATAATGGTTCAGAAGCCTCACAGTAAAATGATTTCAAAGATAATGACAGTGAGATGTGGCATGAGATTCAAAAACCTGAGTACTTTTCATGAAATTAACAAAGAATTGAACTTGAAACAAAATCATTTTCAGAATTCATTTAAGCTCAGTTTCATGGAATAAATTGGTTCACTCAATGACATGGGTTTCAAAAACAGCAATGATAATCATTTTATCTCAAAAGTTTCAAAAACACACCAAAAAAACTGAAAAATAAACACACAAAAATTTTTGAAACACACACAATTTTTTTATTTTTTATTTTTTTGAAAAATAAACACAAAATTAAAATCCTAAAGTACCAAGGTTCCCTCCCCCAAACTTAAATGATGCACTGTCCTCAATGCATTTAACTGGATTTAACATGTAAGCAGATTTTAGAATGAATCACAATAGCAAGAAGGTGTAAAGGAGAGGTACAACCTGACTTATCAGTAATGCAATATTGAGTTAAGCTCCTAAGTGTTGCACACTAAAAACCTACAAGAAAAAGAACAAAAGAAAACATAAGAAATTTATTAAAAAATGAAAATAGAAATAGGATGAGAAAAGAAGGATAGATCTTGGTTTAATCCCCCAAGTGGACCCTGGGTTTTGACTGCCTCCAGATGGGTAGTTTCAGTTGGTTATCCCCAATCTGAAGGTGGGTTGAGTTTCTTTATGATGAACCAACAAAACTTCTTCTTCACATCATGTGCTTCATCCTTTTTGTTGAGGACTCCATGGGTATAGTACACCAAATCCACCCCTATTACAATAAGATACAATTTTCTTGGTGGGTGTAGGATAAAGAATGAGTCCCCATATTTCTTGGTTTCCAATTTCACAACCATCTCTTCATTCTCCAGTGATTTCTGAAGGTATGTTGCATCATTGGAAAAATCAAAGGAAATGTTAGAGTTTAATTCTATTTGAACAAAGTTAAAGCATGAAGAATCAATATCAAATTCTTCCCTTTCAAAGTAATCATCTTGAATCACTTTTTCCTTTGCCCAATACACTTGGATTCCCTCTTGAACTCCCTCTAATAAATTATCAACATGTTTGGGGAGCTCCAACTTATCCTCTTTAAGCGCATCTTCCTTTTCTTCCATGTCTGCCAACAAAATAAATGAGTTGTCCGAATCTGAAAATTTCAAGCAAGGGGAGGTGATACTCAATTCAGATTCAATAAAATTAGAATATATTGAGTTTAAGAAAATATCATCTCCCTGAGGTTTCTCGGCTTCATTTGCTTCTTCAGTGGGAAGTTCCTCTTGAAGTAGAGTGGTAACAGATGGAGGAGGGTAGTCAGGCATCTCAATATTCTCTTCAAATTCAACCACGTTGGTGGTGTATTCCTTCAATGATGATGGATCTTCTACATTATGAGGAACTGGGGGACCAAGTAGTTCCTCACACTCCTTCCAGAACTCATCCAGATCTTGTTGATCTCTCGAACTTACTTTATAAGCCACGTCCTCTTCATCAATATTCTTCAGCAATGGTTGAGAATAGCCAAATGGATCTTCGTTTAATTCCATCATGGTCTCCATAGGTTCTTCAACATCAAGTATAAGAGGAGAATACACTTCCACTAATGGCTCAGGTTTAGGTTCGGGTTGAGGTTCTTGATCCAATGTAACCTTCTCTATGGACTTCAATCTTTGATAATCAATGTTGACTTGATTCACCATGTCCATCAATTCATGAAGCGAGATACCTGTGACATGGCCATTCATCATTTGCTTGGCCAAAACAGTGAGTTCATCAAGCTTTTGAAAGAGGGATTCCTCATCATTATAAACCATTTTCCCCTGAAACTGTGAGTAATCAATCCAAGAAGAATAATTGCAGTTGGAATACATCATGGATTTTTTTTATATTTTTTTTAAATAAAATAAATGAAAATATTTACAAAATGTTAGAATTAGATTGTTGGCACAGCCTCCCCGGAAACGGCGCCAAGTTTTGACACGTTCCTGTCGTGGGGTGTGACAAAAACAGATAAAACCTAAGTTAAAATGTATCAAAGTGGGTAACCTAAGTTGTCTCCAGAGAGGAGTGCACAACAATTATGTTTGTCACTTAAATTAAAGAAAGAAGAAGAGGTTCTTTTTGACAGTTGTTTAAGTTGAAAAATAAAACAAGCAATTGAAATGAAAGTTTGAAAACTAATTGATGAAGAGAGTGATGGGGTCAGGGTAGGATCACCTTTTGTAATGTCATCATAGTCACAAATATCATCTCACCTCTCTTCCTTTTGAATGACAAATGAAAGACTCCTCGATCGATTCATCTATCACCCTTGATTAAAGAAGAAAATAGAACTCACTCCTATGTGCATGGAAGTTCATAAACAATTCCTAAACAACTAAGGAAAGTCCCGGTCAGGAATTGTTGCTCCCTAGAACTCTAGAAAATTTTTACTAGTTCCACACACGTGCCAACGATCGTTAGACACTCACCACCAAACACAATCTGCTCGATCGAGACAAATTGCACTAGGCAGAGGGAGATAAAAAGTCTTTAACCAAAGCTATTAAAAATGAATACACCAAACTCAAAACACGATCGCATTAAGAGAATTGGGAAACACTGATAATAGATGTCATTCATAAGAAAGATAGGGTTTTACATTTAAGCACAAAACTCCGACATTACAAAAGAGAAACTCCCCCTTCCCCAATCACCCAATGGTTTTACCCCTCCATGTGAAGGGTATTAGAGTTGAAAGGGGAAGAATAGAGCATAATCAAACTAATTAAAAAGAAAATATATAATAAAAATAACATCAAGAACTAAATCCTCCAGCACAACTCTTCTTTCCCCTTCTTCAAACCCTTTGAATGGAAGTGAATACTCTTATTTATAGGCTTGGGGAGTAGAAAATTTCCCTCCAAAATTACTCCCCCGAAAGTTTGAGTCCGTTTGGCATATTAAATGACCGATTTTGAGAATTGTTCCTTCTTGAAAGTTGTTCCCCTCCATCCCTTATATCGACCCACAAACGTTGAGCCTTATTGGTCTAGGTATGAAGGAGATATGGCCACATTACTCCGGATATTTAATTCTGTCCAGGTGACTCTTCGTCTTCCACAACTCCAACTTCCCATGACATTAAGACCTTTAAAAAAGCCGATTCAGACGTGGAAGCCTTAATTAAAGATGTTCATTAATTCCTCTTCCAGCTTCTTGTCGAATATCAACTCCATTGGATCGGTCAGCTTCGAGATAAAAGCTCAGCATTAAAACATTACAAATATGTACACAGTTTTCGAGGACTGGTTTGTGAGCTGAATTTGAGCTTCGACATGATGGATTGAGCTTTGGGTCCAGAAGGATAAAATGAATCCCAAGAGAATAGAAATCCTAAAAAAAAGGAACCATACAATTTGGATCAAAAATATAAAAGATATGCCCGAAATACAGAAGCTCCACAAAACTGCTAAATTTCCAGAATTAACCAATTTCCACAATTAAGCCCATAATTCACCAAAAATAATAAAATGATGCAAATAAGAACAAATTGATTAATTGGAAGGGGTTAAATCATTGAAACACATATTAAAAATTATGAAAATATTATCTCTATCAATTCCCCCACACTTAGCACTTGGACTCCCGGACAAGTCAAAATCAAAATCAAATCAAACCAAATTCGAAACACATGCCATTTAGATCCACCAATTCCACACCATGAAATAAAAGTTATCATGCCTCATCCATAACCATTATTCCAAGTTCTCAAATCATATCATTCAATATTTTTCCTCTTCATTTCTCCTCCCATGAACACAAGACACCTACCTCACATTAATTTTCTCTCATCCCACAAATATCAATTTTCAACAAAGTTTTTCTCATCCAAACCAATGCAAGGGTCACCATAGGTTTGAAAAACTCCTACTTCTCCACCCGATGTGAGTCAAGGACATTTGTTTATCATGAGGACTTTGCAAGGTTGTTATGTGGCTTTTGGTTGGTAGGATTTTTATGTGAAAAATTCTGAGGCTGAATGAGGAAGGCTTGGCTCTTTTTGAAGAAAAATTGCACAATTCTAATTTTCACTCAAGTATGGTATCCTCCTCACTTCACTTAGTAGAAATTCAGCTCCATCATCATTAAATATCAAGAAATTTTCAAATATCTCAGAATTTCTGCAGCAAAAATTTCAATCTTCTTAAGCATGATTTTCTTGAAAGCTCCAGAAAAGGCACAGCTTTCTTCCTCCATTAGAAGCTCCAGAAAGGCACAGCTTCTTTTGTCATGAAAGCTCCAGATAAGGCACAACTTTCAACATAATGATTTTTCATCAGCACACACATTTCTTCAGCATTTGATTTTCCAACCAAAGTTTCACCAAATGAGGTATCATAACACAAGACAACTTTCCCAACACTTAAGTTCAACTAGATCATGCAATTTCACTTCAAGAGCAGGTTGGAAAGGGAAAATTGGCTTGTAATGTGGCTAACCTAACAGGTTGTTCATGGCTTCTATGGGATACAAGGATTAATGTACAAGTTAGGCCATAATGAAAGGGATTATCTTGAAAAGGGGGCTTTCAAACCAAAGAAAGGCCTCAATCATTTAAAACACATGTACCCCAAACCCTCAGGTTTTGAAAGGAATGAATCAAATTCTGGTTAAAACAAGCATGGTATGGTTATCTCAAGAAGTGAGGTGAATGAAAAGAATACATAATAATGGTTCAGAAGCCTCACAGTAAAATGATTTCAAAGATAATGACAGTGAGATGTGGCATGAGATTCAAAAACCTGAGTACTTTTCATGAAATTAACAAAGAATTGAACTTGAAACAAAATCATTTTCAGAATTCATTTAAGCTCAGTTTCATGGAATAAATTGGTTCACTCAATGACATGGGTTTCAAAAACAGCAATGATAATCATTTTATCTCAAAAGTTTCAAAAACACACCAAAAAAACTGAAAAATAAACACACAAAATTTTTTGAAACACACACAATTTTTTTATTTTTTATTTTTTTGAAAAATAAACACAAAACTAAAATCCTAAAGTACCAAGGTTCCCTCCCCCAAACTTAAATGATGCACTGTCCTCAATGCATTTAACTGGATTTAACATGTAAGCAGATTTTAGAATGAATCACAATAGCAAGAAGGTGTAAAGGAGAGGTACAACCTGACTTATCAGTAATGCAATATTGAGTTAAGCTCCTAAGTGTTGCACACTAAAAACCTACAAGAAAAAGAACAAAAGAAAACATAAGAAATTTATTAAAAAATGAAAATAGAAATAGGATGAGAAAAGAAGGATAGATCTTGGTTTAATCCCCCAAGTGGACCCTGGGTTTTGACTGCCTCCAGATGGGTAGTTTCAGTTGGTTATCCCCAATCTGAAGGTGGGTTGAGTTTCTTTATGATGAACCAACAAAACTTCTTCTTCACATCATGTGCTTCATCCTTTTTGTTGAGGACTCCATGGGTATAGTACACCAAATCCACCCCTATTACAATAAGATACAATTTTCTTGGTGGGTGTAGGATAAAGAATGAGTCCCCATATTTCTTGGTTTCCAATTTCACAACCATCTCTTCATTCTCCAGTGATTTCTGAAGGTATGCTGCATCATTGGAAAAATCAAAGGAAATGTTAGAGTTTAATTCTATTTGAACAAAGTTAAAGCATGAAGAATCAATATCAAATTCTTCCCTTTCAAAGTAATCATCTTGAATCACTTTTTCCTTTGCCCAATACACTTGGATTCCCTCTTGAACTCCCTCTAATAAATTATCAACATGTTTGGGGAGCTCCAACTTATCCTCTTTAAGCGCATCTTCCTTTTCTTCCATGTCTGCCAACAAAATAAATGAGTTGTCCGAATCTGAAAATTTCAAGCAAGGGGAGGTGATACTCAATTCAGATTCAATAAAATTAGAATATATTGAGTTTAAGAAAATATCATCTCCCTGAGGTTTCTCGGCTTCATTTGCTTCTTCAGTGGGAAGTTCCTCTTGAAGTAGAGTGGTAACAGATGGAGGAGGGTAGTCAGGCATCTCAATATTCTCTTCAAATTCAACCACGTTGGTGGTGTATTCCTTCAATGATGATGGATCTTCTACATTATGAGGAACTGGGGGACCAAGTAGTTCCTCACACTCCTTCCAGAACTCATCCAGATCTTGTTGATCTCTCGAACTTACTTTATAAGCCACGTCCTCTTCATCAATATTCTTCAGCAATGGTTGAGAATAGCCAAATGGATCTTCGTTTAATTCCATCATGGTCTCCATAGGTTCTTCAACATCAAGTATAAGAGGAGAATACACTTCCACTAATGGCTCAGGTTTAGGTTTGGGTTGAGGTTCTTGATCCAATGTAACCTTCTCTATGGACTTCAATCTTTGATAATCAATGTTGACTTGATTCACCATGTCCATCAATTCATGAAGCGAGATACCTGTGACATGGCCATTCATCATTTGCTTGGCCAAAACAGTGAGTTCATCAAGCTTTTGAAAGAGGGATTCCTCATCATTATAAACCATTTTCCCCTGAAACTGTGAGTAATCAATCCAAGAAGAATAATTGCAGTTGGAATACATCATGGATTTTTTTTAGATTTTTTTTAAATAAAATAAATGAAAATATTTACAAAATGTTAGAATTAGATTGTTGGCACAGCCTCCCCGGCAACGGCGCCAAGTTTTGACACGTTCCTATCGTGGGGTGTGACAAAAACAGATAAAACCTAAGTTAAAATGTAGCAAAGTGGGTAACCTAAGTTTTCTCCAGAGAGGAGTGCACAACAATTATGTTTGTCACTTAAATTAAAGAAAGAAGAAGAGGTTCTTTTTGACAGTTGTTTAAGTTGAAAAATAAAACAAGCAATTGAAATGAAAGTTTGAAAACTAATTGATGAAGAGAGTGATGGGGTCAGGGTAGGATCACCTTTTGTAATGTCATCATAGTCACAAATATCATCTCACCTATCTTCCTTTTTAATGACAAATGAAAGACTCCTCGATCGAGTCATCTATCACCCTTGATTAAAGAAGAAAATAGAACTCACTCCTATGTGCATGGAAGTTCATAAACAATTCCTAAACAACTAAGGCAAGTCCCGATCGGGAATTGTTGCTCCCTAGAACTCTAGAAAATTTTTACTAGTTCCACACACGTGCCAACGATCGTTAGACACTCACCACCTAACACAATCTGCTCGATCGAGACAAATTGCACTAGGCAGAGGGAGATAAAAAGTCTTTAACCAAAGCTATTAAAAATGAATACACCAAACTCAAAACACGATTGCATTAATAGAATTGGGAAACACTGATAATAGATGTCATTCATAAGAAATATAGGGTTTTACATTTAAGCACAAAACTCCGACATTACAAAAGAGAAACTCCCCCTTCCCCAATCACTCAAAGGTTTTACCCTTCTATGTGAAGGGTATTAGATTTGAAAGGGGAAGAAGAGGGCATAATCAAACTAATTAAAAAGAAAATATATAATAAAAATAACATCAAGAACTAAATCCTCCAGCACAACTCTTCTTTCCCCTTCTTCAAACCCTTTGAATGGTAGTGAATACTCTTATTTATAGGCTTGGGGAGTAGAAAATTTCCCTCAAAAATTACTCCCCCGAAAGTTTGAGTCCGGTTGGCATAATAAATGACCGATTTTGAGAATTGTTCCTTCTTTAATGTTGTTCCCCTACATCTCTTCTATCGACCCACAAAATTTGAGCCTGATTGGTCCACGTATGAAGGAGATATGGCCACATTACTCCGGATATTTAATTCTGTCCAGGTGACTCTTCGTCTTCCACAACTCCAACTTCCCATGACATTAAGACCTTGAAAAAAGCCGATTCAGACGTGGCCGCCTTAATGAAAGATGTTCATTAATTCCTCTTCCAGATTCTTGTCTAATATCAGCTCTATTGGATCGGTCAGCTTCGAGATAGAAGCTCAGAATTAAAACATTACAAAGCTGTACACAGTTTTCGAGGCCTGGTTTGTGAGCTGAATTTGAGCTTCGAAATGATGGATTGAGCTTTGGGTCCAGAAGGATAAAATGAATCCCAAGATCCTAGAAATCCTAAAAAAATAGGAACCATACAATTTGGATCAAAAATATAAAATATATGCCCGAAATACAGAAGCTCCACAAAACTGCTAAATTTCCAGAATTAACCAATTTCCACAATTAAGCCCATAATTCACCAAAAATAATAAAATGATGCAAATAAGAAAAAATTGATTAATTGGAAGGGGTTAAATCATTGAAACACATATTAAAAATTATGAAAATATTATCTCTATCAATTCCCCCACACTTAGCACTTGGACTCCCGGACAAGTCAAAATCAAAATCAAATCAAACCAAATTCGAAACACATGCCATTTAGATCCACCAATTCCACACCATGAAATAAAAGTTATCATGCCTCATCCATAACCATTATTCCAAGTTCTCAAATCATATCATTCAATATTTTTCCTCTTCATTTCTCCTCCCATGAACACAAGACACCTACCTCACATTAATTTTCTCTCATCTCACAAATATCAATTTTCAACAAAGTTTTTCTCATCCAAACCAATGCAAGGGTCACCATAGGTTTGAAAAACTTCTACTTCTCCACCCGATGTGAGTCAAGGACATTTGTTTATCATGAGGACTTTGCAAGGTTGTTATGTGGCTTTTGGTTGGTAAGATTTTTATGTGAAAAATTCTGAGGCTGAATGAGGAAGGCTTGGCTCTTTTTGAAGAAAAATTGCACAATTCTAATTTTCACTCAAGTATGGTATCCTCCTCACTTCACTTAGTAGAAATTCAGCTCCATCATCATTAAATATCAAGAAATTTTCAAACATCTCAGCATTTCTGCAGCAAAAATTTCAATCTTCTTAAGCATGATTTTCTTGAAAGCTCCAGAAAAGGCACAGCTTTCTTCCTCCATTAGAAGCTCCAGAAAGGCACAGCTTCTTTTGTCATGAAAGCTCCAGATAAGGCACAACTTTCAACAAAATGATTTTTCATCAGCACACACATTTCTTCAGCATTTGATTTTCCAACCAAAGTTTCACCAAATGAGGTAGCATAACACAAGACAGCTTTCCCAACACTTAAGTTCAACTAGATCATGCAATTTCACTTCAAGAGGAGGTTGGAAAGGGAAAATTGGCTTGTAATGTGGCTAACCTAACAGGTTGTTCATGGCTTCTATGGGATACAAGGATTAATGTACAAGGTAGGCCATAATGAAAGGGGTTATCTTGAAAAGGGGGCTTTCAAACCAAAGAAACGCCTCAATCATTTAAAACACATGTACCCCAAACCCTCAGGTTTTGAAAGGAATGAATCAAATTCTGGTTAAAACAAGCATGGTATGGTTCTCTCAAGAAGTGAGGTGAATGAAAAGAATACATAATAATGGTTCAGAAGCCTCACAGGAAAATGATTTCAAAGATAATGACAGTGAGATGTGGCATGGGATTCAAAAACCTGAGTACTTTTCATGAAATTAACAAAGAATTGAACTTGAAACAAAATCATTTTCAGAATTAATTTAAGCTCAGTTTCATGGAATAAATTGGTTCACTCAATGACATGGGTTTAATAAACAGCAATGATAATCATTTTATCTCAAAAGTTTCAAAAACACACCAAAAAAACTGAAAAATAAACACACACAAAATTTTGAAACACACACAATTTTTTTATTTTTTATTTTTTTGAAAAATAAACACAAAATTAAAATCCTAAAGTACCAAGGTTCCCTCCCCCACACTTAAATGATGCACTGTCCTCAATGCATTTAACTGGATTTAATATGTAAGCAGATTTTAGAATGAATCACAATAGCAAGAAAGTGTAAAGGAGAGGTACAACCTGACTTATCAGTAATGCAATATTGAGTTAAGCTCCTAAGTGTTGCACACTAAAAACCTACAAGAAAAAGAACAAAAGAAAACATAAGAAATTTATTAAAAAAATGAAAATAGAAATAGGATGAGAAAAGAAGGATAGATCTTGGTTTAATCCCCCAAGTGGACCCTGGGTTTTGACTGCCTCCAGATGGGCAGTTTCAGTTGGTTATCCCCAATCTGAAGGTGGGTTGAGTTTCTTTATAATGAACCAACAAAACTTCTTCTTCACATCATGTGCTTCATCCTTTTTGTTGAGGACACCATGGGTATAGTACACCAAATCCACCCCTATTACAATAAGATACAATTTTCTTGGTGGGTGTAGGATAAAGAATGAGTCCCCATATTTCTTGGTTTCCAATTTCACAACCATCTCTTCATTCTCCAGTGATTTCTGAAGGTATGTTGCATCATTGGAAAAATCAAAGGAAATGTTAGAGTTTAATTCTATTTGAACAAAGTTAAAGCATGAAGAATCAATATCAAATTCTTCCCTTTCAAAGTAATCATCTTGCATCACTTTTTCCTTTTCCCAATACACTTGGATTCCCTCTTGAACTCCCTCTAATAAATTATCAACATGTTTGGGGAGCTCCAAATTATCCTCTTTAAGCTCATATTCCTTTTCTTCCATGTCTGCCAACAAAATAAATGAGTTGTCCGAATCTGAAAATTTCAAGCAAGGGGAGGTGATACTCAATTCAGATTCAACAAAATTAGAATATATTGAGTTTAAGAAAATATCATCTCCCTGAGGTTTCTCGGATTCATTTGCTTCTTCAGTGGGAAGTTCCTCTTGAAGTAGAGTGGTAACAGATGGAGGAGGGTAGTCAGGCTTCTCAATATTCTCTTCAAATTCAACCACGTTGGTGGTGTATTCCTTCAATGATGATGGATCTTCTACATTATGAGGAACTGGGGGACCAAGTAGTTCCTCACACTCCTTCCAGAACTCATCCAGATCTTGTTGATCTCTCGAACTTACTTTATAAGCCACGTCCTCTTCATCAATATTCTTCAGCAATGGTTGAGAATAGCCAAATGGATCTTCGTTTAATTCCATCATGGTCTCCATAGGTTCTTCAACATCAAGTATAAGAGGGGAATACACTTCCACTAATGGCTCAGGTTTAGGTTCGGGTTGAGGTTCTTGATCCAATGTAACCTTCTCTATGGACTTCAATCTTTGATAATCAATGTTGACTTGATTCACCATGTCCATCAATTCATGAAGCGAGATACCTGTGACATGGCCATTCATCATTTGCTTGGCCAAAACAGTGAGTTAATCAAGCTTTTGAAAGAGGGATTCCTCATCATTATAAACCATTTTCCCCTGAAACTGTGAGTAATCAATCCAAGAAGAATAATTGCAGTTGGAATACATCATGGATTTTTTTTAGATTTTTTATAAATAAAATAAATGAAAATATTTACAAAATGTTAGAATTAGATTGTTGGCACAGCCTCCCCGGCAACAGCGCCAAGTTTTGACACGTTCCTGTCGTGGGGTGTGACAAAAACAGATAAAACCTAAGTTAAAATGTAGCAAAGTGGGTAACCTAAGTTTTCTCCAGAGAGGAGTGCACAACAATTATGTTTGTCACTTAAATTAAAGAAAGAAGAAGAGGTTCTTTTTGACAGTTGTTTAAGTTGAAAAATAAAACATGCAATTGAAATGAAAGTTTGAAAACTAATTGATGAAGAGAGTGATGGGGTCAGGGTAGGATCACCTTTTGTAATGTCATCATAGTCACAAATATCATCTCACCTCTCTTCCTTTTGAATGACAAATGAAAGACTCCTCGATCGAGTCATCTATCACCCTTGATTAAAGAAGAAAATAGAACTCACTCCTATGTGCATGGAAGTTCATAAACAATTCCTAAACAACTAAGGCAAGTCCCGATTGGGAATTGTTGCTCCCTAGAACTCTAGAAAATGTTTACTAGTTCCACACACGTGCCAACGATCGTTAGACACTCACCACCTAACACAATCTGCTCGATCGAGACAAATTGCACTAGGCAGAGGGAGATAAAAAGTCTTTAACCAAAGCTATTAAAAATGAATACACCAAACTCAAAACACGATCGCATTAAGAGAATTGGGAAACACTGATAATAGATGTCATTCATAAGAAAGATAGGGTTTTACATTTAAGCACAAAACTCCGACATTACAAAAGAGAAACTCCCCCTTCCCCAATCACTCAAAGGTTTTACCCCTCCATGTGAAGGGTATTAGAGTTGAAAGGGGAATAAGAGAGCATAATCAAACTAATTAAAAAGAAAATATATAATAAAAATAACATCAAGAACTAAATCCTCCAGAACAACTCTTCTTTCCCCTTCTTCAAACCCTTTGAATGGAAGTGAATACTCTTATTTATAGGCTTGGGGAGTAGAAAATTTCCCTCCAAAATTACTCCCCCGAAAGTTTGAGTCCGGTTGGCATACTAAATGACCGATTTTGAGAATTGTTCCTTCTTTAAAGTTGTTCCCCTCCATCTCTTCTATCGACCCAAAACATTTGATCCTGATTGGTCCACTTATGAAGGAGATATGGCCACATTACTCCGGATATTTAATTCTGTCCAGGTGACTCTTCGTCTTCCACAACTCCAACTTCCCATGACATTAAGACCTTGAAAAAAGCCGATTCAGACGTGGCCGCCTTAATTAAAGATGTTCATTAATTCCTATTCCAGCTTCTTGTCTAATATCAGCTCTATTGGATCGGTCAGCTTCGAGATACAAGCTCAGAATTAAAACATTACAAATTTGTACACAGTTTTCGAGGCCTGGTTTGTGAGCTGAATTTGAGCTTCGAAATGATGGATTGAGCTTTGGTTCCAGAAGGATAAAATGAATCCCAAGAGCATAGAAATCCTAAAAAAAAGGAACCATACAATTTGGATCAAAAATATAAAAGATATGCCCGAAATACAGAAGCTCCACAAAACTGCTAAATTTCCAGAATTAACCAATTTCCACAATTAAGCCCATAATTCACCAAAAATAATAAAATGATGCAAATAAGAACAAATTGATTAATTGGAAGGGGTTAAATCATTGAAACACATATTAAAAATTATGAAAATATTATCTCTATCAATTCCCCCACACTTAGCACTTGGACTCCCGGACAAGTCAAAATCAAAATCAAATCAAACCAAATTCGAAACACATGCCATTTAGATCCACCAATTCCACACCATGAAATAAAAGTTATCATGCCTCATCCATAACCATTATTCCAAGTTCTCAAATCATATCATTCAATATTTTTCCTCTTCATTTCTCCTCCCATGAACACAAGACACCTACCTCACATTAATTTTCTCTCATCTCACAAATATCAATTTTCAACAAAGTTTTTCTCATCCAAACCAATGCAAGGGTTACCATAGGTTTGAAAAACTCCTACTTCTCCACCCGATGTGAGTCAAGGACATTTGTTTATCATGAGGACTTTGCAAGGTTGTTATGTTGCTTTTGGTTTTTAAGATTTTTATGTGAAAAATTCTGAGGCTGTATGAGGAAGGCTTGGCTCTTTTTGAAGAAAAATTGCACAATTCTAATTTTCACTCAAGTATGGTATCCTCCTCACTTCACTTAGTAGAAATTCAGCTCCATCATCATTAAATATCAAGAAACTTTCAAACATCTCAGCATTTCTGCAGCAAAAATTTCAATCTTCTTAAGCATGATTTTCTTGAAAGCTCCAGAAAAGGCACAGCTTTCTTCCTCCATTAGAAGCTCCAGAAAGGCACAGCTTCTTTTGTCATGAAAGCTCCATATAAGGCACAACTTTCAACATAATGATTTTTCATCAGCACACACATTTCTTCAGCATTTTATTTTCCAACCAAAGTTTCACCAAATGAGGTAGCATAACACAAGACAGCTTTCCCAACACTTAAGTTCAACTAGATCATGCAATTTCACTTCAAGAGCAGGTTGGAAAGGGAAAATTGGCTTGTAATGTGGCTAACCTAACAGGTTGTTCATGGATTCTATGGGATAAAAGGATTAATGTACAAGGTAGGCCATAATGAAAGGGATTATCTTGAAAAGGGGGCTTTCAAACCAAAGAAACGCCTCAATCATTTAAAACACATGTACCCCAAACCCTCAGGTTTTGAAAGGAATGAATCAAATTCTGGTTAAAACAAGCATGGTATGGTTCTCTCAAGAAGTGAGGTGAATGAAAAGAATACATAATAATGGTTCAGAAGCCTCACAGGAAAATGATTTCAAAGATAATGACAGTGAGATGTGGCATGAGATTCAAAAACCTGAGTACTTTTCATGAAATTAACAAAGAATTGAACTTGAAACAAAATCATTTTCAGAATTCATTTAAGCTCAGTTTCATGGAATAAATTGGTTCACTCAATGACATGGGTTTCAAAAACAGCAATGATAATCATTTTATCTCAAAAGTTTCAAAAACACACCAAAAAAACTGAAAAATAAACACACAAAATTTTTTGAAACACACACAATTTTTTTATTTTTTATTTTTTTGAAAAATAAACACAAAATTAAAATCCTAAAGTACCAAGGTTCCCTCCCCCACACTTAAATGATGCACTGTCCTCAATGCATTTAACTGGATTTTACATGTAAGCAGATTTTAGAATGAATCACAATAGCAAGAAAGTGTAAAGGAGAGGTACAACCTGACTTATCAGTAATGCAATATTGAGTTAAGCTCCTAAGTGTTGCACACTAAAAACCTACAAGAAAAAGAACAAAAGAAAACATAAGAAATTTATTAAAAAAATGAAAATAGAAATAGGATGAGAAAAGAAGGATAGATCTTGGTTTAATCCCCCAAGTGGACCCTGGGTTTTGACTGCCTCCAGATGGGCAGTTTCAGTTGGTTATCCCCAATCTGAAGGTGGGTTGAGTTTCTTTATGATGAACCAACAAAACTTCTTCTTCACATCATGTGATTCATCCTTTTTGTTGAGGACACCATGGGTATAGTACACCAAATCCACCCCTATTACAATAAGATACAATTTTCTTGGTGGGTGTAGGATAAAGAATGAGCCCCCATATTTCTTGGTTTCCAATTTCACAACCATCTCTTCATTCTCTAGTGATTTCTGGAGGTATGCTGCATCATTGGAAAAATCAAAGGAAATGTTAGAGTTTAATTCTATTTGAACAAAGTTAAATCATGAAGAATCAATATCAAATTCTTCCCTTTCAAAGTAATCATCTTGCATCACTTTTTCCTTTGCCCAATACACTTGGAATCCCTCTTGAACTCCCTCTAATAAATTATCAACATGTTTGGGGAGCTCCAACTTATCCTCTTTAAGCGCATCTTCCTTTTCTTCCATGTCTGCCAACAAAATAAATGAGTTGTCCGAATCTGAAAATTTCAAGCAAGGGGTGGTGATACTCAATTCAGATTCAATAAAATTAGAATATATTGAGTTTAAGAAAATATCATCTCCCTGAGGTTTCTCGGCTTCATTTGCTTCTTCAGTGGGAAGTTCCTCTTGAAGTAGAGTGGTAACAGATGGAGGAGGGTAGTCAGGCTTCTCAATATTCTCTTCAAATTCAACCATGTTGGTGGTGTATTCCTTCAATGATGATGGATCTTCTACATTATGAGGAACTGGGGGACCAAGTAGTTCCTCACACTCCTTCCAGAACTTATCCAGATCTTGTTGATCTCTCGAACTTACTTTATAAGCCACGTCCTCTTCATCAATATTCTTCAGCAATGGTTGAGAATAGCCAAATGGATCTTCGTTTAATTCCATCATGGTCTCCATAGGTTCTTCAACATCAAGTATAAGAGGGGAATACACTTCCACTAATGGCTCAGGTTTAGGTTCGGGTTGAGGTTCTTGATCCAATGTAACCTTCTCTATGGACTTCAATCTTTGATAATCAATGTTGACTTGATTCACCATGTCCATCAATTCATGAAGCGAGATACCTGTGACATGGCCATTCATCATTTGATTGGCCAAAACAGTGAGTTCATCAAGCTTTTGAAAGAGGGATTCCCCATCATTATAAACCATTTTCCCCTGAAACTGTGAGTAATCAATCCAAGAAGAATAATTGCAGTTGGAATACATCATGGATTTTTTTTAGATTTTTTTTAAATAAAATAAATGAAAATATTTACAAAATGTTAGAATTAGATTGTTGGCACAGCCTCCCCGGCAACGGCGCCAAGTTTTGACACATTCCTGTCGTGGGGTGTGACAAAAACAGATAAAACCTAAGTTAAAATGTAGCAAAGTGGGTAACCTAAGTTTTCTCCAGAGAGGAGTGCACAACAATTATGTTTGTCACTTAAATTAAAGAAAGAAGAAGAGGTTCTTTTTGACAGTTGTTTAAGTTCAAAAATAAAACAAGCAATTGAAATGAAAGTTTGAAAACTAATTGATGAAGAGAGTGATGGGGTCAGGGTAGGATCACCTTTTGTAATGTCATCATAGTCACAAATATCATCTCATCTCTCTTCCTTTTGAATGACAAATGAAAGACTCCTCGATCGAGTCATCTATCACCCTTGATTAAAGAAGAAAATAGAACTCACTCCTATGTGCATGGAAGTTCATAAACAATTCCTAAACAACTAAGGCAAGTCCCGATCGGGAATTGTTGCTCCCTAGAACTCTATAAAATGTTTACTAGTTCCACACACGTGCCAACGATCATTAGACACTCACCACCTAACACAATCTGCTCGATCGAGACAAATTGCACTAGGTAGAGGGAGATAAAAAGTCTTTAACCAAAGCTATTAAAAATGAATACACCAAACTCAAAACACGATCGAATTAAGAGAATTGGGAAACACTGATAATATATGTCATTCATAAGAAAGATAGGGTTTTACATTTATGCACAAAACTCCGACATTACAAAAGAGAAACTCCCCCTTCCCCAATCACTCAAAGGTTTTACCCCTCCATGTGAAGGGTATTAGAGTTGAAAGGGGAATAAGAGAGCATAATCAAACTAATTAAAAAGAAAATATATAATAAAAATAACATCAAGAACTAAATCCTACAGCACAACTCTTTTTTCCCCTTCTTCAAACCCTTTGAATGGAAGTGAATACTCTTATTTATAGGCTTGGGGAGTAGAAAATTTCCCTCCAAAATTACTCCCCCGAAATTTTGAGTCCGTTTGGCATATTAAATGACCGATTTTGAGAATTGTTCCTTCTTCAAAGTTGTTCCCCTGCATCCCTTCTATCGACCCACAAAATTTGAGCCTGATTGGTCCACGTATGAAGGATATATGGCCACATTACTCCGGATATTTAATTCTGTCCAGGTGACTCTTCGTCTTCCACAACTCCAACTTCCCATGACATTAAGACCTTGAAAAAAGCCGATTCAGACGTGGCCGCCTTAATTAAATATGTTCATTAATTCATCTTCCAGCTTCTTGTCTAATATCAGCTCTATTGGATCGGTCAGCTTCGAGATACAATCTCAGAATTAAAACATTACAAATCTGTACACAGTTTTCGAGGCCTGGTTTGTGAGCTGAATTTGAGCTTCGAAATGATGGATTGAGCTTTGGGTCCAGAAGGATAAAATGAATCCCAAAAGCATAGAAATCCTAAAAAAAAGGAACCATACAATTTGGATCAAAAATATAAAAGATATTCCCGAAATACAGAAGCTCCACAAAACTGCTAAATTTCCAGAATTAACCAATTTCCACAATTAAGCCCATAATTCACCAAAAATAATAAAATGATGCAAATAAGAACAAATTGATTAATTGGAAGGGGTTAAATCATTGAAACACATATTAAAAATTATGAAAATATTATCTCTATCAATTCCCCCACACTTAGCACTTGGACTCCCGGACAAGTCAAAATCAAAATCAAATCAAACCAAATTCGAAACACATGCCATTTAGATCCACCAATTCCACACCATGAAATAAAAGTTATCATGCCTCATCAATAACCATTATTCCAAGTTCTCAAATCATATCATTCAATATTTTTCCTCTTCATTTCTCCTCCCATGAACACAAGACACCTACCTCACATTAATTTTCTCTCATCTCACAAATATCAATTTTCAACAAAGTTTTTCTCATCCAAACCAATGCAAGGGTCACCATAGGTTTGAAAAACTCCTACTTCTCCACCCGATGTGAGTCAAGGACATTTGTTTATCATGAGGACTTTTCAAGGTTGTTATGTGGCTTTTGGTTGGTAGGATTTTTATGTGAAAAATTCTGAGGCTGAATGAGGAAGGCTTGGCTCTTTTTGAAGAAAAATTGCACAATTCTAATTTTCACTCAAGTATGATATCCTCCTCACTTCACTTAGTAGAAATTCAGCTCCATCATCATTAAATATCAAGAAATTTTCAAACATCTCAGCATTTCTGCAGAAAAAATTTCAATCTTCTTAAGCATGATTTTCTTGAAAGCTCCAGAAAAGGCACAGCTTTCTTCCTCCATTAGAAGCTCCAGAAAGGCACAGCTTCTTTTGTCATGAAAGCTCCAGATAAGGCACAACTTTCAACATAATGATTTTTCATCAGCACACACATTTCTTCAGAATTTTATTTTCCAACCAAAGTTTCACCAAATGAGGTAGCATAACACAAGACAGTTTTCCCAACACTTAAGTTCAACTAGATCATGCAATTTCACTTCAAGAGCAGGTTGGAAAGGGAAAATTGGCTTGTAATGTGGCTAACCTAACAGGTTGTTCATGGCTTCTATGGGATACAAGGATTAATGTACAAGGTAGGCCATAATGAAAGGTATTATCTTGAAAAGGGGGCTTTCAAACCAAAGAAACGCCTCAATCATTTAAAACACATGTACCCCAAACCCTCAGGTTTTGAAAGGAATGAATCAAATTCTGGTTAAAACAAGCATGGTATGGTTCTCTCAAGAAGTGAGGTGAATGAAAAGAATACATAATAATGGTTCAGAAGCCTCACAGGAAAATGATTTCAAAGATAATGACAGTGAGATGTGGCATGGGATTCAAAAACCTGAGTACTTTTCATGAAATTAACAAAGAATTGAACTTGAAACAAAATCATTTTCAGAATTCATTTAAGCTCAGTTTCATGGAATAAATTGGTTCACTCAATGACATGGGTTTCAAAAACAGCAATGATAATCATTTTATCTCAAAAGTTTCAAAAACACACCAAAAAAACTGAAAAATAAACACACAAAAAATTTTGAAACACACACAATTTTTTTATTTTTTATTTTTTTGAAAAATAAACACAAAATTAAAATCCTAAAGTACCAAGGTTCCCTCCCCCACACTTAAATGATGCACTGTCCTCAATGCATTTAACTGGATTTAACATGTAAGCAGATTTTAGAATGAATCACAATAGCAAAAAAAGTGTAAAGGAGAGGTACAACCTGAGTTATCAGTAATGCAATATTGAGTTAAGATCCTAAGTGTTCCACACTAAAAACCTACAAGAAAAAGAACAAAAGAAAACATAAGAAATTTATTAAAAAAATGAAAATAGAAATAGGATGAGAAAAGAAGGATAGATCTTGGTTTAATCCCCCAAGTGGACCCTGGGTTTTGAATGCCTCCAGATGGGCAGTTTCAGTTGGTTATCCCCAATCTGAAGGTGGGTTGAGTTTCTTTATGATGAACCAACAAAACTTCTTCTTCACATCATGTGCTTCATCCTTTTTGTTGAGGACACCATCGGTATAGTACACCAAATCCACCCCTATTACAATAAGATACAATTTTCTTGGTGGGTGTAGGATAAAGAATGAGTCCCCATATTTCTTGGTTTCCAATTTCACAACCATCTCTTCATTCTCCAGTGATTTCTGAAGGTATGTTGAATCATTGGAAAAATCAAAGGAAATGTTAGAGTTTAATTCTATTTGAACAAAGTTAAAGCATGAAGAATCAATATCAAATTCTACCCTTTCAAAGTAATCATCTTGCATCACTTTTTCCTTTTCCCAATACACTTGGATTCCCTCTTGAACTCCCTCTAATAAATTATCAACATGTTTGGGGAGCTCCAACTTATCCTCTTTAAGCGCATCTTCCTTTTCTTCCATGTCTGCCAACAAAATAAATGAGTTGTCCGAATCTGAAAATTTCAAGCAAGGGGAGGTGATACTCAATTCAGATTCAATAAAATTAGAATATATTGAGTTTAAGAAAATATCATCTCCCTGAGGTTTCTCGGCTTCATTTTCTTCTTCAGTGGGAAGTTCCTCTTGAAGTAGAGTGGTAACAGATGGAGGAGGGTAGTCAGGCTTCTCAATATTCTCTTCAAATTCAACCACGTTGGTGGTGTATTCCTTCAATGATGATGGATCTTCTACATTATGAGGAACTGGGGGACCAAGTAGTTCCTCACACTCCTTCCAGAACTCATCCAGATCTTGTTGATCTCTCGAAATTACTTTATAAACCACGTCCTCTTCATCAATATTCTTCAGCAATGGTTGAGAATAGCCAAATGGATCTTCGTTTAATTCCATCATGGCCTCCATAGGTTCTTCAACATCAAGTATAAGAGGGGAATACACTTCCACTAATGGCTCAGGTTTAGGTTCGGGTTGAGGTTCTTGATCCAATGTAACCTTCTCTATAGACTTCAATCTTTGATAATCAATGTTTACTTGATTCACCATGTCCCTCAATTCATGAAGCGAGATACCTGTGACATGGCCATTCATCATTTGCTTGGCCAAAACAGTGAGTTAATCAAGATTTTGAAAGAGGGATTCCTCATCATTATAAACCATTTTCCCCTGAAACTGTGAGTAATCAATCCAAGAAGAATAATTGCAGTTGGAATACATCATGGATTTTTTTTAGATTTTTTTTAAATAAAATAAATGAAAATATTTACAAAATATTAGAATTAGATTGTTGGCACAGCCTCCCCGGCAACGGCGCCAAGTTTTGACACGTTCCTGTCGTGGGGTGTGACAAAAACAGATAAAACCTAAGTTAAAATGTAGCAAAGTGGGTAACCTAAGTTGTCTCCAGAGAGGAGTGCACAACAATTATGTTTTTCACTTAAATTAAAGAAAGAAGAAGAGGTTCTTTTTTACAGTTGTTTAAGTTGAAAAATAAAACAAGCAATTGAAATGAAAGTTTGAAAACTAATTGATGAAGAGAGTGATGGGTTCAGGGTAGGATCACCTTTTGTAATGTCATCATAGTCACAAATATCATCTCACCTCTCTTCCTTTTGAATGACAAATGAAAGACTCCTCGATCGAGTCATCTATCACCCTTGATTAAAGAAGAAAATAGAACTCACTCCTGTGTGCATGGAAGTTCATAAACAATTCCTAAACAACTAAGGCAAGTTCCGATCGGGAATTGTTGCTCCCTAGAACTCTAGAAAATGTTTACTAGTTCCACACACGTGCCAACGATCGTTAGACACTCACCACCTAACACAATCTGCTCGATCGAGACAAATTGCACTAGGCAGAGGGAGATAAAAAGTCTTTAACCAAAGCTATTAAAAATGAATACACCAAACTCAAAACACGATCGCATTAAGAGAATTGGGAAACACTGATAATAGATGTCATTCATAAGAAATATAGGGTTTTACATTTAAGCACAAAACTCCGACATTACAAAAGAGAAACTCCCCCTTCCCCAATCACTCAAAAGTTTTACCCCTCCATGTGAAGGGTATTAGAGTTGAAAGGGGAAGAAGAGAGCATAATCAAACTAATTAAAAAGAAAATATATAATAAAAATAACATCAAGAACTAAATCATCCAGCATAACTCTTCTTTCCCCTTCTTCAAACCCTTTGAATGGAAGTGAATGCTCTTATTTATAGGCTTGGGGAGTAGAAAATTTCCCTCCAAAATTACTCCCCCGAAATTTGAGTCCGGTTGGAATATTAAATGACCGATTTTGAGAATTGTTCCTTCTTGAATTTTGTTCCCCTCCATCTCTTCTATCGACCCACAAAATTTGAGCCTGATTGGTCCACGTATGAAGGAGATATGGCCACATTACTCCGGATATTTAATTCTGTCCAGGTGACTCTTCGTCTTCCACAACTCCAACTTCCCATGACATTAAGACCTTGAAAAAAGCCGATTCAGATGTGGCCGCCTTAATTAAAGATGTTCATTAATTCCTCTTCCAGCTTCTTGTCTAATATCAGCTCTATTGTATCGGTCAGATTCGAGATACAAGCTCAAAATTAAAACATTACAAATCTGTACACAGTTTTCGAGGCCTGGTTTGTGAGCTGAATTTGAGCTTTGAAATGATGGATTGAGCTTTGGGTCCAGAAGGATAAAATTAATCCCAAGAGCATAGAAATCCTAAAAAAAAAGGAACCATACAATTTGGATCAAAAATATAAAAGATATTCCTGAAATACAGAAGCTCCACAAAACTGCTAAATTTCCAGAATTAACCAATTTCCACAATTAAGCCCATAATTCACCAAAAATAATAAAATGATGCAAATAAGAACAAATTGATTAATTGGAAGGGGTTAAATCATTGAAACACATATTAAAAATTATGAAAATATTATCTCTATCAATTCCGCCACACTTAGCACTTGGACTCCCGGACAAGTCAAAATCAAAATCAAATCAAACCAAATTCGAAACACATGCCATTTAGATCCACCAATTCCACACCATGAAATAAAAGTTATCATGCCTCATACATAAACATTATTCCAAGTTCTCAAATCATATCATTCAATATTTTTCCTCTTCATTTCGCCTCCCATGAACACAAGACACCTACCTCACATTAATTTTCTCTCATCTCACAAATATCAATTTTCAACAAAGTTTTTCTCACCCAAACCAATGCAAGGGTCACCATAGGTTTGAAAAACTCCTACTTCTCCACCCGATGTGAGTCAAGGAAATTTGTTTATCATGAGGACTTTGCGAGGTTGTTATGTGGCTTTTGGTTGGTAGGATTTTTATGTGAAAAACTCTGAGGCTGAATGAGGAAGGCTTGACTCTTTTTGAAGAAAAATTGCACAATTCTAATTTTCACACAAGTATGGTATCCTCCTCACTTCACTTAGTAGAAATTCAGCTCCATCATCATTAAATATAAAGAAATTTTCAAACATCTCAGCATTTCTGCAGCAAAAATTTCAATCTTCTTAAGCATGATTTTCTTGAAAGCTCCAGAAAAGGCACCGCTTTCTTCCTCCATTAGATGCTCCAGAAAGGCGCAGCTTCTTTTGTCATGAAAGCTCCAGATAAGGCACAACTTTCAACATAATGATTTTTAATCAGCACACACATTTCTTCAGCATTTGATTTTCCAACCAAAGTTTCACCAAATGAGGTAGCATAACACAAGACAGCTTTCCCAATACTTAAGTTCAACTAGATCATGCAATTTCACTTCAAGAGCAGGTTGGAAAGGGAAAATTGGCTTGTAATGTGGCTAACCTAACATGTTGTTCATGGCTTCTATGGGATACAAGGATTAATGTACAAGGTAGGCCATAATGAAAGGGATTATCTTTAAAAGGGGGATTTAAAACCAAAGAAACGCCTCAATCATTTAAAACACATGTACCCCAAACCCTCAGGTTTTGAAAGGAATGAATCAAATTCTGGTTAAAACAAGCATGGTATGGTTCTCTCAAGAAGTGAGGTGAATGAAAAGAATACATAATAATGGTTCAGAAGCCTCACAGGAAAATGATTTCAAAGATAATGACAGTGAGATGTGGCATGGGATTCAAAAACCTGAGTACTTTTCATGAAATTAACAAAGAATTGAACTTGAAACAAAATCATTTTCAGAATTCATTTAAGCTCAGTTTCATGGAATAAATTTTTCACTCAATCACATGGGTTTCAAAAACAGCAATGATAATCATTTTATCTCAAAAGTTTCAAAAACACACCAAAAAAACTGAAAAATAAACACACACACAATTTTTTTATTTTTTATTTTTTTGAAAAATAAACACAAAATTAAAATCCTAAAGTACCAAGGTTCCCTCCCCCACACTTAAATGATGCACTGTCCTCAATGCATTTAACTGGATTTAACATGTAAGCAGATTTTAGAATGAATCACAATAGCAAGAAAGTGTAAAGGAGAGGTACAACCTGACTTATCAGTAATGCAATATTGAGTTAAGCTCCTAAGTGTTGCACACTAAAAACCTACAAGAAAAAGAACAAAAGAAAACATAATAAATTTATTAAAAAAATGAAAATAGAAATAGGATGAGAAAAGAAGGATAGATCTTGGTTTAATCCCCCAAGTGGACCCTGGGTTTTGACTGCCTCCAGATGGGCAGTTTCAGTTGGTTATCCCCAATCTGAAGGTGGGTTGAGTTTCTTTATGATGAACCAACAAAACATATTCTTCACATCATGTGCTTCATCCTTTTTGTTGAGGACACCATGGGTATAGTACACCAAATCCACCCCTATTACAATAAGATACAATTTTCTTGGTGGGTGTAGGATAAAGAATGAGTCCCCATATTTCTTGGTTTCCAATTTCACAACCATCTATTCATTCTCCAGTGATTTCTGAAGGTATGCTACATCATTGGAAAAATCAAAGGAAATGTTAGAGTTTAATTCTATTTGAACAAAGTTAAAGCATGAAGAATCAATATCAAATTCTTCCCTTTCAAAGTAATCATCTTGAATCACTTTTTCCTTTGCCCAATACACTTGGATTCCCTCTTGAACTCCCTCTAATAAATTATCAACATGTTTGGGGAGCTCCAACTTATCCTCTTTAAGCGCATCTTCCTTTTCTTCCATGCCTGCCAACAAAATAAATGAGTTGTCCGAATCTGAAAATTTCAAGCAAGGGGAGGTGATACTCAATTCAGATTCAATAAAATTAGAATATAATGAGTTTAAGAAAATATCATCTCCCTGAGGTTTCTCGGCTCCATTTTCTTCTTCAGTGGGAAGTTCCTCTTGAAGTAGAGTGGTAACAGATGGAGGAGGGTAGTCAGGCTTCTCAATATTCTCTTCAAATTCAACCACGTTGGTGGTGTATTCCTTCAATGATGATGGATCTTCTACATTATGAGGAACTGGGGGACCAAGTAGTTCCTCACACTCCTTCCAGAACTCATCCAGATCTTGTTGATCTCTCGAACTTACTTTATAAGCCACGTCCTCTTCATCAATATTCTTCAGCAATGGTTGAGAATAGCCAAATGGATCTTCGTTTAATTCCATCATGGTCTCCATAGGTTCTTCAACATCAAGTATAAGAGGGGAATACACTTCCACTAATGGCTCAGGTTTAGGTTCGGGTTGAGGTTCTTGATCCAATGTAACCTTCTCTATGGACTTCAATCTTTGATAATCAATGTTGACTTGATTCACCATGTCCATCAATTCATGAAGCGAGATACTTGTGACATGGCCATTCATCATTTGCTTGGCCAAAACAGTGAGTTCATCAAGCTTTTGAAAGAGGGATTCCTCATCATTATAAACCATTTTCCCCTGAAACTGTAAGTAATCAATCCAAGAAGAATAATTGCAGTTGGAATACATCATGGATTTTTTTTTAGATTTTTTTTAAATAAAATAAATGAAAATATTTACAAAATGTTAGAATTAGATTGTTGGCACAGCCTCCCCGGCAACGGCGCCAAGTTTTGACATGTTCCTGTCGTGGGGTGTGACAAAAACAGATAAAACCTAAGTTAAAATGTAGCAAAGTGGGTAACCTAAGTTGTCTCCAGAGAGGAGTGTACAACAATTATGTTTGTCACTTAAATTAAAGAAAGAAGAAGAGGTTCTTTTTGACAGTTGTTTAAGTTGAAAAATAAAACAAGCAATTGAAATGAAAGTTTGAAAACTAATTGATGGAGTGATGGGGTCAGGGTAGGATCACCTTTTGTAATGTCATCATAGTCACAAATATCATCTCACCTCTCTTCCTTTTTAATGACAAATGAAAGACTCCTCGATCGAGTCATCTATCACCCTTGATTAAAGAAGAAAATAGAACTCACTCCTATGTGCATGAAAGTTCATAAACAATTCCTAAACAACTAAGGCAAGTCCCGATCGGGAATTGTTGCTCCCTAGAACTCTAGAAAATGTTTACTAGTTCCACACACGTGCCAACAATCGTTAGACACTCACCACCTAACACAATCTGCTCGATCGAGACAAATTGCACTAGGCAGAGGGAGATAAAAAGTCTTTAACCAAAGCTATTAAAAATGAATACACCAAACTCAAAACACAATCGCATTAAGAGAATTGGGAAACACTGATAATAGATGTCATTCATAAGAAAGATATGGTTTTACATTTAAGCACAAAACTCCGATATTACAAAAGAGAAACTCCCCCTTCCCCAATCACTCAAAGGTTTTACCCCTCCATGTGAAGGGTATTAGAGTTGAAAGGGGAAGAAGAGAGCATAATCAAACTAATTAAAAAGAAAATATAAAATAAAAATAACATCAAGAACTAAATCCTCCAGCACAACTCTTCTTTCCCCTTCTTCAAACCCTTTGAATGGAAGTGAATACTCTTATTTATAGGCTTGGGGAGTAGAAAATTTCCCTCCAAAATTACTCCCCCTAAAGTTTGAGTCCGGTTGGCATATTAAATTACCGATTTTGAGAATTGTTCCTTCTTTAAAGTTGTTCCCCTCCATCTCTTCTATCGACCCACAAAATTTGAGCCTGATTGGTCCACGTATGAAGGAGATATGGCCACATTACTCCGGATATTTAATTCTGTCCAGGTGACTCTTCGTCTTCCACAACTCCAACTTCTCATGACATTAAGACCTTGAAAAAAGCAGATTCAGACGTGTCCTCCTTAATGAAAGATGTTCATTAATTCCTCTTCCAGATTCTTGTCGAATATCAGCTCCATTGGATCGGTCAGCTTCGAGATACAAGCTCAGCATTAAAACATTACAAATCTGTACATAGTTTTCGAGGCCTGGTTTGTGAGCTGAATTTGAGCTTCGAAATGATGGATTGAGCTTTGGGTCCAGAAGGATAAAATGAATCCCACGAGCATATAAATCCTACAAAAAAGGAACCATACAATTTGGATCAAAAATATAAAAGATATGCCCGAAATACAGAAACTCCACAAAACTGCTAAATTTCCAGAATTAACCAATTTCCACAATTAAGCCCATAATTCACCAAAAATAATAAAATGATGCAAATAAGAACAAATTGATTAATTGGAAGGGGTTAAATAATTGAAACACATATTAAAAATTATGAATCTCTATCAAGTAGCGTGGAGGTAACAGCTACAGAAGATAGAAAAGTTTGTCCCCGTCTGTCGTGCACCTCCAGATGCATCTCAGAGAACAGATCCATCAGCTGCCACTCACTACTGGCCTCCTGAACTGCCTGAATCTGAGTTCTCCTACTCAACGTGTCTGCCACGGCGATGCCCTTTCCCGGCGTATAGGCAAGCTCGAAATCAAAATACTGTAGATACTCAACCCATCTGCGCTGCCTCAGATTCAGATCATGCTGAGTGAAGATATACTTGAGACTCTTTTGGTCGGTGAAGACCACAAAGTGCTCTCCCAGAAGATAGTGTCTCCAACAGAGCAAGGCATGAACAACAGCTGCCAACTCCCGATCATCCGTAGGTTATTTCCTCTCATGTGGCCTCAACTACCGAGACCCGTACGCAACGACTCCATCTCCCTGCATAAGCACAGCTCCCAACCCGATAACCGAAGCATCACAGTAAACAGTGTAGATCTTGCCTGGCTCTGGCAAGACTAGTATCGCTGCTGACGTCAACCTCCCTTTCAGATCCTGAAAGTCTGACTCATAAGAATATGACCATAAGAACTCCTCCCTCTTCTTGGCCAAACCTGTCAAAGGTGCTTCTAAATGGGAAAAGTCCCGAATGAAGCGTCTGTATTATCCAACCAGCCCTAGGAAGCTCCGTACCTCAAAGACGTTCTTCAGATGCTCCCAGGAAACTATAGCTCTCACTTTCTCTGGGTCCACAGATACTCCTTCCTCTGAAATGAAGTGACCCAAGAAGTGAATCTGATCCATCCAGAAGTGGCACTTCGAGAGCTTAGCATAAAGCCGATGCTCTCTCAGTGTACTCAGAATGATCTCAAGATGTGTGTCATGGTCGTGTCGAGTGTGAGATTACACTAAGATATCGTCCACGAAGACCATGATGAAGGAGTCCAAGTAAGAATGGAACACTCGGTTTATCAGTTCCATGAAAACTTCAGGCACGTTCGTGAGACCGAACGGCATGACTGTATACTCGTAAAGACCGTACCTGCTCTTGAAGGCTGTCAGAGGTATATCTGATGGTCTAACGTGCAACTGATGATAACCGGACCTCAAGTCGATCTTTGAGAACACCTGGGCTCCTCGAATCTGATCGAAAAGGTCATCAATCTACGGAAAGGGATATCGGTTCTTGACCGTCAACTGGTTCAGCTTCCGATAATCCACACAAAGCCGAAGGGTACCGTCTGTCTTCTTTGCAAACAGAACAGGCGAACCCCAAGGAGAAGTACTGGGTCAAATGAAACCCTTATCTTGTAGCTCCTCTAACTGTTTCTTGAGCTCCTGCAACTCAGGTGTGGCCATCCTATAGGGAGGAATGGACACCGATGCTGCTCCTGGCATGATCTCAATAGAGAAGTCTACCTCACGCTCCAGAGGAAAACTCGAAAAGTCCTCTGGAAAGACATCCCTGAAGTGATCCACCACTAGAGGAAAGTCCATCTGTGGAGTCCCTTGATAATCCAGATAAAGACTAGAAATATGGGTTGTCACCCCTCCTATCCCAAGATGCTCGAGTCCTACCCGACTCGCCCGAACGTCCCATTCGCCTCTATGAAGAAAAGATTCACCCGCAGGTGAAATGAAACTGACTCTGCAGCGATAACAGTCAACGACTACCTAGAAGGGAAACAAGCAGTCCATGACAAGGATGAAATCATAGCCTATCATCTCCAGAACATAGATATCCCATAAGAAGTGATACCCTGCAATCTTGAGAGGGCACTCTCTACATTGGCGTACACTAGATGTCCTCGTTCCCAAAGGTGTGTCTAGTGTCAACGAGTCGGCAGAAGAAAAGATGCAGAGTCCAAGGCTCTCCACAATGGCAACAGAGATAAAATTATGTGTAGCACTAGTATCAAAGAGAGTTGAAGATAAAACTGAGGCTACTAAAATCGTACCTCAAACAGTAGAAGGGTCGGGATCCTACTCATGATAAGTCTGCTCCACGGCGAAAGACTGGCCCGTGTCGCGACCCTGTGCCCCTGGCTGACCACTCTGAGCTGAACCTCCCTGCTGGTGCTGAGGAACTGGTGGCTGACTACCACAGCCTCGACCTCCACCTCGGCCCGAACGTCTAGAAGAACTCCAGTTCCCCAACTGGTGAGAAGCTGGCGGTGCTGCTCCTGAACGAGGAGTCATAGAAGAACCCCGGTCACCAGCCACTGGTGAGAAAACCTGGAAGAACCGCTGAAGGTGACCCATCTTGCCGCAAGATCGGAACTCCACGGGGTCTCTCTGGCACTGCAGCCTCGTGTGCCCTGTCCGGCCACACTGATAGCACGTCACCTGGCTGCCTGATGATGCGTCTCGCTTCCTCGAATCACCACGCATAGGCTCCCTACGACGCTTCTTGCTGTTATCTGAAGGAAAGCTAGCTCTGGGAGCAGAACCACCCTGTCTCACAGCTCCAGAGTCTCTCATATTGCACTCCGCAATCAGTGTCTGGTTGATGATGGAAGTAATGGAAGTCAGCTGGAAGATGTTCACCTGCGAGCAGATCTCCTTCCTGAGTCCATCCTCAAACTTCCTCGCCAAGAACACCCCACTCCCATCCTGAAGGGGTGTAAAACGTTGCAGATCAGTGAAATGAAAGGAATACTCTATGATAGATATAGTACCCTGCTCTAAGCTCATGAACTCCTGGGCTCGATCGGCCCTCAGTGTCTCCGGGTAGAAGTAGTCGTAGAACACACGCTGGAACTCCTCCCAAGCCATAGCCTGCTGCTGACCCGCCTGTGAGATCACGTCCCACCACCTCTTGGCGGAGTCTCGGAGCATGTAGGTGGAAAGCTTGACCTGCCTTTCTGGAGGTGTCTCCAGATGCTCAAAGATAGTCAGCATGGCTTCCAGCCATGACACTGCAGCCTGAGATCCTCCCTCCCCCGAGAACGTGGGAGGATGCTGCTGCTGGAAAACCCACGTCAAGTCTGCCATAGACGAGGTAGGAGGTGGTGCTCCCTGGAAGGCTTGAATCATCCTCATAAAACCCTCCCTGAACTGCGCATCAGCACCCACAACTGGTATAACAATCGGTGCCAAGGATGGCTTGGCTGGGGGATTGACAGGAAGTCCCTGATCAGCCCTGTCTAGCGTCTGATCACTGCCTGACGACAGACGTACGACCGGAGGATGTCTCGGAGGCATAACTCTGAAGATCAAAATCACACCTTAGATAAGGAAAACAAGGACAAGGAACACAAGAGTACAAAATGGGAATAGGGGAAGAAAAACACACAAGATTGCAAAAACACGACTACACGGCATGTATAAAACTACACGGCGTGTATTCTTAAACCACTGACATGGGCGTGTACTCCTTCCCTACAAGTCATGTACACTAAAAACTAAATGGCGTGTTGACCCCCACACACGGCGTGTACTTGAAAACTATTCCCATGCCTGAGTCTCCTTACACGGCTAACCCACACGGTCTGACTCAACCCTTAGACTACACGGTGTGTTCGAAACAAACACGGCGTGCACTAGACAAGGCTTCGGTGGTCCGTGTTGTTGAGTACACGGCCGTCTACATGGCTGGACCTTACACGGCGTGCTCCGAACAAGCACAGTGTGCATAGGCGAAGGCGACACTGTCCCGTGTTGTTCGTGACACGGCCGGGTACCTGGGCAAGACTACACGGCGTGTTCCGAACAAACACGGCGTGTGGAAAAGAAGGTCACGCCGGCCCGTGTTGTTCTTAACACGGTTGGGTACCTGGACCGGACCACACGGCGTGTTCCCTATGGACACGGTGTGTTCTACCCGAGCTTCCCCGACCCGTGTTGTCAGTGACACGGCCGGGTACACGGCTCTGAACTCACACGGCGTGTACCAATGGTACACGGCGTGTTCCTGAAGTTACTCCCATGACACCGTGTTCTGCTCACACGGTCAGTGACACAGCCTAAAAACTACACGGCATGTATCTAAAAAGTACACGTCGTGTATTCTGGGTTTTTCTGGGCAGTAGCTCAGAAACTGCGCAGAATTCCAGAAACACTAAAAACAAGGGAAAAGATGCCAAATTTCGATCCGGGAGGGCCCATAACACCTCAAGAACCACAATTTGGCATTCATTTTTAAGCAAGGAACAAAACAAACAGTTTTCTAGCATAACAGTAGAGAATCTATCAAGCATCTATCACAACAGCATGCATTATCTACACAGAGCCTATCACAACAGCATGCAATTGCTAATGCACCCTAGATGGCATGGCAAGGATGCATGACATGTGATTTCTACAAGTGCCTATATGATGCATGAGATGGAATACCCTCATATCATCGGGTTGCGACAGAAATAGAACCAAAATATCAAAACAATAATAGCACAAGCCATGTGAATCACTCTAGGTGAAATCAGGTCAACCATAAAATCTCAAAACCAGAAACTACAATTAACGAGGTAGTATGGCTTTTCCCTGTACACGAGTTAGCTACTCCCGAGCACAGCTTAATGCCAAGTACCGAATATTTCCTATCCCTAGCTAAGGTCTCCAAACAGTAAAGCAAGAGAAAAGAACTCCTCTGATACCACTTTGTAACGTCCCGAGTCCGGAGCCCCTCCACTGGTGCCCCGTACCTGGTTCGCCACATGACCTCAAGTGCATTTCCCCAAACGCCAGAGGCTGCCGACTAGCAGCGAGGGCCTTGGTGAGTCGGTGGGGAAACTATGCCCTCATTCGGTAAGGTATACAAGATAAGGAAACAACAATAAACAGCGGAAGCAGTAAGCAACATGTATAACAACAGAAACCAAACAGCGGAAGCAATGTAGATATATAACTATGATGAAAAAGATGCAGCAGATACAAGTATCTAAGGAAAACAGCAAACATAACAACGTTCTGAAATAAAACTGAACCAAGTACAAAGAAAAATAAAGTAATATCCTCAGCATCGCGAGCCACATCTCGGTCCCATGCTCCCCAACTCCTGGTGCAATCAAGATCCCGAAGTAGAAGGGCGCTAGCCCTTGTCTATACCTGCAACAACATAGTCTGCTTGGTCCCAAAAGCATGGACCAAACAGGGTGTGAGATACAATCCCAGTAGGCAATCACCCAAATATTTGTGCCTAATAGTCAATGAATATATGGCAGTACTAAAACAAGAAGCAGTAAACAGAAAAGCACAAACAACGACAATCCACAGTTCTAACAAGTAAAGCACACAAGTAAGCAGCCATCAACAAAAGAAAATAGGTAACCCTATGGGTAGCTCTCACAGTCTAACCCATGTGGTTAAACCTCTAATTACTAGCAACCCTCTGGGAGTCACACACAGTCTCACCCCTCTGGTTCAGCTACGTAAAAAAATAAGCAGACTCTCTGGGGAAGCACTCACCGTCAATTCCCCCTATAGTCTTGTATCGAGCTAAATGCTCTCTGAGGAAGAACTCAACGTCAATTCCCCCTGTGGCATGCGTCATAGTTAAAGACACTCTGGAGAATCCCTTCCATCAATTCTCCCCTTGGTCCCGCATCGTGATTAAAAAGACACTCTGGAGAAGACCTTCCGTCAATTCTCCCTTTTGTCTACTACTCAAGGTTCTCATAGTCCTGAGTATAACTAAACATGCTCAGCGCATGTATATCATCCAAGTAAACCTCAAGAACTACTTGGATATCAACTAAGGCTCAACAACAATAAATAAAACAACAGTTCCACTATCCTACAACTAGGCATGACAACTGGAAAACACCAAACAGGCAGAACAAGCATGGCAAAGCAATCTGAGCACAACCAAAATACTCTAATAACAAGCAATAACCTCTACTAAAGCAATCAAGCAAAGAAGGCAAGTAACAAGGGCAAAATAGGAAACACGCAATACCCCGTTCAAGGGTATTGGTGGAAATTGCACAAAATATTCATCAACTTTCTACAGAAAGGCACAAACCACCTACCTCGATCCTAGGAGATCGATATACATGAACATTGATGACAGATTCTCCTTAGAACGACGTAGATCTGAGAAAACGCACAAAACATTCATCCCACAATAACTTGGAAACGAGGAGGAATCAAGAAACAAGGCTAAATCAGAAGGAAGAACTCACCACTGCGGTTCCAACGCAACTGACCGTGCTCAAATCAGAGAACAGACGGTGAGGCGGGAGTTTGTCGAAGATTTGGCCGTACGAGTCGCCTCGGACGGATGAAAACTAAAGAAGAAGACGGTTTTGGGGGTTAGATGTGACCCCAGTCCGTTTCATAAAAAAAAGTACACGGCATGTACTTTTAGAGTACACGGCGTGTACTGCAATTTTTCCGTACTCCGAATTAACCGGCCTCCACCTCAGCCTTACACACCGTGTGTGTGACCCGGACATGGCCAGCACACGACTTCGAGCGAGAATAGAGTACACGGCGTGTACTCAGAAATTACACGGCGTGTACTTCTGAAATTTCCAGAAAATTTATTTTTCTTAAAAAATCTAGAAAAAAAAAGAAAAACATACCTGAAAAGAGATCTGGGTTCTTACAAAATTAAATCAAGATGGGTATTTAAATTATTTCGAACTAAAACCACTTGGTGTATGTCATGCATGTCTACAAGGCAAAATGACCAAAGCCCCATTTAATGAGAAAGGTGAAAGGGCTAAAGAGCTTCTAGAATTAGTTCACACAGATGTGTGTGGACCATTTCTAGTTGAATCAAGGGGTGGGTTCTCATACTTTATAACTTTTACTGATGATTTTAGTAGATATGGATATATTTACTTAATGAGGTATAAGTTAGATTCTTTTGATCAGTTCAAAGAATACAAGAATGAAGTTGAGAACCAGCTTGGTAAGAAGATTAAGAAACTCTGCTCAGACAGAGGAGGATAATATCTTAATCAGGACTTCATTGATTTCTTATGGGAGTTTGGGATTCTATCTCAACTCACTCCTCCTTACACACCTCAGTGGAATGGTGTAAGTGAAAGGAGGAACCGCACCCTGTTGGACATGGTGAGATCAATGACGAGTCATGCGAGTCTTCCATTATCCTTTTGGGGATATGCATTACAAACAGCAGCACACATACTAAACCAAGTACCAACTAAATCGATAAGTGGTATTCCATACGAGTTATGGAGTGGACGTAAATCCATGTTATCGAATTTACATGTGTGGGGTAGTGAAGAATTTGTTAAGGACTCTTCAGGTAACAAACTTGCACCCCAAGGCACAAAGTGTATCTTTATAGGATATCCTAAGGAAACAAGGGGATATTGCCTATACAACCCCTCAGACAAAAAGGTTATAGTGGCAAGACACGTCATATTCCTTGAGAGGTAGCACATCTCCAAAAGAGATAGTGGGAGCGAGATAGACTTTGATGAAGTCGAGGCTCAAGATACACATGAGTTGGTACAAGAATAGATTCCACAAAGCCCTGTGGAAGAACAATCTGTTCCAGAGACACAAGAACTGCGTAGAAGCACGAGAGAGGTGAGATAATCGGAATGATATGGTCTTCTTGTCACCAAGGATGGTGACTCATTATTGGTTGACAATGATGATCCTATTACCTACAAGGAAGCAGTTGAAGGCACAGACGTTGCCAAGTGGAAAGAAGCCATGAATTCTGAAATGGATTCCATGTACCAAAACCAAGTATGGATTTTGGTAGATCCTCCAGTTGATGTAAATCCTATTGTTAATAAATGGGTATTAAAAAAGAAACTGGACATGGATGGGCAAGTCAGGACCTATAAGGCATGATTAGTTGCTAAAGGTTTTAGACAGTGTCAAGGAATTGACCATGATAAAACCTTTTCACCGGTTGCGATGCTGAAATCCATCAGAATCCTATTGTCCATTACCGCTTACCATGACTATGAAATTTGTCAAATGGATGTCAAAACAACATTCCTTAATGGGAACCTCCAGGAAGATGTCTACATGACACAACCTGAAGGGTTTGTGACTCCAAAGGATGCCAACAAGGTATGCAAGTTGCAGAAATATATTTATGGATTAAAGCAAGCATCAAGGTCATGGATCATTCATTTTGATGAAGTTGTAACAGAATTTGGCTTTGTTAAGAACGAACGTGATCCTTGTGTCTACAAGAGGTTTAGTGGAAGTGCAGTTGTTTTCCTAATAGTATATGTTGATGACATATTACTAATTAGAAATGAAGTACATGTCTTACAGTAAGTTAAGGCATGGTTAGATAAATGCTTCTCCATGAAAGACTTGGGTGAGGCATCATATATTCTTGGGATCAAGATCCACTGTAACGCCCCGACCTCAGTTACCCAGAGTCGGTGCATTATTTTAATACTTTAGCATGATTACAAGGAATCAAGTCCCGAAGGACCGATCAATTTAGCAGTCTTGTAAAATAGATTACATACATGAATGTTACATTAAACTTCATAACATAAAAAACAACATAAATAATCCTTTATGAATGTCATTATTCCCTTGTCTTAACCCTGCATATCAATCACAATACACTTCTTGGAATCCTAGGAAAAATAAAACATAAAAAGGGGTGACCTCAGATGCTCAGTAAGGGTAAGTAATACAGCGGAAAATGACATAAATATTAATCATGGTAAATAATTGAAACCACATGCCCTTACCAATAATAAACATGAATACTTTTATGGAAAGAATATGATATGAGTAAATAATGCCATAATAAAACATAATCATGGGTATTCTACTAGTCGAATGACCACATGAACCATCAATATTATTTCCATAATGAGGGAATGTATAATGTTGAACTTTAATTTCTTTGTCAAGGCCTCGTGCTAAGACCTAGGGGCTACTATAACCAGAACCCAACCCGGAGTGCCTCTAATAACCGGACACCAACCCGGAGGGCCTCTAATAAGCGGACACCAACCCGAAGTGCCTCTAATAACCAGACACCAACCCGGAGTGCCTCTAATAACCGGATACCAACCCGGAGGGCTTACTTTTACCGGTCCCCAACCCTGAACATACAAGTCCAACACATTCATCTTAAGAAGAGGATGAAATATAACATAAACAATCGTATTAAAACTAGCATATGAAATTCCAAAACATTAATCATAAGCCATTAATGACATAAAAATAACTCATTCATAGTCAAACATATCACAAAACCTTACATATAGTATGGATTATTGGTATCATAATAAATCAACTTCAAATAAGTGTAAAATTTATCAAAGGATTTTGACATATATGAAATCAAAACTATTTGAGAGAAATATCTCTTTTTTGAAATCATTTAAAAGTAAAATAAAAATAAAAAATTTACTTTAAAAATATCCTTATTAGCTTGTAAGGGAAGCTTTGAAGATTTTATAATGGCGGAAAATAGCCTCACCCGCCGTATAAGTTAAAAAAACATTCTTACCTTAACTCTGTCGAAAAGGTTAAAAAGGACCTTGTTTGGAAAATGACGGAAAGATTCATTTATAAACTTCTTCTAAAAAGTCAAAAAGGGTAAAAATGACATTAACCCATAGTCTATAATATAGTAAGAATAATTTGAAATACTTTTTTTTAAGAAACATGGATGTGGGTGATAAGGAGATCCCAGTAGATAATTACATATAAACAACCTCGGATAATGACGAGATTGTGAAATAAACCCTTACCAATTTGGTAACTTACGAAACATACACCCCATGAAAGAGGTATCATACAATGAATATGTAGATACACATAAATTAAAGTGTATTACACAAAGAATATAATTATGGGCAGTACATACACCACACAAAAGGTAATAGTGGCAATATGGCATGAATCTCACGGAAATAAGGAGTGAGATGAAAAACCCCTTACCTTGTAATTTTACTTGGTTGGGGGTAGGTTAACCTCCTGTATAATGGTGAAATAATTGTTATTAAATTATAAAAGAATAATATACATTAATATGATATCATATATGATCTTTTAACATTGCTTTGTTAATAATATCTTATTATTATCGTCGTTTCGGGTGTTAACTTACTCGTTTTCTTTTATATGTTTTGTTACATAAGACATGTTTGTTACGGATAGGTTGTATCTTATTAATATCCAGAATTATATTAAGTCCTTAAACATTATTATTAATCATAAAATGATAATTATATTTGAATGGATATGATGGGGAATGAATCTCATCGCGTTCGTGGAGACGGTAGTCCGTACGTACGCACGAGCGACAATATCATTCTTTTGATATTAAAATAATATATAATTGGATGTTATATAATATATACATAATAATTATCATGTTATATTTATTATTTTCATGAATTACACATCATTATTATACCCATCCAAATAATAATATATTGAATAACAATTACACCACGACGTGGAGACGGTAAGTCATACGTACGCACGTATGGTGACATGTCATTCAAAGGATGGATATAATACTGAATATGGTTGTACCATGTTTATAATAACATCAAATTATATATAATATACTGGATTTATTATTTTATAATGGTAATAACAAAGAAAGAAGAAGTGGAAGAAGAAAGGAACTTGAAAAAGGGTGGTGAAATCATTACCTCTTCTTCGAGTTCTTCCTTTTGATTTGATCAAAAGGGATCCTTAGGTTTGCTTTATGACTAAATTAAGGCCTCTAGGATGAAGTTAGGGAAGTTTATAGAGTATTTGGGAAGGTTTTGGCTGAACCAAAAGGCTTTTAAGGTGTTAATTAATGAGAAGGGGGACTGACCTTTTATAAGAGGGGTGAGGGGCACCTTTGGAAAAGCTAGCAATATTATTTTATAATAAATTCATATTTGGTTTCTAATGGCTAAAAAGTGGATTATTTAAAGGTTAAGGTTGGGATAGGTCTAAAACCACTCAAAAATAGTATTTAGACAGGTTTGAGTTACTATATTAACCTTATCTTTAAGTATTAACTCTTAGTTAATTAGTTTCACTTTTACAATGTCTCTTTGTATTTTTATATTATATAGTTAATAAACTTACTATATATATTCAAGAGACCCCCAAGTGGTCCATTAATGATAAACCTATCATGATATAAGTCTCTTGGCCTAACCTTAGATTTTTAGGAATTTAATATCAATTAATAATATAATATTTGTTTTAAAAACTCTTTTATGTCAATTTTGACACTATTCAATAATTGATTTTTGTAAAAATTATAACAGAATTATTACTTCAAAAAAAGTTAATTAAATAAATACTAACATGTCATATTAACCTATAAAATTATTTTTATTTATAAAAAGTCTCAAATTACATTTATTTGGGTATTTATAATATCAATTATTCTAATTTTTCATTAATTAGGTAATTACTGCATCACCATTGTGTCATAAATAACTTACATTATTTAATGTCTAAAAATTATAAATAAAATACCATTATGTATTAAATCTTTTTATATTTCTAATGAATATTTATAGTTGAGAATAAAACATATATAACCCTATGTAAAAATTGTTTTTCTAAAAGATATATGCTTATGTAATTTTTGTATTTATTTTAACTTAATTAAAATAAAGTGTCCCTATCACCAACAAGTGGCTTCATGGGGTCCCAAAAATCGACCCAAATATTCCCATGGTCGTACATGTATCCACCAATAATTTTAGGACACGTTTTAGGGTAATTTATTATTATTATAATATTACTTTTTAACCCTTTAACCATGGTAAATAAAATATTTACCGAAGTAATTATTCAAAATGTCTAAAAATAAAAGTTACCTATTTACACAATTTAGACATCCTGATTCTAAATATGGAATCCATTTTTCAAAATTCAAAACACATAAGTGGTAGAAATTAATTTAAAATTAATTCCCGCTGTCAAAACAAAAAGCGTGTTTTTAAGATATAATAACTATCAAAAGATTGACACTTGTTTATGTCCGGTTTAATTGTGAAATTATGTCCAATGACTAAAATTGTATTAAATGGTAAAAATATATTCTAAATATACTTTAAAACCACTCAAATTCATAATTTATCCCTACTAATTATTTTTATTAAAAAAGTTGTTTTTAATTAAAATTTAGTAATTTTCACTATTCATCAAAATATAAATTTTATCCGAAAAGTACCAAAATTTCACCCTAGGCTAAATTCGATATTAAGAATCCAAAAATGAAGTCCATTTTGAGAGATAAAATTTATAAAATTTCAAAATTTATTTAATACTATTCATAACCTCTTTTGAATGGCTTGTTTGGTAAGTCATGGTGCGCTTGAACTCAGTGTTACGTGTAGTGTAAGTTATTGAATTATTTTGAAGAATTAACACACTATAAAATCTTGGGGTGTTATATTCTTCCCTCTTTCAATAAATTGCATCCTCGCAATTTGATATTGTTTTTCGAAAATAAATGTTGAAAATAGAAAATATCTTTTTGGGAAAACCCACATCAGAAATTTGGTTAATAAAATTTAGTCTTAATAAGAGGAAAAGAGAAATGAAAGGGTCGCCACCAAATTATAATCTCGATTAGGAGAACATTGGTGGAAATTAGAGAAATATAATTGGAGGAAAAATATAAATATTTATAGGTAGTTATTGAGGTCATCAATCACAAACAAGTTTAAAATTGAGGTCCTTAAATTCATCAATCTATGATGATTTAGAATACCATCGTTTCAACAAAACATAAGGTATTAGGATAACACTTTTTTTGGTTTTAATATCCCTTAAATTAATTTCTTCATAGAATAATAGGAGAAGAAAAATATATACTTGACAAGTAGAGTTCCATCCTTTAACAAATTTCTACCACATACTCATCTTTCACTCTAAAAGATAATAGAACTTAAAAAAATATTCTATTTATCCTATTTGTTTGGGGTTATAAAAAAATGAATTTATAATTCATCTACTAGAACTTCTTAAAATAAACTACTTTATTTAATCCAGGACATCTCGTGGGCCAGTGGTAGGTGATACACCCTTGTCGCCCTTCAGTTGTGGGTTCAAGTCTTACGGCCTTGCCAGACGCGACGGGTTGCCGCCCGACCTCCGGGTTATCCTTTTTATAACAATCCAAAAATAATATTCAGAAATGATTTAACATTAACGATTTTATCAAATGTAAAATATTATCCATTCCAACCTTTAGACTTATCCAAATTACCTCTGTCCAAACTCACAGTCCAAAATTTATAAGGAAGGTAAATATAATGAAGGTATTTTTTTTGCCACGTAATAACATGTGAATACCTTCATCGTGTATTCTTATAAAATATGGTAACACCCTGAATTACCATAAAATCTTATTGATTATATTCATGCTCCCTTATTCCTTATATAATACTAGATATATTCCTTATATCAAAAAACTTTGAATATTCCAACAATAATGAAATAAACAAACCATTAATTAGTGCCAAGGTAGTCAATAATATCCAATATAATTTATCCAAATCAACCATATCTTATTCCAAAATTAATACCTCAATATCAAGACCATATTAAGGATTAACTTTCCTTCGACCATATATTTTCAAAAAAAAATACTAACTTGCTGTTGAGTCACTTTTCATAGTACCATATAATCTCAAATCCTCAATGAAATAGTACTGCAGTACAATCCTTATTTATCTCCATAATTCATATAACCAGTACATCATTGATACAACACTCAAATGAAATAATTCTTTAATAATAGCATATGAACACTAGTCATTCATCTTCATCTGTGGTAGTATCATAACTTTATTATTATCCAATAGCATCATTTGGGGCATACTCTGGTGATTTGGACATTGGTTCGCATAGTGTCCCAACTCCATGCAGATGAAGCATTGTACATTTGAAACCTTTTTCTTACCCTTGTAGTCACGTACAGGGTGTCCTTTTTCTCCACACTTATAACAAACTCTCATTCATTTCAAGCAAGTTCCAGGGTGTTTCTTCCCACAGTTATCACATATGGGAAAATTCTTCTTTTCCCTCTTCCCTTTATCCATCTTTCTCTCTTTCATCCTTTTCTTCTCTTGCTTCCTTTCAAAGCCATAGGACTCAGTAAACTCTTTACTTATCTTATCAACACATGATATTATTTCTTCATATGATGATAATACATGGGATACTATTTCCCTTATAAATTCTGGCTTAAGACCATGAAAGATATGATCTTTCTTTCTCTTTGGATCATGTGCATTACTGGAGTTCACATTCCTTCTACTGGGTGTCATTTCTAAACAATGGCATACACTAGATTAGTTTATGAATAGAAATACATAATCCCAAACTTTTAAAACACTTAACATGAATTAAATTGTTTATAGATATAATCTATAATCATAAAAATGTCTTCTTTGAGGAAGTATATACTCATAAACCCTTCATAATGGTTTGTAAAGAAAATGAGAATTATCCTAAGCATATCCCCCAGGAGTGTCGTAACCAAGAGTGAAGTAAGGCTCATTGTCGTGCACCAGTTCCCGTTCGAGTATAGCTCAAAGCGGTGTTTTCAGGTTTTACCCCTAGGTACATTTGTGCCAGAGCCACCTCTACCTGCTCGTATCCAGACATGGATGTATTTCTTAGAAAACTCACAAAATATCTACAATACCAAAATTCTAGGAAGTTATTCTATACTAATCCTCAAAGTCTATCTTAGGGATATGTGCTCTAATCAGAGTTTATATAAATCTAGCTTCCAAGGTTATTGCTAAACGTTCTCTGATACCAATTGTAACGCCCCGACCCCAATTACCCAGATTCAGTGCATTATTTTAATACATTGACATGATTACAAGGAATCAGGTCCCGAAGGACCGATCAGTTTAGCAGTCTTGAAAAATAGATTACATACATGAATGTTACATTACACTTCATAACATACAAAACAACATAAATAATCCTTTATGAATGCCATTATTCCATTGTCTTAACCCTGCATATCAATCACAATACACTTCTTGGAATCCTGGGAAAAATAAAAACATAGAAAGGGGTGAGCTCAGATGCTCAGTAAGGGTAAGTAATATAGCATAAAATGACATAAATATTAAGCATGGTAAATAATTGAAACCACATGCCCTTACCAATAATAAACATGAATACTTTTATGGAAATAATATGAGATGGGTAAATAATTCCATAATAAAAAATAATCATGGGTATTCTACTAGTCGAATGACCACATGAACCATCAATATTATTTCCATAATGAGGAAATGTATAATGTTGAACTTTAATTTCTTTTTCAAGGCCTCGTGCCAAGACCTAGGGGCTACTATAACCGGAACCCAACCCGGAGTGCCTCTAATAACCGGACACCAACCCGGAGTGCCTCTAATAACCGGACACCAACTGGGAGTGCCTCTAATAACCGGACACCAACCCGGAGTGCCTCTAATAACCGGACACCAACCTGGAGTGCCTCTAATAACCGGACACCAACCTGGAGTGCCTTTAATAACCAGACACCAACCCGGAGGGCTTACTTTTACCGGTCCCCAACCCGGAACATACTAGTCCAACACATTCATCTTAAGAAGAGGATGAAATATAACATAAACAATCGTATTAAAACTAGCATACGAAATGCCAAAACATTAATCATAAGCCATTAATGACATAAAAATAACACATTCATTGTAAAACATATCACAAAACCTTACATACAGTATGGATGATTTGTATCATAATAAATTAACTTCAAATAAGTGTAAAATTTATCAAATGATGTTGACATAGATGAAATCAAAACTATTTGAGAGAAATATCTCTTTTTTGAAATCATTTAAAATTAAAATAAAAATAAAACATTTACTTTGAAAAAATCCTTATTATCTTGTAAGGGAAGCTTTTAAGATTTTATAATGGCGGAAAATATCTGTACCCGCCGTATAAGTTAAAAAAAACATTCTTACCTTAACTCTGTCGAAAAGGTTAAAAAGGATCTTGTTTGGAAAACGATGGAAAGATTACTTTATAAACTTCTTCTAAAAAGTCAAAAAGGGTAAAAATGACATTAAACCATAGTCTATAATATAGTAAGAATGATTTGAAATTCTTTTTTTAAGAAACATGGATGTGGATGATAAGGATATCCCAGTAGATAATTACGTATAAACAACCTCAGATAATGACGAGATTGTGAAATAAACTCTTACCAATTTGGTAACTTAAGAAGCATACACCCCATGAAAGAGGTATCATAAAATAAATATGTAGATACACATAAATTAAAGTGTATTACACAAAGAATACAATTATGGGCAGTACATACACCACACAAAAGGTAATAGTGGTAATATGACATGAATCTCACGAAAATAAGGAGTGAGATGAAAAACCCCTTACCTTGTACTTTTACTTGGTTGGGGGTAGTTTAACCTCCTTTATAATGGTGAAATAATTTTTATTAAATTATACAAGAATCATATACATCAATATGATATCATATATGATCTTTTAACATTTCTTTGTTAATAATATCTTAGTATTATCGTCGTTTTGGGTGTTAACTTACTCGTTTTCTTTTATATGTTTTGTTACATAAGACATGTTTGTTACAGATAGTTTGTATATTATTCATATCAAGAATGATATTAAGTCCTTAAAAATTATTATTAATCATCAAATGATAATTATATTTGAATGGATATGATGGGGAATGAATCTCATCGCGTTCGTGGAGACGGTAGTCCGTACGTACGTACGAGCGACAATATCATTATTTTGATATTAAAATAATATATAATTGGATGTTATATCATATATACATAATCATTATCATGTTATATTTATTATTTTCATGAATTACACATCATTATTATACCCATCCAAATAATAATATATTGAATAACAATTACACCACGACGTGGAGACGGTAAGTCGTACGTACGCACGTATGGTGACATGTCATTCAAAGGATGGATAGAATACTGAATATGGTTGTACCATGTTTATAATAACATCAAATTATATATAATATACTGGAGTTATTATTTTAGAATGGTAATAACAAATAAAGAAGAAGTGGAAGAAGAAAGGAACTTGAAAAGGGTGGTGAAATCATTACCTCTTCTTCGGGTTCTTCCTTTTGATTTGATCAAAAGGGATCCTTAGGTTGGATTTATGACTAAAGTAAGGCATCTATGATGAAGTGAGGGAAGTTTAGAGAGTATTTGGGCAGGGGTTTTCCGAACCAAAATGCTTTGAAGGTGTGAATTAATGAGAAGGGGGAGTGCCCTTTTATAAGAGGGGTGAGGGGCACCTTTGGAAAGGCTAGAAATATTATTTTATAATAATTCATATTCAGTTTCTAATGGCTCAAAAGTGGATTATTTAAAGTTTAAGGTGGGGATAGGTCTAAAACCACTCAAACAATAGGATTTATACAGGTTTGGTTTACTATATTAACCTTATCTTTAAGTATTAACTCTTAGTTAATTAGTTTCACTTTTACAATGTCTCTTTGTATCTTTATATTATATAGTTAATAAACTTACTATATACATCCAAGTGACCCCCAAGTGGTCTATTAATGATACAAATATCATTATATAAGTCTCTTTGCCTAACCTTAGATTTTTAGGAATTTAATATCAATTAATAATATAATATTTGTTTTAAAAACTCTTTTATGTCAATTTTGACACTATTCAATAATTTATTTTTGTAAAAATTATAACAGAATGATTACTTCGAAAAATGTTAATTAAAAAAATACTAACATGTCATATTAACCTATAAAATTATTTTTATTTATAAAAAGTCTAAAATTACATTTATTTGGGTATTTATAATATCAATTATTCTAATTTTTCATTAATTAGGTAATTACTGCATCACCATTGTGTCATAAATAACTTAAATTATTTAATGTCTAAAAATTATAAATAAAATACCATTATTTATTAAATCATTTTATCTTTCTAATGAATATTTATAGTCGAAAATACAACATATATAACTCTATTTAAATTTTTTTTTCTAAAAGATATATGCTTATGTCATTTTTGTATTTATTTTAACTTAATTAAAATAAAGTGTCCCTATCACCTACAAGTGGCTTCATGGGGTCCCAAAAATCAACCCAAAGATGCCCATGGTCGAACATGTATCTAACAATAAGGTTAGGACACATTTTAGGGTAATTTATTATTATTATAATATTACTTTTTAACCCTTATTTATCAGATTTACCCTTTAACCATGGTAAATAAAATATTTACCGAAGTAATTATTCAAAATGTCTAAAAATAAAAGTTACCTATTTACACAATTTAGACATCCTAATTCAAAATATGCAATCCATTTTTTCAAATTCAAAACACAGAAGTGGCAAAAATTAATTTAAAATTAATTTCCGCTGTCAAAACAAAAAGCGTGTTTTTAAGATATAATAATTATCAAAAGATTGACACTTGTTTATGTCCGGTTTAATTTTGAAATTATATCCAATGACCAACATTGTATTAAATGGTAAAAATATATTCTAAATATACTTTAAAACCACTCAAATTCATAATTTATCCCTCCTAATTATTTTGATTAAAAAATTTGTTTTTAATTAAAATTTAGTAATTTTCACTATTCATCAAAATATAAATTTTATCCGAAAAGTACCAAAATTTCACCCTAGGCTAAATTAGATACCAAAAATGAAGTCCATTTTGAGAGATAAAATTTATAAAATTTCAAAATTTAGTTAATATTATTCATAACCTCTTTTGAATGGCTTGTTTGGTAAGTCATGGTGCGCTTGAACTTAGTGTTGCATGTAGTGCAAGTTATTGAATTATTTTGAAGAAGTAACACACTATAAAATCTTGGGGTGTTACATTCATCGTGATAGATCCAAGAGAATGTTGGGACTGAGTCAAAGTACATACATTGACAAGATACTGAAGAGATTCAGTATGGAACAATCCAAGAGGGGATTGTTGCCAATGTCACATGGCATTCATCTTTCCAAGAAAATGTGTCCTCAAACACATGAGGAAAGAAAGAAAACGGCAAGGATCCCTTACACATCCATGATTGGGTTAGTCATGTATGATATGCTACGTACAAGGATAGATGTTGCTTATGCATTAAGTGCGGTAGGCAGATATCAAGCTGATCCATGAGACCATCATTGGATGGCAGTCAGGACTATCCTTAAGTATCTGAGGCTTACTAAGGATATGTTCCTGGTTTATGGAAGAGATGAGGAACTAGTCATCAGAGGACATGTAGATGCTAGTTTCCAGACTTATCAAGATGACATGAAGTCGTAGACTGGATACACCTTCAGTTTGAATGGAGGTGCAGTGAGCTGAAAGAGCTCAAAGCAAAGTGTGGTGGCAGATTCTACAGTAGAGTCCAAGTATATCACAGCTTATGAGGCAGCTAAAGAAGCAGTATGGATGTAAAGCTTTTTCCAAGAGCTGGATGTAGTACCTAGCAGTAAAGATCTTATCACACTCAATTATGATAATACTGCAGCGGTGGCACTTGCAAAAGAGCCAAGGTCACATCAGCGGACAAAGAACATACTTCGGAAGTATCATCTCTTGAGGGATTTTTCTCAGAGAGGTGAAGTTGCAGTGAGCAGTATTTCCATGGAAGACAATGTGGCAGACCCCTTAACTAAAGCCTTAACTCAGCAGAAACATGATCATCATGTGAGGTCTAGCGAACTAAAAGTCGTAGGCAGTTGGCTCTAGTCCAAGTGGGAGTTTGTAAGGGTTGGTGTCCTGAGAACCAACTGTTTTGTACTTTGATTGCATGAATGTACACTTATTATATATTGTTCATTGTTCTGCATGACTATAATATAATAATGTTCTGAAATATTTGTTGCATTGATAAGGTCATGGAAGATCCTCGCTATGATGAGAACCTTGAAATGCTATAACAATATTCTTAAATAAAGTTTTGCGGTTGGATGACATATTATGATAGGACACATAGTATACAAACCGTCATGTGCGAGTACTCATAAGAAGACAAGACTCTCTCTCATGGAGTTCGCACTTGGTAATCTCTAATATGGGAGATTATGAGAACAGACCCTCCAGTAGCAATTCTGCATGTCTTGGTGTCATCGGACATTGCTATCTACGAGCGTGTGTAATGGTCCTTAGACCAGAAGATTATCATTAACTCATGTCATGACTCGCGCACTTAGATTTGCTAACGAAAATAGTCACGAAGATAGTTGGCGGGAAGTAGGGTACGTTGGGTGCGTCACAAATGACATGTTGTTAATGGATAAGTCGAGAAAGTATTTGTTCCTTCCAAGTTTATGAAAGTAAATATCTCAGGCCCTTTGATTGAAATAGAACTTTCAAACAAATTCCATGGCCATGGTGTCACGACGAGTTTATTTTTGGAAGTCAAAGAATGACAGATCAAGCATATAGGTTTATAACACTTCCATGAAACCTGCTTGATGAGATATCGAGAAAAAGGGATTAAATTACATAGTAAGCATTCGTATGAGGTGATACGTCAATACGGTGTCAACTTCTTTCTCTTGGGTGCCTTGACCCGTTGCTAGACAGTAATCTCGGACTTTAGGCAAGCTCGCCTAATGCCAACGAGAAAGAGGCCTAGAGGGTCACACACTAAGTGTATTCAAGTATCTCAAGTAGAATAAAGATTATTCTCATACTTGGTTTAATAATTATTCAAGGAAGCCTAAATCGTTTTAATGTTGGAGGAAGAATAAAATGAAAACAAATACACGCCATGTATTATTGATTACACGCCGTGTAGTTTTTATTTTGAAAACAAGTACATGCCATGTATTATTAAATGTACATGTCATGTAGTTTTCATTTTGGAAAGGAAATGAATAAATGAAAATAAGATACACACACCGTGTACATTGAATGTACATGCCGTGTAATTTTTAATGAAAAACAAGTACACACCGTGTATTTATTATTACACGCCGTGTAGTTTTTCCAGTCGGGATTTGAGGATATAATATTATTTTATTAAATGATATTTTATTATAATCAGTGTAGGCGCATGTTAAGGAATTAATTATTCGATATGAGGTTTTCAATAAGAGTTAATGAAATAAATAAAACGCGTAACTCGTTTATTTATTGTCATAACTCTGCAACCTCAAACCCGATTATAAATATTCTCACAACCCAAACTCTTTTCCAACAAGAGAATCATTGTGCACAACAATTCTGGAGAATTCTTTCAAGGCTGAAAGAACATCTTCCTCCAAGAACACTCTCAAGACCGAGAGAGATCCTCTTCCATAGGATCAAGACGATCTAAGACGAACAACGCAAGCAAATGTTTTTCCACGCTAGCACCAGGAGACTCCTTTGGCGACGTCCGGAGATACGAGGTGCACGTGTGGATCACCGCTAGAGGAAGTCTACACTTGGCTTCTGCGATGCAACGACGAATCACATCGGATTGTGATCAAGAATATCAATGAAGAAAGAACACCCAAATGGTACTTCTTGTTAATTAGTTAAATTAATTATAATCAACTTGTGATTATCCACTTTTGTGGTTCAGGTACCTTTTTTCTTCTTTGTCTATTTCTGTGAATCGATCCGTGGAGACTGGCGTTTATCGTCATATTGATCCCGGATTGATCATTGCTAATAACAAAAGGCCAAGTGGTCACATCCACCCACGTGCTTCCGCTGCGCCCGGAACCTTCAGTGATGTGATTGGTTCCCAATTAATCTCTAAGTGGGAGATATATCAGCAACCCCTTGTTTTTTACAGACGACCACCACCCCCCCAAATTTTCAAAGGGGGAAGGTGGTAACAAATGTGGCGAGTGGCCTAAACCCACCTATTGGGCTACAGCGAGGGAGAAGAAAGGGGAAAATCTTGCCTATAAATGGCATTGGCTTCCCCTGGTTTCATCATCATCACTCGGCAATCAGCTTCAACAACATCATCTCCCATCATTTTTGTGTGGTATTTTGTGAGGAAAATTCCCCACACATTCAAGAGAGTGATTTATAAGGGTTCTCTCCTTTGAATGGTGAAGGAGTCTATACCTACTTTTAACCACAGTGATCCTTCTATTTTCCCATGGTTTTTACCCCTTTCATTTTTAGGGGTTTTCCACGTTAAATATAGTGTCATTTATTTTTGTATTTTTACACTTTATTTTATCTCATAATTATCGCTGCACTAGTGGTCTGATCATTTTCGGTCCCAACATGATCAATGAAAAATAAATTATTGCTAAAACTTGAAAAAACATGCATAAATACAGTTTTTTATCAACTTAAATTATATAAATCTAGCAAAAAAGACAAAATCAAATCAACAATATAGAATTATAACAAAAAAACTTAAATCTCACAGCATAAAAAGAAGAAAATAAATTACATAACATCTATCAATGAAAACAAAATCAAATAAAAAATATAGAATTATTGAAAATAAATAAATACATAGTATGTGTTTTTGTCTTTTTTTGTAACAATAAACCTTATCAAGACATGATCTTTTGAGCATGGATCACCCCCTAAAAAATGGTATTGAACACTGAGTTTGGAATATGCCTAACGAGTAAAACTTACATGTATTCCATGTCATTAAATCACAGGGTATTAACTTATGATCCAAATGAAAAACCAAAAAAAAACAAATTGTTGTAGCGCCATAGCAAATGGACAATCCTAACCATTTGGGGTTTGCATAGTCGGTTTAAATCAGTTATAGACACCAGTTTCAGTTAATCGATTGAAAAAAATATCTCAAGTGAAAATTGAAATCGATCAATGATTAGTCTAGAACTAACATAAACTGGATTGATTAGTTTATATTGGTTACAACTAGTTTAGATTGATTAAAAAATCATGGGAAAAAATTACATGATGTGGGATTGATTTATAAAAAAGGAATAAAACCCAACCTTTCTTAGTAAAGGGTTCTAAGATAATGTGAAGATCATAGTAAAATAAATAATAGATAGAGAATATCTATGAAAAAACGATCAATTCAATATAAAAATGAAGGAAATAGTTTGATAAATGACCAAGTTAACACATGTTAAAGATTTAAAGGAATTTAATAATGTACATGCCAACTTTCAATGTGGTTTTATGACTTATACTCACCTAAACATCACATATGTTTATCATGTTTCATTATAATAAAAAATATTAATTTTTGTTATATCCATCTTTGATTATAGAAAAATAATTATCAATTCCACTTTCAACAATGATTTATATATCTCATTTAGTTATTTATATTAAGCTGAAATGGTCAAGAACAATTAGGGTTTCCAAAACTAAATTGAACCGAAAAACGAAATTATACAATATTCATCAATCAACTTGAACCAATTAATTGATTTAAATGAATTTTACTTGTTTAAGTTGGTTTGGTTTGATTGATTTTTGTTAGTTTAGTTACTTCCGCACACTCCTACTAATCACTGGGTCATCCCTGAAGGGTCTACTTTTGTCTTTGTTAACATAAACAAAACAAAACAAAAAAGAATATCCTAAGATTAAAGTAAATATTGAATCATTGAAAAAGATGAAAAAATTTAACAAATAAAAACTAAAATAAAATTTAAGATAAAAATTTTGTTTTATCTAAAAAAACTATATCATTTTTCTTAAAAAATATAAAAAACCAAAAAATGTTGTGAAATCGATCAAACATCGATTGAAACCACAAAGAATTTTGAAACCTAAAATGTAAGATGAATCATAGGCAAAGCACATCGTTGATGAATCAAGCGTTGAATTTGTGTATGACGATGGTAACGAAAAATAAAAATACAAATATAAGATAAATACAATAAGTAGAGAAAAGAACACAATATAGATCCCAAAAAACCTCATCTTTCATTAACATTTCCATGTATTTATAGAATACATAAGAATTCCAAAAGTTGGTATATGAAAGGTTGAGTGTGTATGGGGGTTTATTAGGAATGGGATTTGCTATAATTATGAAATTCACATTTGATATTTCATAACACTCCCCCTTGAATGTCATGATTTCATGGACTCTTATATAATCTTCACTTAAAAAAACCCTGTGGGAAAAATAAATGAAGCCAAAGTAATTGAATTTCATATCATGATACCTCATTAAAAATATTTCCAGGAAAACCTAGTGGGAAAAAACCCGATGAAGGGAAAAATAGTGCAGTGTTCCCAACTCCCCCTGATTATATCATTTAACTGTGTCTTGAGGACATCAATTGATATTATTAATTAATTATTTCTTCAAGTCATGGGAGGAAGACCGTAGGTAATAATGAATGGTCTCATTGAAGATTATAACCGATGGGGAATGAAAATTACTGTCATTAATTATAGATATCCATAATAATTTATAACATTTCATTTGATATATTTTATGATGTATGATTGCCTCATTAAAAACCTCATCAAGGAAAACCCCTTCAGGGGAAGGCCCATTGATTAGGGAAAAGAGTACAATAACACAAAGTCTCTATAAGGTTTCCTTGTTAAAAACCTCATCAAGAAAACTCAATGGGAAAAGCATGAATTAGGGAAAAAGAGTACAAGAGTTAAATCTCCCTCTCATAACAGTCATCACTACATCATTTAACTCAGAGAATGTCCATGATCAATTCATAACCAAAACATTTAGTTTTTGAATTTTGGAATAATAATAATTTATTCCCTTTAGATTTCAATAGACATAGAAGAACATTACCTTGCAGTGCAATGTGATTTCTTATTATTTACAAGGTACTTATGCACATGTGCATGTATGCCCTTTAGGGGTAAATAAAATGTGGATCTATATTTAATCTTTTTGGGATAAGTATGTTCTTTAGCAACCCCTCGTGTATGAAATATATCACTCTTGGAAGTAAGAGATTTAATGTATATGGTTAAAATCATTCCAAAATTTAATATTTCATCTTCGAGATGATTAATTCAAAATATAAGGGAATTCCATGTAATTTCATGATCAAATAAGTCATTGATTTCAGAAAACTCTTCGAGAGTTTATATGTTTTTCAAAACATCTTAATAATTCAATGATTCATACAAACTATGGGATGATAAGTTCATTTCTATATTATTCCTTATCTTAATATGGATACATGAAATGCATTTTATTCAGTTCACCCCATGATTTATCAAGTTGGGTGGAACTTTCACAATTTTGAATATGCTTTGGGAATTTTGAACCCTTTGGAGATTTATATATAGATGTTGTAATCAATAATAGTGACACCATCAATTGAAGATAACCCAGACATATATAAATATCCAAATATACAAGGAATAATATTTCTTATAACAATGCATTGAGAATATATACTACTATAAATGAAAACTTGTGCTCTCCTAGAGGCGTTAATTAATTTTCTCTACCAATAAATGTACTTACATGAGCATATACTAACTCATATATGATTTCTTTTGAATCATTTAATCAAAATAATATTTATAAATATTTTGCTTTAAGATCGACGCATATAAAATCTCCAGGATCTTTCATTGCGAATAGTTGTATTTGTCATTATAATTTCCACTTATGGTGGTTGATGAATTCATAATATAATCATAATTGGTTAGGCACATCACCAGAAAGATTATTGTATATTTTGGAACTGTTGGCCCAAATATTGTTTTGTAGTACATCTACTTGGGATCGAACCCCCCACGTATTTTAATGCTGGTGAATGTGGGTAGCAAGAACCAATGTGGAATAATCACCGGGATTCACAACACACACCTCATCACCATCCAAAAATAATAACATCCACTTTACCAAATGGAGGAGAAATCATTTGATCAAACTTCATCGACTCTCAGATATTTATGATGAAATTCTAAACATGAGTAGTGCAAATCATATCAATTTTTTCATGAATAATTTCATTCACTTTAAGGAATGAGATAATGTAATTACATTCACATCGAGGAATTCATTAATTCATTGAATTTCATGATCCATGAGTGATAATTCATTATTTATCAATAATAATCATCTTGCATAAAATACTATTTTTTATTGATTGTGATGATCATTGTTTTAATCTCTTCATGTAGTAAAATCATTTTCATAAAATACATAGGATTATCAAAACCATGCAATTCAATCATCTCATTTATGAACTAGAAGAATAATAACATCCACTTTAGAGGATAAAATCGAATGAATTGCTTGAGATTGTATTGATAATTCATAATCACATGAATAATACTTTTTCCCTTGATATTGAAGTTGCGAGAACAATAATTGATAAATGATGATATCCTTTAATCATGATGTCAAAGGACATTATTCTTATATCATCCTTCAGAGAAGAATTATTTTATAAATATTAATAAAATTCATTATGCTCAGTAAATATTTATCGTCATCAAACCACTTCTGGTGGTTATATTATTTTTATTTTTTCAAACAAATATATCATAATATCATTAAAAAAAACATCATATTCACCTCGAACTTGATTTAAAATAAATCATGTATATTTGCATTCACTTCGAGGAATGAAATAAATCATTTTCGATAAATATTCTCATTCACTTCAGGGAACATAATAATTTTGTTTGTTCGGGTTTTATAGCGTCTTCAAGAAAATAACGTGAATATTTAATTCAACGATCTCATCCACTTCAGGAGATGTATATACATAAAATATACTTACATTTTGTTCTTCATGAACACTTATTTTCTCTCAAATATTTTGTAAGAAGTAAAACGAAAGAGAAAAGAAATAAAATAAAATAATATTTAAAAATATTCAAAGTAAATATCATCTCTGTCATGAACCTTTGTACATCATAATCAAGTTTGACACCTTGAGGGCGAACAAAAGGAATAAGATATATGAAATTTCACGGTTCACGACATGATCAACGAACTTTGGCTTGACGTATGACAAACACACGATGATCATCACTAATTAGCAAACTTTGATTCGATATACGACATGTACGCAATGTTCACCATTCAACCACTTCTGGTGACGTCATTTTTTTCATTTGATGAATGATGTTTGTCTCAATATCGATCACATCAATGATTAATCAAACATATTCTCTTTAGGGGATAAAGGGAGTTTTGTCATTCGTGAGTCATTACAACTCTTCAAGGACTCATGATTTTCCCCGCAATAAAAGATTAAGAAAATCATACATTATTTTCAAAACTATCGATAGGGGAGAGATATATAAGATATAGACAACAATACTCACATTTCTTCATGTAAAAATCATCTTACATCAATGATGGGGATAACGTCAGTGTTGTCACAACGCGTAATGCGAAGAAGACGATCGTGTTGATAACGTGTTGCGAAATCAATCGAATGCCGATTGAAACTGCAAAGAATTTCAAAATCGAAAACGTAAGACCGATCGTAGGCGAATCACATCGTTGACGAAGTGAGTGTCAAATTTGCGTATGACGATGACAACGACAAATATAAATACAAACATGAGAGAAATACAAGAAGTAGAGAAAAGAAAACAATGCAGAGCTCAAAATCTCTCATCTTTTATTAACACTTCCATGTGTTCATAAAGTACATGAGAATTCAAAAAGTTGACATTGAAAGGTTGAGTCAAGAGGTTTATTGGGAATAATAGTTATCATAATTACGATATTCACATTTAATATTTCATAACAAAAATAAAAAATAAATGTAAATTTATCTATATAATAGATCCATTTTTAAACTTATTTACCCTAATATCTAACACAAAATCCAATAAAAATGGATATCTAGAATGGATTTATCAATGATTTTATTAAACTTAAAAAAGGCAACATAAATAATTACAGTAGGTCAGGAAAAAGAAACAAACTGGCGCAACCACACGTACAACAAAACCGGCCTCCTCGTTGGCACGCTCTCTTCTCCCTGCAATCATAGAGAAGGCCGCTACAAAAAGCTCATCACGCAGCCTTTCTGGAAGAAAGGTAGGTGTTCTGCTTCAGTCGCTTCGTTGCTCGCAAAGCAGGTATGGTATCCTCTCACTCGTCCTTCCTGCTCCCTCCCGGATTCCTCAATTTGCCTTTTTTTTTTGAACTTCCGGCTCGCGCCAGAAATCTGTTTTTGCTTATTGTTTCGGCTTTTCGGTTTCATTGAGATCGATCTTAGTTATTAAACCTACTCCTTAGCACCTCTGCTTCTAATTTGTTGCAATTGCTCCCCCTTCTGCAAAAAGAGAAATCGAGGCCGCGTTATAATCAGCCGAGGAGCGCCCTCCTGGCCACCTTAAGAGACGCTCTCCTTCTGGATTGGGGCTCAACCCCAGCCTTCATCATCCAAGACTGTAAAGTCCGGTCTCCACGAATTCAGCAGCCTGTCATTATTCAAGAGAAAAAAAAGTTGCTTTATAAACCTACCTTAGCCTTTGGGCTTTCGGAGTTGTTGATCTACTCTCATTCTGCAGATACCACTTTGCATGTCACTTATTGTTTCATTCTCATATTATTCTCCTTCCCCATTCAAGGCGTGTTTGTAACTGAACTAGAACCTCGATTTCTTTAACCGTTCACCCGTGGATCCTTTTGTAGTTTGTTTCTTGGCTAGTTGCTGCTTCACTGTATCTCCTTCCGCTTGCGTGAATTCTGCTTACCGATCTGTTTTTCTTTCAGGTAATCTCTGTGGAATAGACAGGAGACGCAGAGGAGATGGCAGACATAGACATTCCCGGTATTTTAAAGGATCTCCCAGATGAAGGCCGTGTCCCAAAAACAAAGATTGTGTGCACTCTGGGGCCTGCTTCTCGTTCTGTTTCCATGCTCGAGAAGCTTCTTAGGGCTGGGATGAACGTTGCAAGGTTCAATTTTTCCCATGGCACTCATGAATACCATCAGGAGACCTTGAACAATCTCAGGATTGCCATGCAGAACACCAACATCCTCTGTGCTGTAATGCTTGACACCAAGGTCGGTTTGATTGCTTACTATATGGGCTTTTAGATACATTAACAGAATCCCAGAAGCTTGCACCGTCATAGTGTGAATCTGATCCCTTATAGATAACGCACCTACAAGTGAAACAAACAAAAAATAAATTAGATTTTGTTTTTTTTTTGGTTGTGTTGAATTGAGACGCCCCAAATGGTAATGCATGACATTGACCTCATATTGACAACGCAACAACTGCTATGGGAAGTAAAACAATCTGCTACATTGAATTATTTTAATAAATTTTGTTGGGTGGTTGGTGTGCATCTTTTACCACCCTTCCTATTCATTGTTACGTAGTTCAGGAAAGTGATTATTTTGTATTCTGGGATGCTCTGATGTGGATGCACTGAGTTTAGACTGACCGGCACTTGTTCTATAGATTTTGTGCAAGGATAAGAATTACACTGAATTTTATCAAATACACGAAACACTTAATGATCTTTCCAGAGAACTTAGAAGGCTTCATCGGTGAAAGAGGCTGTCTTTATCTATATATCATCATCAAGGGTGATGACTTTGAAGCTCTAATGGGCAAGAGAAGAATTATCCCAGAGTTCTTAGGCTTATGCATGATTTTTGTTGATTTCTTCCTCTTGTACTGTTTTTTATATCTTTGGTTCTATGATCTTCCTTACGCACACCTCATTAGGTTCCTATGATTCAGAAAATTTATCAACCCTCTCCCATGGAAGGGCTGGTGCATGAGACTCCTTTTAACAACTGAATGCATTTCAAAGGAATTGCTTGCACTGCACCTTTGCCCTGGAGACTCCCAGATAACGAATTCCACAATATGAAGCACCCTCACCTTTTAGAGTGGCAGGACATGCAGTAAGCCTTGGGAAGTTGCATTGTGTTAATTACAGAGATATCCAAATTGTTAGGAATGTGTGCTGGGTTGGGCGTGTGCCCTAATACTACTTAGGGGCATACTTGTCCTTTATTTTTGCTTTTGTAGTTTTTCCCAGCTATGTTAGGTGGGGGCAGTTGTTTGGGTTGGTGGGTTGTTAAATAGGGGGAATAGCTTATGGGGAGAGGTATGTTGGTATTCAGGAATTATTCAGCAAGGCTGCCGGGGGCTTGGACGCTGAGACGTCCTGATTGGTTGTCGGAGAAGTGGTCTTCTCTAGGGCTTCCTCCATCTCTTCTTCCCACTCTTCTGCTTCTTATTTCCCTGTTGTAACTCTGCTTCATACACCTATTTATTGTTATATCAATTGTGGCAGTGCTGTTCGTTTTACTCCTACTATAAATCTGTTGTGTGACTACTTGTTAAGGCTAGAGACCTAACATCTGGTGCTCTCCTTCTAGTAGGGTGGACGTTCGGTGGACCATCGGAGTTGGACGATCGTAGAGAGTGGAAGTGCCGAATGAAGAGAGGCACGCTGGGGAGAACTGAACGTTGAGAGCTGTTTGGTCGAGTGCTGCGATCGCAGGAGGGAGACGATTGCGGCCGAGCGACATGATCACTATTGGAAAAAAAGATGAATATAGTACAATTTTTTTTCTCTTTCTTCTACCCGACTTTTGCTGTGTGGTTTACTATGTGACTCTTAGGCCACTGAGAGGAGTACGTAGTTGCGGAGGCAACGACCGTAGTGGAAGATTGTTGAGTGTTGTTCATAGAGTGTGGGCGACAGTTTGAGTTTTGCCGTGCAACTTACGCTGGAGCTCAAACTCGCCTGGTGTGAATGGTGTTGGATTGGTGTAGCCTGATCCATTTGGTTGATGTTGGGCTGAATGGTTGCGGCTCATACTGTGCACCAGACTGCAACTCTTGTGGGTTGTGAGCTCCGCGATGAGCTCGTTGGGGGTTGCAAGGGGCAACACACCCCTGCTTTGGGGGCCAAAGGCCCCCGCTCCAAATTTTGGGGAACTGTAGCAACTCTGACCACGATAGCAGAGCTAATTGGACGACACCGACATGGCACTGTAGTAGTGCGAACTTTGACACGACTACTGTAGTAGCTCGGACTTTGGAGATAGCGGTACTGTAGTTCTGCAGACTTCTTGCCACTGACCACTGTAGCGGTTCAGATTTGGGTGGCCGTAACACTGTAGTAGTGTGGACTTTTAGTCACCTTTCAATGCAGCACAACGGACTTTTTGTGCGGTTGGTGGAATCGTGCTTTGTCCTCTTTATTAGCTCATTTCGAGTTAGAGTTTCTGTGTTGTGAAACTCTGATATTCTCTCTGTATTTTGTGCTCTCGAGTCATAGTGAAATTCTGTCTCTCTGTAGATGTAGGGATTATTTCCGAACCACTTTAATCGCTGTCCTGTGAGATTTTTTTATGCCTTTTCTTCACCTGCAAATCCGTTCTGTCGTTGCGACTCCTGGTGTTGCCACAACAAACGGTTTAGTGTGGTCGTTCGGTATAGCAAAGCAGGGTAGAATCGGAGTGGATGCAGACGATGAAGGAACACTACTAATGAATCGACATACCAAAAGCTTCTGTGGAAGAATGAAGAGCAGGACCAAGTACTGGATCAGGAAGAGCGAAAGCTTGAGACACCGTCGACCAAGGAGGAGGTGGTCACTATCCTCCGACGAGTGCCACATGAGTTGGGGGAAATATGTCAGGAATATCGTCCGGAACAGTTGTAAATGGACTTTTCTTAACGGGTTGATCCGGTTCGGACGACATGTGAAGACGACGAGGATGATCCGATTCGGACGACATGTGAAGACGATGAGAATGATCCAGTTCGGACAACATGTGCAGATGATGAGAAAGAGAAAGAATTACCAGACAAATATTCTGTGATACCTATACAATAAAACATGTCAGGTAATTTCAAACCAATGTTTACAGTTGAACTGAGCCAATATGTACCACCGACTATGCATGATTGTTGTGGAAAGATGGATGCGAGGTAGCTTTGAGAGGAGCTATAGTTAAGGCATAACAGATACGAAAAATTATGGAGTCAGCAGTTCAATATTGCTATGAGGAGGACCTAGAATCTTGTCTTGAACGGCTTGAACAACCTCCCATTGCGAATGTCGTGAGGACAAAAGCTTCGCCAAATGCGCAGAGAAGGCGAGGGATAAAGGTGAACAACTCACTTTCTACTCTCTATGTAAAAGATATTCCTTCCAACCTCTTGTTTTAGATGAGAAGAATATATCGGCAGAAGTTGATTTGGCTCAGGAAGCTCATCTTTCGGGAGTTCTAAATGCGGAAGTCGAATTTGATTTTCCAAAAGAAATCGGTGTTGGGTTTGCAGTGGAAGATGTTGCTGATACTGGTATAGATTTTGTTATTGTGATAGCTGTGCAAACATGAGAGCTGGGTGAGGTGGTGTTGCAACATAGATTTTTTCGACTGAAGAAAGACTTTCCGCAAAAGGCTTGACAAGCACAAAAAAGGTTTCTTATGGAAGTGGAGATTATTGGGGAGAGTGTCACCAAGAAAACCACAGCAATTGGTATATTCAGGATGTGCGGATTACTAGCGGGATCAGTATACAACACGCGCAACAAAAATCTCCAATATATAACGACTCCCCAGTTTGTTGAAAAAGAATTTAAGGTGGACACCGTTTGGAGAAGTCTTGGACAACACATTAATGATATTTGGGTCCAGAGCTATCAGGTGTTTAAAGATTTTGATTTTAAAATAGCAGCAGGGGGTACATTATGGACTATTCAACAATTTATGGCCCAGGTACGTCCTTCACTTGTGGGGTACATTATGGACTATTCAACAATTTATGGCCCAGGTATGACATTATGAACTTACAAATTGGTACATACACTTTAAGCTTGGCTGAACTAAGGGTTGTTACAGAAGACTTTGCGCCTTCTAGCAGGCCTGGAGCAGGTGGCTTTGGGCCAGATTATAAGGGCATTTTGGTAGAGGATTCATTTCCTGAAATTTTTAGTTGGTTGAGGAGCTGGAAATTCTGTTTTGGCCACAAGGTACCTATCGGAATTTGTGTGGTGGGTATCCACATACATGAAGCTGAATCAGGAGCTTTTAGTGTTCAAGAATGCAGTGGAGAATTGTATTGGAAACACTATCCTCCTATGTTAACCGGTGTTGTTCGGAACTTGGAGAATATTAGTGTCAGCTGTGATTCATGGGGACATTTTATTGGCCCATGAGCTGCATTTTCAACCAAGGAAAAATTTGGCGAGCAGATTCTACTCGAACTTGATCCACAATATGCTCAAGTGTGTTGCTGTGTGGTTGGCAACATTCTCTCCTCGTTGACCACCCAAGTTTGCTGCTGTCTTCAAGGTGTGTTGCTATCTTGAAAGGGGAAGGGGGCTGCCATTCCCGTGTTGAAGTGTCCGATACCGAGCCTACAAGGCTGGGCTTGCCATTCAAGGAGTTCCACAACCAGAGTTCGCTGGTTTCCAGTGCTCAAGAGGCCGAGTCGTGTTTACTTTGTGCGGCTGCTTAATTTCATGAGAGGAAATTGCCCCATGCTAGAGAAGCTTGAAACTGTTTTTGCAGGAAGAGTGAAAGTTCAACAAGAGACAATGCAAGTGAAAACGTCTGATATAACAAGGAGGAACTGCAAAAGTTGCACTGTTTCCAGCGTCATTGCTGAAGCCACAACTGGCAATAGCTTTTAAAGGGTGTGGGCTCACATCACCCGCTGTTCCACCAACACCACCTTGAGGACAAGGTGGTATTTCAGGAGGGAGGAAATTGTTAGGAATGTGTGATTGGTTGGGTGTGTGCCCTAATACTTAGGGGCAGACTTGTCTTTTACTTTTGCTTTTGTAGTTTTTGCCAACTGTGTTAGGTGGGGGCAATTGGCTAGGGTGGTGGGTTGTTAAATGGGGGGAATAGCTTATGGGGAGTGGTACGTTGGTATTCAGGAATTATTCAGCAAGGCTACTTGGGTTTGGATGTTGGGTCGTTCTGGCTAGCTCTCAAAGAAGTGGTATTCTCCTGGGGTTCCTCCATCTGTTCTTCCCACTCTTCTGCTTCTTATTTCCCTGTTGTAACTCTCTTTCATACACCTATTTCTCGTTATATCAATTGTGGCAGTGACGTTCGTTCTACTCCTATAAATCCGTTGTGTGACTACTTGTTGGGCTAGGGACCTAACATTTGGCGTTCTCATTAAGAAAATCTATCCATTGAGAACTCATGGAGTGAGAGCTGGTTAGTAGGGTGGACGTTCGGTGGATCATTGGAGTTGGACGATCGTAGAGAGTGGAAGTGCCGAATGAAGAGATGCACGTTGGGGAGGAATGAACGCTGAGAGCCGTTTGGTTGAGTGCTGCGATCGCAGGAGGGAGATGATTGTGGCTGAGTGACACGATCGCTACTGGAAAAAAAAGATGATGCAGTACATAGAATTTTCTCTTTCTCCTACCTAACTTCTGCTGTGTGGTTTACTGTGTGACGCTTCGGCCACCAAGAGGAGTACATAGTCGCGGAGGCAACGACCGTAGTGGAAGATTGTTGAGTGTTGTTCATTAAGTGTAAGTGACGGTTTGAGTTTTGCTGTGGAACGTACGCACGCTGGAGCTCGAACTTGCCTGGTGCGAACGATTTTTTGTGGCAGTTCGGTATAGCAAACCAGAGTAGAATCAGAGTGGATGAAGACGATGGAGGAAGGAACACTACTAATGAATCGACATACTAGAAGCTTCTGCGGAAGAATGAAGAGCAGGAGCAAGTACAAGATCAGAAAGAGCGGAAGCTGGAGGCACCGTCGACCAGGGAAGAGGTGATATATCCTCTGATGAGTGCTAAATGAGCTGAGGGAAATTTAATATCGGCTGGAATAGTCGAAAACGGACTTAAAAGTTTCCGCATGGCTGGTTGATCCGGTTTGGACGACATGTGCAAACAATGAGGATGATTCGGTTTGGACGACATGTGCAGACGATGAGGAAGAGAAAGAATTACCAAACAAATATTCTTTGATACCCGTACAACGAAATATGTCAGGTAATTCTGAACCAATGTTTTCACTCGAACCGAGCCAAACCGTTGGCTACGTAGGATTGTTGTGGAAGGATGGAAGCCGGCAGCGCCGAGAGGAGGTACAGTTTAAGCATGAGCAGATACAAAAAATTAACAAGTCAACTGTTCAATATTGCTCCGAGGAGTGTTAGGAATGCTGGTGGGGTTGCTGTGTGTGGGGTGAGGAAATGTGCTGTGGGCTGTGAGAGGGGTTGTTGGCAATAGTTGGCAGTGGATTGGGTATTTGTTGCCAGGGGCAACATTGTACTTTTATAATTGATAGATGGTTAGGGGTATTAAATAGGGAGAGGGTTGAGGGAAGGGGGTACGAATAATCATTTGGAAATTCAGCTTGGTAGCTAGGCGGATCGGACCTTGGGAGGTTCCGACCGAGGCTCTTCGAGAAGTGGTCTTCCTGGGAGAGTCCTTTCTCGCCTCCTTCTCTTCCTCTTCCACCTCCTCTACTTCTTTGTTTCCTGCTTCTATAGTTACAGTAATACAATGTTACAGATTGGTCTCCTATTTTCTACTGTGTTACCTAACAATTGGTGCTTTCATGGAGTTTGCCGGACGACCGCATACGGAACTCAAGAAACCGTTTCTTCTTCGTGCAAAGAAAAAAAAAAACAGGAAAATAAATAGAATCTGTTGCAGCGGCCGACTGTCCGTTGCTGCTGGTGCTCGCCGCTGGGGAAGCAACAGCTGCTGGAGCGAACGTTCTTTCTGGACGAACTTCAGGGGGGGCGCGACTATTGCTGTTGATCGGGATGAGTGCAGGAGAGAGGCATGTACTCTAGGTGGAGACTCTTGACAGAGGAAAATTCAAGAAAAGTTGTTAGGGAAGACATGCACGCTGCTGTGTGCTGGTGGATTGCGTTGGAGACGGCCGCCCGGGATCGCGATCGCTGGAGAAGATTTCCTGGTAAGGGATTTTTTTTTTTGATATACTGTTGGGGAACAAATGATCGCATTGGGAGATGAGATCGTCGGGGAGCCGCGCATGCTGGGAAAGCACAATCGCAGTTGAGAGTCGCATCGCTGGGGGTGACGGGATCACTGCTGTGTAAGTCACGATCAGTTCTGAAATAAAAAAGGGGGTGGATACTACTGTACAAAAAAAAAACTCTCTCCTCTACCTACGCGCATGTCACTGTGCACTAGCGGTCTTGGTTGGAGTTTTCCTACTGATGATGATAGGAGATGCTACCGGGGAGACAGAGCTGGAAGGCTCCATGCAGGTGCAGATGGCTGAGATGCTGAAGCTTTGAACATCTATAGAAAACTTGGCTAAGTTGCAGGCGGAGGAAGCGAGGTAGCACCCTGAGTACCTGATGTTCATCAGGTCGCAACTACACGAAGTTTCTGAGCTCCCTAAACACCAAATTTTCGAATCTGTGGAACCTCTAACTGCGGAAATTAGTCCGAGCAAACAGCCACTTGCAACAGGCTTGTGGGGTTTTCAGGTTGGCCAGGAAGGGTGTAATGATAGAGAGTTAGAGGAGCAGCTTTATTCCAGTCTAATACAGCCTGAAGAGGAATGTCTTGGTCCAAGTTCTAACCTGGACAAGTGGGAAAGGAACGTTGTGGATGTGCAGCAAGTTTCTGGTCTGAGTTTGAAACACTTTGCGGGTGGCGTCGTGAGTACTAGAGAACTGCCAATTGGACAAGTGTGGCGAGGAACATGGAACAACACCACATCTACTGCCTTCAGCATCGAGGTGTTTGGTTTTACCTTTAATGACGCGAGTCGAACAGTGCATAACATGGCTGAAGATGCTGTAGCACCAGATACTTTTTTACCGAAAGAACGAAACGAGGTTAGTGCAGGGAGTATCGTCCAGAGTGCCCATAAAGGTGGTTTGGATGGCAAGTCGTGCAGGGGTGCTGAACATTTGATGGAGCTTGGCAAAGTGGCAGCGCAGCGGAATCTTGTTCGCGTACCATCCGAGTTTCTTCGATGGGCCAACTGGACACTGCCGTTAGTGCAGGGAGTATCGTCCAGAGTGCCCATAAAGGTGGTTTGGATGGCAAGTCGTGCAGGGGTGCTGAACATTTGATGGAGCTTGGCAAAGTGGCAGCGCAGCGGAATCTTGTTCGCGTACCATCCGAGTTTCTTCGATGGGCCAACTGGACACTGCCTGAGCGGTACTTGGTTGCTGGAATGGCGCTAGAAGTCTTAAAACTAGCTGAGCGGTACATAGGTAGTGGGGCTGGTTTTCCTTTGGAAAGGGCTGGATTAAAACCACTCTGGTATCAGCCAGTTTTGGTTAGTGCTGGTGGTGGTGGTTACTTCAGAGAAGATTTATTGGATAACTCTCCAGTTTTAGGAAATATACAAATTTCACCCAGCGAGTAGTGCAAACAACTAACAATAGTTTCTAAAGGTTGTGGGACTGCAATTGTATTGGTATATGTTTCTGGTTTCTCACCTCCACACACAGAGTTTACATTGGAGGAAATTGCACCACATACACTTAGCTCATATTTTTCTTTTGTTGCAAATAATGGTGGTGTTGCTGTTATTGAGTTAAGTCCTGCTACTAATTTTGCTCAAGTGGGCTACAAGCATAGTGTTATTATAAAGAGCAACACACATTTTGTTTGGCAAAGTGCAATTAATTTGGGAGGACAGGGAGGTCGTGACAGTTACTTTGGGTGACATATAGAGTGAATTGGCCCTCAGCACAGCTTGTGTCCCAAAGTCACAACATAAAGAAGGTTCCAGGGATATGGAATTCACAATATTTTCAAGTGCTGTTATAGAGACTGCGAAATCTGCCTGGGACCTTTCAACAGTGGTTGTATCAGAGCTTGAAGTGCCAATTGTGTTAGAATTTTCATCCAAACTGCTGGAGTTGAGTTTAGCATGAGGGTGGATTTGTTGGCAGCTTCTCTAGAGAACAGGTCTGTGTGCCTCACCTGTTATATTGCTCCAGAGTCCATGAAGGAATTCATGTGCTTGGCGTTCCTTTGTTTGATAAGGTGCAGTGGAGTGCGCGATCCATTTCAGTTATATCCGGCGGTCTTTGAGCATGTAGCCTGGCAGATTGATCCAGTTGACAGTGAAATGCAGTTTAATTTGTCATATCATCATTTTATTCTTGAAGTTTGGAATTTTTCTTTGTTGATGACTACTAGGACAGTGGCACTCATATTGCGGCCTTCTGAATTACCGTCTGAAACCTGCTTGGAGGCGGCTGCAGTGTGCAGTGAGGTGGGACTACTTGTTGGAGCAGTTTGGGTGTCTTACCCTGACGTTGACAAGAGCACAATTGCAGGGAGTTATTCCACAAGAAGCAAGATCTTGACTGCTGCAGCTCAGGTGGGAAAAATCAGAGGTGAATTTATAGCCCAGCTGGTTTGCTGGACCAAAGGCAGATCCGTTGGAAGGCGCAACATTTTTGCACAGCGGTAGCCGCACTCAGCATATGGGCGGCGGATTTTAGAGGAAGTGTATGGTCCTATCATCTTGTCGGGAAAACTGTTAGGAATGTGGGGTGGGGCTGCCGTGTGTGGGGTGAGTAAGTGTGCAGTGGGCTGTGAGAGGGGTTGTTGGCAGTAGTTGGCAGTGGGTTGGGTATTTGTTGCCAGGGGCAACATTGTACTTTTATAATTGATAGTTGCTTAGAGGTATTAAATGGGGGGGGGGGGGGTTGAGGGAAGGGGGTATGAATAATCATTTGGAAATACAGTTTGGCAGCTGGGCGGATCGGACCTTGGGAGGTTCCGACTGAGGCTCTTCGAGAAGTGGTTTTCCCGGGAGAGTCCTTTCTCATCTCCTTCTTCTCTTCCTCTTCCACGTCCTCTACTTCTCTGTTTCCTGCTTCTATAATCACAGTAATACAGCGTTACAGATTGGTCTCCTGTTTTCCACCGTGTTACCTAACAAGGAGTACCTTGAATCCTGTCCGGAACGGCTTCAACAGCCTCCCATTGCGGATGTTGTGAGGATGAAAGCTCTGCCAGATGCGCAGAGAAGGCGAGGGACAAAGGCGAACAACTCACTTTCTACTCTGTAAAAGATAATCAACTGCCAAACTCTTGTTTGAGACGTGAAGAATATAGAGAGGCGGAAGTTGATTTGGCTCAGGAAGCTCATCTTGCTGGAATTTTAAATGCTGAAGTCGAACTTGATTTTCTGGAAGAAATCGGTGTTGGGTCTGCAGTGGAAGCTGTTGCTGGTACCGGTAGAGATTTTGTTAGTGCGATAGCTGTGCAAACATGGGAGCTGGGTGAGGTGGCATTACAACCTAGAATTTTTCGACCGAAGCAAGGCCTTTTGCAAAAGGCTTGACGTGCACAAGAAAGGTTTCCTATGGAAGTGGAGATTGTTGGAGAGAGTGACAATAATAAAACCGTAGTAATTTGTATATGCCGGATGTGCGGATTTCTAGCGGGATCAGTATACAACATGCACAACATAAATCTCCAATATATAATGACTCTCCATTTGCTGAAAAAGAATTTGAGGTGGACCCCGCTTGGAGATGTCTTGGATAGTGCATTAATGATATTTGGGTCCAGAGCTATCAGGTGTTTAAAGATTTTGATTTTAAAATAGCAGGACGAGGTACATTATGGGCTGTTCAACAATTTATGGCCCAGGTACGTGACAACTACTTAGTTGCCCTTCACTTGTGGGTTGGAGGAGGAACTGGCTATATACTACCTCGAGTTTCCATTTTTGGAGTGTACCTTTTCCATATGAAGACTCTTCAAATTGGTACATACACTTTAATCTTGGCTGAACTAAGGGCTGTTACAGAAGACTTTGCTCCTAACAGGCCTGGAGCATGTGGCTTTGGGCCAGATTATAAGCACATTTTGGTAGAGGATTCATTGACTGAAATTTTTAGTTGGTTGAGGAGCGGAAAATTCTGGTTTGGCCACTAGGTGTTGGCTATACAAGCCGAGAAATATGAGAGGAAGAATGGAAGAGGTAGAAAATTGTCACACAACACAAAGGAGCTTTCAAACTTTTTTACACAATTGTAATTTCAGACTACAATTACATCAATTTATAGACCCACAACATTAAATGCATAGCATTTATGTTGGTACAAAGAAAGACCAAAACATTAAATACAGAGAATCTATGACGGTACAAGGAAAGATCAAAATATTAAATGCAGAGCATTAATGACGGTACAAAGATATACCAAATCTTTAAATGCATAGCATTTAAATTCATTCAAATCAAAAATAAATGACGCGGACCCGCATGAAATAAATGACGCAGGAAAAAACGCGGGCTGCTTGACCCGTGGGTTTTTTGTTTGCAATTCCAACACTAGGTACCTACTGGAATTTGTGTGGGTATGCACATACATGAAGCTGAATCAGGAGCTTTTGGTGTTAAAGAATGTAGTGGAGAATTGAATTGGAAACGCCATCCTCCTATGTTAATTGGTGTTGTTCCGAACTTGGAGAACATTAGTGTCAGTTGTGATTCATGGGGACATTTTATTGGTCCACGAGCTGCATCTTCAACCAAGGAAAAATTTGGCCAGCAGATCCCACTAGAACATGATCCACAGTATGCTCAAATGTGTTGCTGTGTGGCTGGCAGCATTCTCTCTTCGTTGACTACCCAAGTTTGCTTCTGTCTTCAAGGTGTGTTACTGTCTTCAAAGGGGAAGGGGGCTGCCATTCCAGTGTTGAAGTGTCTGATACCGAGCTTGCAAGGCTGGGCTTGCCATTCAAGGAGCTGCACATCCAGAGTTGGCTGGTTTCCGGTGCTCAAGAGGCCGAGCCGTGTTTACTTTGTGCAGCTGCTTAATTTCATGGTAGGAAATTGCCCTATGCCACAGAAGCTTGAAGCTGCTTTTGCGGGAAGAGTGAAAGTTCAACAAGAGACGAGGCAAGCGGCAACGCCTGATATAACACTAGAGGAGCTGCAAAAGCTGCACTGTTGCCAGTGCATCGTTGAAGCCACAGCTGGCAATAGCTTCTAAAGGGCGCGGGACAATATTTGTTCCGGTTTATGATTTTGGTTTCTCACGTCACCCGGTGTTCCACCAACACCACTTTGAGGACAAGGTGGTATTTCAGGAGGGAGACAATTGTTAGGAATTTGTGCTTGGTTGGGTGTGTGCAGTAATACTACTTAGGGGCAGACTTGTCCTTTACTTTTGCTTTTGTAGTTTTTGCCAGCTGTGTTAGGCCGGGGCAGTTGGCTGGGCTGGTGGGTTGTTAAATAGGGGGAATAGCTTATGGGGAGAGGTACGTTGGTATTCAGGAATTATTCAGCAAGGCTGCTGGGGGCTTGGACGTTGAGACGTTCCGGTTGGCTCTCGGAGAAGTGGTCTCGTGGGGCCCCTCTATCTCTTCTTCCCACACTTCTGCTTCTTTTTTCCCTGCTGTAACTCTGTTTCATACACCTATTTCTGGTTATATCAATTGTGGATGTGCTGTTTGTTCTGCTCCTACTATAAATCTGTTGTGCGACTACTTCTTGGGCTAGAGACCTAACACACATGACTGGTTTTATTTATTATGTCATGATCAGCAAGATACTATCGAGAACCATCCCTGCACCTTCTTGTCACCCTAGAAGATCTGTACCTTGTTGCCTAAGTGTGTGCATTGTCACGGGACTTGGCCTTCTCCCAAACTCTCGTGCGGCACCGGCTAGCTTCCTCACTCAAAGTCTAGACGAGTTCAGTTTTTCGACACTCACAATGGAAGTAAGGATCGTAAGGGAAGTGTTTGACAAGCTCTCAAAACACAAGTGCAAAGAAGCTCTCAATTGCTCTCAACTTCTGTGTATTTTTACAATCAAGGAGCCACTCCCTTTATATAGGGGTTGGTGGCAAAGTCTACAACATTCTAGAATATGTACACTTCCACATGATTCTAGAGTATTCTAGCCTATTGTACTAGAATATACATGGAGCATTTTAGAACCCGTTGAGATCCTCAACCTTCTATGGAGACCTAGAATGTTCCGGACCCTTCAAAGCCCCAAGGGGTGTTCCGCAACACAACACTCCGGAGAAGTCTGGAATATTCTGGAACTTGGAATATTCTGGAACTTGGTGGAGATGTAGAGAACTCTAGAGGATTCTAGAGAACCTCATCACCGGATCTCCTCTCCATTTGGCGGGGCGTGACATCATGCTAGCTTGTGGAGTTTAGAAAATTCATTATTTAATCTGTGAAGAAAAGCTACGGTAGGTTGTATCATTGTTATGCATCTGTTTGTTTTTGCACTGTCTTCACAAAAAACCCATCTGTAAAGAAAAGGTTCAATTTGATGCCCTCAAACATGGATTGATTAACATGCCAGGCGAGAGGCCTTGCGTGTCTTCTGTGTTTTAAATGTGAACCATGATAAACACTAAACCTTATTGATCTAGGATTGTGAATGAAGTGTCTGTAACAGGTCTTGATTAATTGTTTGGACTTGTTCAGTCAAAATTACAATACTCATTTAAGATCTTTATCCTAAGCTTTTGCATCATTCATTTGTTTTATATTTTGTCAGGGTCCTGAGATTCGTACTGGATTTCTCAAAGATGAAAAACCGATTCAACTCAAAGAAGGTCAGGAAATCACAATAACCACAGATTACAGTATAAAAGGGGATCAGAATATGATATCTATGAGCTACAAAAAGCTGGTTGTGGACTTGAAGCCTGGAAATACCATATTGTGTGCGGATGGTACAATCACACTTGTTGTTTTATCCTGTGATCCCAATTCCGGAACAGTGAAGTGCCGCTGTGAGAATACTGCAACTCTGGGTGAGAGGAAGAACGTTAATCTTCCTGGTGTTGTTGTGGATCTTCCCACACTAACGGAAAAGGACAAGGAAGATATATTGGGATGGGGTGTTCCCAACGACATTGACATGATTGCCCTTTCATTTGTACGCAAGGGCTCAGATCTTGTCAATGTTCGCAAGGTTCTTGGTTCCCATGCAAGGAGAATTCAGCTGATGTCTAAGGTATGTGGATCTTTTTCAATGTTATATGTTTTATATTGAAAAAACGCTTGTTGGTTGATATTGCAAGTACTTTTTATTTTCCTGAAAGCGCAGTGATCCTTTCTTATGCTCTGTTTGGCAGAATCACTGAAATCTGCTTATAGCACCGATCACTTGTGATAAGCACTTCCGGATAAGTGTTCCTAGACTGCTTATTGAAAAAGTGCTTTTGTCCCCTCATTTATTTAAGCATTTTTCTTTTAAAATGTAAGTGTAAATGTTTTTTTAGAAACAGAAAAAACACTGCTTAATTTTTCAAATTGCCCATCATAAGTGATATGCAGAGGAGGCAATTCAGGTTCATGGGTCGGGTTTGTGCCTTGTTGGCCGTCCTGTGAACCTGTTTAAGTTCAACCCTATCCCGATCCATTTACTTAAACGGGTTGACCTGGCCCAATCCATTTATGAAGGGGTCAACCATAACCCAACCCGCCAGCCCATTTAACTTCAAATATATAACATAAACTGGATTATGACTTTTGAACTAGTTGATATCACATAAGCTCAATGAACCAAACAAATTTAATTATCTCATTTAGATTAACTGATATGAAACATATGTTATCCATTTTGTAACTTGACCCTCTTAAACCATTTAAAATAAATAATGTGTTAAAAGCGTGTTTAATTATTTCAAATTAAGTTGATTATAAGAATTAAATATATTAAAATTAATTATTTTTATATTTTTAATATTTTATAGTCATTATATTTTTATTTGGGTTACACGGATCATTAATGGTCAAATCGAACCCTACCTGAATATCATTTGTGCCAGATTACTCAACCCAATTACCACCCAGACCCATTTATGCATGACGCAAACCCATTTAACTCATGTTGTATCGTGTCAGGCTATCTTGTTGGGTTCAAAATTGCCTCTAGTGACAAGTGCTATAAGCAGTTATATGTGCTGTCAAACAGAGCCTTAATGTTCCAGTCATGTTTTGAGGAAATGTTTATTGCATGTTTGCCATATCAGTGCTCTCTTTAGTTAGTTTGTCATGGTGATGCCGTGAATTTTTTGGTTTAACCCCACCAGGTCGAGAATCAGGAAGGAGTGATCAATTTCGATGATATCCTGCACGAGACTGATTCATTCATGGTTGCCCGGGGGGACTTGGGGATGGAGATCCCGGTTGAGAAGATCTTCCTGGCTCAAAAAATGATGATATACAAGTGTAATCTCGTGGGCAAGCCAGTGGTCACGGCCACCCAGATGCTTGAATCCATGATAAAGTCCCCACGGCCGACCCGTGCTGAAGCCACCGACGTCGCCAATGCCGTCCTTGACGGGACCGACTGTGTGATGCTGAGCGGGGAGAGTGCCGCTGGGGCTTACCCGGAGACTGCCGTGAAGATCATGGCTCGGATCTGCATCGAAGCTGAGTCATCCCTCGACTACAGGACCATTTTCAAGGAGATGATACGGTCGACCCCGCTCCCGATGAGCCCGCTGGAGTCTCTTGCGTCATCGGCTGTTCGGACAGCTAACAAGGCCAGGGCGAAGCTCATTGTTGTGCTGACTCGGGGAGGGACCACTGCCAAGTTGGTGGCTAAGTACCGGCCCGCCGTCCCGATCCTCTCAGTTGTGGTGCCGGTTTTGACGACAGACTCGTTTGACTGGGCGTGCAGTGATGCGACGCCGGCGAGGCACAGCCTCATATACAGGGGGCTGATCCCTCTGCTGGCTGAGGGCTCAGCTAAGGCCACCGATGCGGAGTCCACTGAGGTGATTTTGAGTGCTGCGCTCAAGTCTGCGACCAAGAGGGGGCTTTGCAAGGCCGGCGATGCCGTGGTGGCGCTCCATCGCATTGGGACTGCCTCGGTTATTAAGATCTGTGAGGTCAAGTCCTAGTGAAGGTGGTGGCTTGTTGGGTTTCTGATTAATAATTATGAAGACATCTAGATGAAAGTTTTAAGTGCCTGTAATTCTGTTTTCTACTGTGTAGTAATTATCTGGTAAAGTGCACTTCTGGGAAGAATGTTCTATTTATGTATTTGCTCTGTTTCTTGTTTAGCCCCTCCCTACTAACCTGTTTCTGGGGAAATTGATTGTTTTTGAAGAACATGATATTCTTAGACTATGATATGTTAATATCATGAACTATGAGGTATGATATAAATAATTTTTCAATGTAGGGGTGTCATTCGTAGTTGTATGAAATAGTCGCATGTTGCATGCTAAGATTATGAATTATTTGTAAATATCATGTTAAATTTATAAAATGTTTATTTATTTTTCTATATAAATGTCCACTGATGTTAAAAGTTTATATTTGGAAGTTTGTTATAACTGATTTTTTTTAGTTATAAATATCATGCATTTAAATTGGTTTATACTGCATATTACATAAGATTTGTTAAAATTCAACTAAATTTAATGGATTGGTTTGTTATAATTTCCTCATAAAAGTTTATATTACATTATACATATGAATTTAAAATTATTATTGAAATTTAAATTACTTTTTGAGTATTGATATATGAATAATGAGATTTTGGATCTAATTTCTCATACTATACTTGCTCAAGAGTGGTTTTTTTTTAATATAAATTTCTGATGATTTTAATCCATTGTATGAAAGGAGTTTTGTGCACCATTTGCATGTGATGCATTTGAGTATTTTGTTGAACATTACAATTGAATCTTTTATTTTGGATGCATAACATAAATCATTAATTTGGTAAGACTTACACATCGATGTGTTTTGAACATGATAATTTGGTTGAATATGTTGGAGATATGCCCAAAAGCCATGATGTATGCATGCCAATATCATAATGTATGATATTGATATGTCGTATGACATGATATGTAGAAACAAAGTCATATTGTATTGCTTGGTTTGGGCATATCGTAAATCACGATATGTTGTTATCATGCCCCTACTTATGCCACCCATATTGGATGACTTGACTAAATTGTAATGCCATAATATGATTAATGGTATGATACAATTCATATGGCAACCCTACGATTCATTTAGGAAACTAAGCGTTAAACTGTTCAGATTATCTTCCAAATTGGTTATTATTAATGCACGAAATGTTTGGTTATCCTTGCCCAATCTTTCATTGTTGAATTCCCCCGTAACTCTTTTCTTTCTAATTCCTTAGTCCTTGAGAGATACTAACATATCGTGTTTGCGAGAAGGATACCATCCAAGCATTGAGTGATTCAGTTAATCTGTGGATACACCATAGAGGGAAGAGTCCTTTGATAGTTCCTCTGTAATCTTCATCAGCACAGTGATTGAAGAAAACGAGCATCGACTATCAACAACGAAAGATACACATTCTTCATTTAGCTTTTACATGGTTTCAGTTTTGCATAGCATGGTGATCTTAGATTTGAGGATTTTATTGTGTTTCACTGTGTTGGATAATTGTTATCCGATCCTTAGAAACCCATCAGTGATATCCGAGCTTTACCATACTTCTTGATTCTTGAAATCATGTTGAAAAATGAAGAAATTTTGATATTAAAAAGTGAGTTACAACACACACACCCAGGTGCGGAGCTTGACCTCGCGACCTCGTCCCCATCCCCCATACACCCATGCCGCACCATCCGAATGTGGGGGGCAAAAGAAATTTTGATATTATATTGATATTGTATTTGATATGGTAGAAAATGATATATAATTTAAACCGTGGTTGTCGTTACGATATGGGATATCATAAGAAGTGATTTTGGTTTTGAACCGTGGCTTTGTTTACGACATAGGATGTCATAATCTATGATTGGACCACTCCATATGATATATGATATCGTAGCAGATGATCCAATACAAATCCTTTAGTTTTATTGTATTGTATTGTATGATATGCATAGTATAGCGTATGACATTATCGTTTTCTACTGTTTCATGCAATGAAGACAAAGTTTCATATGATATTAACGATAATGATGGTTATCATTGAATATGAAATATCAGGTACCAAAGGTTATATCATTGCCATGAATTATCCATCATAAAGTACGATAGATAACAGTTCAAACTAATATCACAAGCTACCCTACTAATCGTAAAAAGCGATATTGGAAAAGTGCTTTATCGCAGTTTACAATTAGGGTATATTGTAAAATAGGATTACATAAAAAAAAATATTTCAATTATGAATTGAATCATATACTTTATAAATCATTGTGTTTGGATATAAAGTGTTTACATGAAAATTATAAGGGTAATTTCTAAAACATTTATAAATTAAAAAATAAGGCTAAATATCAAGGAGATTATATTAAATTATAAATTATTCATAATTATTAATTTGAATTGTTCAAATTAAAGGCCTTATTGGAGAAATTATTTAAACTATATCAAAAGGTATTTTGATAATTGATATAATCAATGTTTAAATAATAAATATGTGATATTTTTGATATTTACATTATACATATGAATAGTTCATATATAGAATGTTTATATTCTATGATATCATATATTTAAGTTAAATTCCATATAAAGGATAATATCAAGGAGTTCATATTAGAAGTAAAATATAAAGTGTTTATAATTTATTAATGAATTGTTCATAAATGTTTATCTCATGTCTAAATTTATGAATCGTTCATTTATTTAGTGTTATTTTTTTCTTATTATTCATGAATATAATTGTTATATTAGGAATACGTGTGTAAGGAGTTACATGCTAGGTATGATAATTGAATTGGTTTTCTTCTACTTTAACTCTGGCTTGTTCATGAGTTGTGTAAAGATTGTTGGAATAGTGGATCCCAATGTATCAGATGAAGTTGGGCCAAATGCTAGTGACCCATACTATACACTAGTCTAGCAACTCATGGTTCGACCGACAACACTGACATCAGGCATTGTAGTGGTGTGGACTTTGGCATGGGTACTGTAGTTGCATGGAATTTACTAACATGGAACTGTAGCTTCATAGACTTTACTTCCATATATATATATATATATATATATTGTAGTACAATGGACCAACTGTGTAGATCTGGGTATTGTTGTAACTTGGGTTACTATAACACCACATTACTTTAAGAAATCATATTGAGTTAGAGTTTGTACTTAGTGTGTGTGCCATGTAATTTGCTCCCAGATATAGTGAAATCGTTTTGCCTCTCCATTGTCGTAGAGATTATTTCCAAACCATGTAAATCTATGTGTTCGTATTCTTGTTCTTGTTCTTCTTTCTTTCCCCCCCTTTTTACTCTTTTTATGGAATCATTTTTCATTGGAGCTCTCGACATTTCTGTAACAACTGGCATTATAGATTGAGTTCAGAAGATCGATGATAGATTTATCGAATTGAATGATGGTTATGGAAGAAGGAAAGGTGAAGATCAATCATTTCAATGGATATGACTTTAGTTACTGGAGGATGCTGATCAAGGATTATATTTATTAGAAAAAGATGCACTTACCAGTTTTAGGTGTTTAACCAATGAAGACAGAGAAGACTAAGTGGGAGTTACATGATGTGAAGTTTTTGGGAGATGTGTGCCTTATACCGATAAAGAACATGGTGTTCAACATAAGAGAGGAGATAATGATGACTGGATTAATGAAAGCACTCAAAAAATATGTATGAGAAGCCATCTGCGCCGAACAAAGTGTAGCTAACGTGACAACCATTCAATATGAATATGACTGTGTTGGAGTTAGTGCCCTATAACCAACTTCTATGCACTTTATAATAATTTGTATTCATAGTTTTGAATATTAATAAGCTTCTTATCACATCATGATTGTTCTTCTACGTAACATAGTATGTGATTATGTCCTAAGAGTAGATATCTCACTAAAAGGTCATTGCAGTTCCTCGTTATGATGAGAATCCAGAAGTGCCATGATAGTATTCTTAAATATATGATTTATAGCTAGATGACATGTCACGAACCAGCCCGGGTCGACCTTGAACCGATCACCCGAGCCGGTCCGCGGCATGTCCTGAGGGGCGTTCCCGATCCCCCCGGGATGGCAACAAGTGCCGGGCATTAAAATTTGATCGTAGGGAACGATTTCAGCCCAAACAAAAGTAAATAGAACAGAACAAATAAACACTAACAACGGAAAAGAAATAAAAGCCACATGACCACGTACCTCCATGTGACCTCTCAGGTCACCACCCAACTAGAGAGCAACCTCGCTCCAACACTGAGCGACTCAAAACAGAAGACCTGAGCAAGGGAAGACCTGCAACTGAAATGATAATATAGGCGTGAGCATTAAAAATGCCCAGTAGGTAAGCCAATGTAAACCACTGAATCCAAATGTTTCCTTTCCCAAGCAATCCGTTGACACAGGTTTGAAAAATACAATTATAAAAATAGATTTTTCACATTTAAAAATAAACAACATGTTTTCCCCCATTTGAAAATCCAACGCACACTATAAATCACTTTCAAAACCATTTCCTGTTTTTATAAACAAAACCAAATACAGATAATACTACGACTGTGCTAAAAAGGAACAGGTAAACAGTACAGGCTGAAAACAAACCAGTGAAACAGGAAGTAAACAAGCAATGCATGATGAAAGTAGTGGAAAAGGACACAAGTAACAATATGAGCTGTAAAGAAGAACTGTAAGTAAACAATCAAGGAAGCAAGTAACCATGGGTGATCCTAAACATCCCTAGAAAACCCCTGGACGTACTCGGGTTCAGACTACCTGCCGGCGTGGTACTCCATAGTCAATAACCAACTGGCCGCCCTAATAGCCAACCAGTGGCACATCCCTCCTAGCCTGTCCACAACTCCAGGGGGTACTAACCCGTCTAATCAGGGTTAGCAAGCAACCGTCACTCGATAATCTACAAGACGCCCAGGAACCCATGGTGGTTTTTGTAACACTGTGTAAGTGGGAGACCCTCGCACGCGTGACTCATCTCACCGCACTTGCCAACCCCTTACACGGACATCGCTACACGACAACCCTCGAAGGGAAGTCCCCCTGTAGAGATGCCCTCACAAGTACGTATATATATATATATATGTATAACCACTTCCCATTTAATAAAGTGCCAATCGGGCCTTCACGTCATTTAATTATCAAAACCACTTTATAAAAATACCTGAAGTCGCCAAGCGAGCACTCCGTTTTTACAAAAATCAAATGACTTTACACGAACATTTCACAATATTTTTTTCAAAAACTCAAGCGCTGCTTTTGTATTAAAAGAAAGTCCAAACGAGCATATTTTCGTAGATTTCTTTTTAAACCAGTTCGATGTGTCTCATGAAGAGGCGAAAACATTTTGAAACCAAGAACCATTTAGAAAAGTCGAGATTTCGAGAAAATAAAAATAAATAAAAATAAAAATAAATGGTAACAATTTCAAACACCATCTTCATTTGAGGGCACATCCATGTGTGCACCTGGTGCACCCATGGATGTGTCAACATCCAATGGTGCGTCAAACCTGCAAAGGGGCACGACAACATTTCCAAATAATACTAAATTTCATAAAACTAACCAGCACAGGATAATAAGATCCAATAATGATTCTTTCTTTACAAAAAGAAAACACCGCTCAAGACAACCAATGATAACATAAGAGAACATAAGCATTTAGTTCCACCTTAGCTGGCAACACCTAAACAGGTGCACTATATAAACAATAAAAAGTGCAGGACAACATCTTGTGCACAACTACCTTGGCATAAAATATAATTGCTTCAAACTTATCTTTCGAACAAAAACTATAGATTTTAAAACACCAAAATAAGCCACGCAAGGATATCATAAACACGCGAATCATGGAATAAAATTTATTTAAAACAATTCAAGCATCAGCAGGGTACCTCAGAAAGGAAACAGTTGAATTCGCCTACCTCAAACACGGAGCGGACGTGACGGAACCCCAACGGAAAGTAGGACAATCCTTCACGGACAAACTGCGTACGCTGAACAATGGAAAAAGTACACGTCACTCAACCCGCGACAGAAAAAGGATTAATATGAATTAAATATGAACACCAAGATGCCACGAAGGAAAAATAAATAAATAAATAAATGAATTAATTTATTAATCAATCAATTAATAAACAAATAGGAAATTAAATAAATATACATAGATAAATAACACACACAAAAATAATCAAGAGAATAAATAGATAACCAAATGAATAAGCCGATAGATAAATAATAATAATATGATAATAATTAAAATAATAATAAATATATTAGTAATAATAATAATAATATAGTATTAATAATAATAACATAATATAGTAATAATAATAATACTAATATAATAATAATAACAATAATAATTTAGCATAATTATAATATAATAATATAATAATAATAACAATATTAATATAATAATAATATAATAATAATAACATCATAAGAATAATAATAATAATAATAATAATAATATTACTAATGTAATAATGATAATACAACATAATAATAATAATAATAATAATAATAATATTAATATTAATACTAATATGACAAAAATGATAAACGTTATATATAAAAATAAGATTAAAATAAAATAAAATAAAAATAAATAATAATAAAAACAAACTCACTGCGCGCAGGTGATGCGGCGGCCGGAGGTGGGGCGCGGCGACGGGCAGGGGTCGGGACGCCGGTGGAGGAGGGTCGCCGGACGAGGTCGGCAGGCCGGGACGGCGGCTGGAGTCGCCGGAGGCGACGGGAGCAGGACCGGGACGGGAGGAGGCCGGCGTGCGCCGGAGCGGGACGACGGAGGGAGGGGCTCGGCTTGTTGCGGCGGAGGCTGAATGCGGGAGCGGGGTCGGCAGGTCGGACAACAGGGAGGTCGCCGCCGGAGGTTGCGGACCGGCCGGAGATGCTGCTGGCCGGAGGTGGAGCGTGGCCGGAACAGGGGGGCCGCGTGCCTGGCGGGGGTTGCACGGGACTGGCCGGGCGCGGTGCGCGGGACGGGGAGCGGCGGAGAGGCCGCTGGGCGCGGCGGGGTCGCGCGAGGGAGACGGCGACGGGCCGGTCGTGCGGAGGGGTCGGGGACGATAGCGATGAAGAGGGCCGGGGAAGCCGGGACAGGGGGAGAGGGAGCCGGGACGGCGGCTGGGTGCAGGGCGCGGCGGAAGCCGGCGTGGCAGAGGGGAGGACGACGCGACGGGGCAGCGCCGGAGCAGGCGGTGGGGAGCGGGGACGCCGGGAGGCCGCGGGCACCGTGGGAGGAGAGGGGCGGGGGAGTCACGCAGAACGCCCCTCGGGACTTGCCGCGGACCGGCTCGGGTGACCGGTTCAGGGTTGACCCGGGCTGGTTCGTGACATGACATCATTCGAGAGACACAAATGATACAAGCTATTAGGGGTAGAGAATTATAGGACTTTGAGGCACCTTCTCATGATGTATTCCCTTAGTAATATCCAGTGTAGGATATTATGAGAATAAGATCCTCCAGTAGGAAATCCACATTTGTATGTGTCATTGGATGTTCTTATCTACGGACGTGTGTATTCATCCTTAGACTTTAATATTATTATTAATGAGTATTATGAGTCACGTACTTTGATGTATTGACGAAAACTATGATGACATATGTTCGCGTTGAGGTTGGATACGTTGGGTGTGTCATGAGTAATATTGAATTAATGAATAATGCGAGAAAGGATTTGTCCCTTATGTTCTTTAATGAAATTTGATATCTCAGACCCTTTGATGGAAATGATATAGTCTAAATAAATCCATGACCATGGTGTTCTATAGACAAGTTCGATTTCTAGAAATTCAAAGAAAGAGACATCGATCACATAGGTTGATGACACCATTATGCAACCTTCTTGATTAGAGATATCATGATAAAGAGATTATATTACACAGTAAGCATTCGTATGAGGTATTATGTTGTTGCGGTATTAACATCTTTCTCTATGGGTGTCTTGACGTGTTGTTGGACTCTAACCTTGGACTTTAGATTGTTTTTCCTAATACCACTGAGAAAGAGGTCTAGAGGGTCATGCACTAAGTGTATCAAGAATCTAAGTTAAATAATATATTATTATTTATTATTTAATAAGTTGAATAAATATTATCACCACACATGGTTTAATAATTATTCATGTTTTCCTGATCATATATATTCCGTCACCAGTTATTCAATAGAATATTATGTGAGTGAAATATTTAATAAATATTTATTTTCTATTTAATGAATATAATATTTATTTATTTATAGGTGAGTAATACAATGATATTTATTTATTAAATACATATTCATTATTCAAGGACCGATAAATATTTTGGAGGAATGGTGGACCGAGTTTTTAGGTCCGGTGAGAAATAATATATATTGAATATTATTTGATAAATAATATTTAATTTAATTCACATGTTAAGTGCATGCCAAGAAAATAATAATAATAATAATATTTTAGACATGGGGTTCTGCACAAGATTAAATAAATATTAAAGGTCACTTGTGCAAATATTTATTTCTAAACCCTAGCAATATTTAAACCCAATTATATTATTTTTCCAAGAGATCCAATTCATTTTTTATGCACAATGGACCTGAATAATCCTCATGAATCCCTTGAGAGATCCCTTCTCTAAGAACTATCCCAAGGACGGAGATCGATCTTCCTCTACCTCCCACTCTCGAGTCTAGAGAGGTCAAGAACGCTTTGGAAACAATTCTTGTGGCGATCAAAGGCAAAGGACCCAAGCGATATGATCTGCTGTGCTATCACCCAGAGATTCCTACAACGATGTTCAGAGATTTCCTAAGCACATGTGGATCACCTTTAGAGGGTATTTTCTCTTGATTCCTTCAACACAATGATGGTACAATGCATATCTATTATCATATCCATCAATGACGAGATAATTCCCACAAGGTAATTCTTTATTTGATTAAATTAATTATAAATAATATGCGATGATCCTGTGCTTGGTTATAGCATTTTATCCCTTGTATGTTTTCGTTGATTTAATTCTGTTGATCGTGATGTTTATCATTGTGTAAATCTCAGAATTGATCATCGATCATGACAAAAATAAAAGTTAGACATGACTCATCGCACACTTCCACTATGACCGAAACCTACAAGTGGTATCAAAGGGGTCACATAATTATTTATAATTATTTAAGAGATTGTTGATTGATTTATGCATTTTTCATTTAGTTTTCATTTCAAGTTTAATCATTCTATAATCTGAATTGTGAGATTTTCTTATTACTCTTTTTTTTCTCATAAATATAATCAAATCGATTAATTTTATGAATGAAATAAAATCAAAGATCTCATTTGGAGGTGTCGAGGATTCTTTCCAGATATCAAAAGAGTACATGTCATGTACTAGTGTTCAATGCACCAATAATTAGTTCAGAATTAATTCAAACCGTGTGCATTGAATACACGCGACACATTTAATTATACACCATGTGTTGATCAGGCCAGCCTGACACATAGTTAGCCAGGGTACACGCTATGTAGACCACATACATGGCGTGTAGTACTTTAGTCATAGACGATCTGTGTATCTTCTTACACGACATACCTGAATGATGACCGTGTAACTCGGAGATCGCACGCTGTGTACTCCAATTTTTCTGAGGCACTGATACACACCAAGTCCTTAGGCACGTGTCTCAGATAGACAGTGAGAAATGTACACATCGTGTAGCTGGATTGTACATGTTGTGCACTTCTACCAAATTACTCAGAATTTAAATTGATTTATTATACTATGTAAACCTTATCAACATGTGATTGCGTGTGGTCATTAAGTTGATAAGACATGCCATGTGATGAGTTTTAATATATATAAATATTTAATTAATTTCTATATAATGTTCAGATTTTCATATCATGTATGATTTGTATTATAGTTATTACTCTGCGTAGATTGAAGCATAACACATGAAAGAAAAATCATGTAATTCATGCAATCATTAATTTGATAGTACATATCATTAAAGTATATGATAAATCGTGTATGCCACATATCACAAGAGTAAATAGTATACAAGTATAATACATGTTGGGTAGATACAGATGGGTACTCACTGTGTTTCTTCCAAATACATTTATGTACATAGTTAATTTTAAATAAATCTATTTATTTTTTTTTAAAATCATTATGGATAATAATCTTAAGGAAATTCGGATGTGAATTAAGATAAAATAATTGATTAATTAAAGAAGATAATTATTTGATTTGAGCACAATTAATCTTAAATAAGAACAATTAATAATTGAATTCTAGTTTTATTAAATGCATAATTCGCTGCATTCTAATGAATGATCGTGAGCTTAGACCAAGATCTTTATATGTGATTAGTTTCATTTAATTTATTATTAAATTAAATTGTTGGCCTGCTTGTCATTTCTCATATCATTATGTAAGGCCCTGTGTGCCCATGGTTTATTTTATGTAAACCCCTTATTTACCTCACCCGTGTGTGAGTAAAAGAATATGTAATGGATAAAGCTCCCAAGTTAGTAGAGGTAGTTCAAGTTAGAAGTTGAGGCAAAACCAATATAAGAGAGATACATAGGTGGACATGTGGAAAGCTATAACACAAACCTTAATTGGTTCAAGGTGTTTTCCCCTAGGTTGATGGTTAGTTTATCATCCTCTAGATAAACTAACCATTAGTAAAATCTCATGATCATACCATTTTATTATTTTATTTCTGTCAGGCTGCATGGTTATTTCTTTATAGATGTTTTGTCATGATCACATTAATTAATGAATTAATAAGAATTCAATAAAAAAGTAAAATAAATTGTCTTATGTGTAAATATTATCTAAGACATGGTTAATCACTTAAGTAAATCCAATTAATATTAAAAAACATATAATAAAGATAATAATTGAAAATTTACACATAAAAGGATAAAATCCCTAAATAATATATATTAAGTCAGTATAATATTCCATTACTTTAGTTAAAACTGATCTATAGTTCAAAGTGACGACCAAAAAAAGTTGGGGTGCTTTCAATTATCAGAGAACTCTAACATGAAGTTTTGGATTGAATTAACTTGGTTCACATCAAGGGTTGACCGTCAAAGTAGGTCTTGGTGTAGCTGAGAGGAAATGGTTAATGAAATACAATTTAAGGATTTCAGGATTGGGGAGTCCACTCAACATATTAAGGAACTATGAGTTAATGCAGTTGTAATTTAGAATGCCTACCTAAAACCATTCAAGTTTCTTGACCAACCAAAGTTGGGGTAATGAGAAGGGGAATATGGATCCTTTACACTAGAATGTATCAGAAACAAGATATTATGAAGCCAATAGTGAGGGATATCAGGTTTTGATAAAATAGTGGGAGATTAATAAATATAATATTTATTTATTTGTCTAAATTTTATCAGATAAAATACTAAAATTCTTCTCATCTTATTTTTAGAAACAACAATAAAAATGACTTCAAACATATCACTGCAATCCATACTTGAGAAGGATAACCTTATCACTGGTACAAATTTCTAAGAGTGAAAAAGGCATTTGCGCATTATCCTACTCCATGAAAGGAAATTATATGTGCTAGAAGAACTTATTCCTAATGCTCTTGGTAATGAGGCTAGTGAGAAAGAGTTTTCTCTCTATGAGAAACATTTGAAATATGCCACATATGTTCAATGTTTCATGATATCATCCATGATTAACGAGATTTTGAAGAAACATGAGGACATGGATGCATATAACATGATGTATCACCTTCTAGATCTCTATCAAGATAAGGAAAGACAAGATATATATGATACCTCCAATGATCTATTTACAACTAAGCTTAGAGACTAGGTGCTAGCTAGGTCTCATGTAGTCAAGATTATTGGATACATTGAATGCTTAGACATATTAGGGATTAAATTCCCAGATGAGTTTCACACATATCTCATACTCTCCTCACTACCCAAGACCTTCTCCATCTTTATTGTCAATTAAAATATGAGAATTAATGAGAAGAGTCTTTCAAAACTTATTACTTTGATTCCTTAAGTAGATAAGGACATGGGGAGTGATAAACCCATGGTCCTTATGGTGAATAAGAAAAGGAAGAACAAGGAAAAGAGTACCAAGACTCATAACAATTCTAAAACTCCCAAGCACCATTATTCCAAGAAGAGTAAGATCTAAAGAAAAGGTAAGGAAAAAGAGGCGGTATGTTTTCATGTTGAAAGAAAGACCACTATAAGAGGAAGATACAAAGTTAGGGCAAGGAAAAGGAGTCATTATGTTTTTCATGTGGAAATAAAGTCTATTGGAAGAGGAAATGAACCCATAAGCAAGGAGAAAATAAAGGTGAATTTGTTATCGAGTATAATCTTTCAATATCTACACATTGGGTATTAGATACTACTTGTGGTGCTCACATTTGTACCCAAATGTAGGAACCAAGTAGATCCTGAAAGATTTCTATAGGAGAGGTGTCACGACCCGACCCAACGGGGCTCGAGCCGCGACTCCCCAAGCCCGCCTCCAATAGGCCAGGGGCTGGCGACCAGCGCCGAGTAGGCTATCACACACATGGGAGGCATTAGCCTAAGGTACCTGTACACACGCACCCACAAACACCTCCATGCAACAGTGCAGAGATATAGAAACTGAAAAGTAAATGCATGCATACAATCTATCCCAAACCAGAGTGCAACAGCAAAAGTACAAGGGCAAAACAGGGCCCACCAAAAGAAAACTACAAAGCACGTCTAACCTGCTCTGAAGAAGGGAAACGCTGCCACAAACACCCGCCAGAAAGCTCCCTCGGCACAGCTCCGGTAAACACCCCGGTCAACTCGCTCACTAAGCTCCGCCTGCTCCGGGTCCTCCTGGGACTCCGTCAAAAGGCCTGTGGTCTGCACAAGACACAAACATGTGCGGGCAAAGCCCGTGCAGGGGTGAGTATAAACATACTCAGTAGGCACCCCAAAAACCCAAAACCCAAGGGAGCAACTGAAAGGCAACAGTCCGCTCAACCCAGCCAGAGGGAACCTAGACGAGAGAGAAACTCCATCTCGTGACCATCCTCGGCTAAACACAACTAGTCAGCTCAGCTCAGCTCAGCTCAGGTGTATGCCCATACATACAGCTTGAACAATCCAGATATACACAGCTCACACCACAAAGCTACAAGAGGTACCGACCTCATCACCAGCAACTGTCCACAACCAGGAGAGTACACCACGAACACTGTCATACCAGATGACACTCATCCGAGAGATACACTCCATCGGGATACTCGCAAACATCACAGACGCTCACCCGAGAGACCACGCTCATCGGATAGCATCACTGAGGAAACATCGCTGAAACAACATAACCACCAAACTCCTCGGAGAGGGGATCGCCGCTAGGGTCCGCTAGGGGATACCAAGACCCACTCCGGTATACGTAACTCACAGATAGGGGATCACTCCCAGGGTCCGCTGGGGGATACCACGACCCGATCTGGCATACGTAGTTCTCACAGATGGGGGATCACACCCAGGATCCGCTGGGGGATACCACAACCCGATCTGCACTCGATAGAAGCTTCACACTCAGATAGAGGATCATCGTCCATATAAAGATGGTCACGACGATACCAGAACCCTATCTGGGATAACTCGCGATGGAGGGGATCGAACCGACGATGCCACAACCCTACCGAAACCACGCGCTGAGTAGGGGATCGCATAACCAACGATACCGCAACCCTACCGACACCAAGCGCTGAGTAGGGGATCGTATAACCAACGATGCCGCAACCCTACTATATACATCATGCTGAGTAGGGGATCGTAAACCCGACGATGCCACAACCCTACTATGCACGACCCACCGCGTAGGGGATCATATTCACGATGATGCCACAAACCCTACGGGGTTAACCTGCTAGATAGGGGATCGCTGCCCGTGAATAAGCGGTCACAGCGATACTAAGAACCCGATCTAGGGTAAAGATGCTAGAGGATCCAATTCGGGCCCACCGGAGGGATACCACAACTCTAACAGTTTAAACATCCCATCGAGAGGATCACAACCCATACGAAGGTTGTGATACCACACGAACCCTCGTAGGAACGAACCAAGGGAGAACCCTCAACCACTGCTGGTCCAAACGTCGCTAACCCGAGCGACTCGTCCCAAAGCCACACTGCGCACCTCCGAAGCCAAAACCGAGGCCATCATCGCGTTCCACGCGGAAAAACACGCAGGATAGGCTGTTTACTCGCCCGAAACGGAGCACCGGTGAAAACGACACTATTCACCGTAGCTAGCTCGTGCGGGGCCCACACAATGATCCCGAAACCCATCGGGTGGATCACACCACGGCGATCCCCTCGGAAAAACAAGCGGAATCGACTACTCGCTCGCCCAAAACGGACACCCGGTGAAAAAGGTACTATTCACCGAAGGCCGGCTCGGGTGGGGCCCACGCCTGGATTCCGAAACTCGTCGAACGGAACGCACCATTGCGATCCTCTCGGAAAAACACACAGGATCGACTATTCATCCGCCAAAATCGGACTCCTGGTGCAAAAGCTGCGTTTCTCCGCAAACGCCAAAACCCAGCCTCGTGGGGCCCGCACCCCGTTCTCAGTCCCAACACCTGGAAACCATCTCCAAAAAGTCCGTCGTACCATCAGGGTCTCAACGCCACTGACGGCACGTCAATCGGACGCTCTGGGTAGAAGTTACAAAGACCCGAAGTCGTAAAATAATAAAATAATATTATTTTATACGACGTTTCTAACTCCCGGGCCACGATCCCGAACCATAAAATTCTCAAAGTGATTTCAAAAGGTCCGTCTCGACGCAAGGAGCGCGTCGCCGCAAACGGCTCGTAAATCGGAGTTACGGTTTGCGAGTTACGGGGGTTTAAAGAACCCCCGGAACAAACTGGCCAGACCACCGCAGGGTCGCCGGAAACAACCGCGCCGCCGCCGGACTCCGCCGCGCCGCCGCCGCCACCGGAAACCGCCGCCGCGCCGCCGCGCCGTCGCCGGATTCCGCCATGGCCGCCGCCGGAAAACCGGGTTTTCGCCGGAAAACTTCCGGGAGCCACCGAGAGCACCCAGGTGCTCCAAATTCAGATCCGAAACATGTTTTGGAAAGCTCGGGACCCGAACTATACAAATCTTATGAAAATTTGAAGAAAAACAACACAAAAACGGGATCCGGGATTGTAAAACTCAAACCGCCTACCTCGCGGGCGAAACGCCGACGTTCTGCCTCAGATCTGCGCTCCAGAGCTTCCGCTGCGCGCTCCTGGAACGTCCGCCGTCGAATTCTGAGCTCGTGGGCGCTCCGTTTGCTCGATTCGGCGGAGTGGCGGCGAAGAACGGCGAAAAACGACGAAGAACGATTAAAGGGGGGGGGGGGGGGGGGGCGCTGATATTTATATCAGCCGCCCGCCGGCGCCAAACTCGCCTCGGACCCGACGCCCGATGCGAACAAAAGTAAGGTCACCCCTAGGGTAAACGCGCCGTTCTGAACGCAACGGCGGTCTCAGATTTTCCATCCGAGACTCCGTTCAGAAGTTATTCGAGCCGACGCTCGCACACAAACTTGCCACTTATTTACGGAAACGCCCCTGGTGGCGTTTCTCACCGCAGGCCCGCGCCCGCAATGATTACACCCCGCCTAGGGTAAACGGCACGTTCCGGACGCAACCGTGCCCTCAGATTTCCGTTATGAGCTACCGTTTAGGAGATATCACACCCCCGCCACGTGTATAGTATAAAAAATACTTAATATTTTTATAAAATTAATTCCGAGCTCACCGGGCCTCGGAATCGCACGCCGTCTTCGCGCCTAGCTCTGGAATTATTCGTAGAAATATTCCAAAGTCTGACAGGGCCAAAAACCCGAGTCGCTACATCCTCCCCCCCTTAGAACTTTTCGTCCCCGAAAAGCCCCAAGCACAAGGAAAGCGACTGGACTCTCAACTGGGTCTCACACACCAGCGAGCTCACCAACAACAACCACTCAGGGTCTTACCAACGCCCTGAACAAAACTCGAGCAAGCAACAAAAGGAAAGAGTACCGCTAAACAGTGTCTGACAAACTACTGCAGTAAGTAGAAAAGACACAAGGCGTACCTCTATCCATCTGTGGTGCCTTTGGGTCGACTGCCTCCAGGGCATGCAGCTGTTCTCGCCCTCAACCACCAGCTCCCTGAGCTTGGCGTGGACCACCTGGGGGTGGGGGTGGTGGCAAATGGTACTGTCTACCACCGCCTCCCGCTGCACCAGCTCCGACGCCACGTCCGACGCCCTGCGGACCTCCTTGCTCGAGACGCTGCCTCTGCCAAGGCGGTCCATCAACCGGCTCCCTCTCAGCAGCACGTCGGGTCGGACAATCTCTAGCAAGATGTCCCCGACCATCGCAAGCGTAACACCACCTCTCCTGCGGCTGACCAAAACTGGCCTGCGAGCCCTGTGAGCTCCGAGGCTCAGATCCCCCATCCTGGGGTCGCCTCCTGAAACGTCGGCCACGTCCAGACCCCTGAGTCTGTCGTCGGCTACCAGATGCTGATCCGACCGACGAAGTCTCAGCTCTCGCATGCCCAGCACCAACAGGAGAGATCTGCTCGGCCAGAAAGCTCTCCACCACCAGCGCTCGCTCCAGCACTCCAGCATAGATGGGCAGGCACAAGGAAACCACACCTGCTCGGATGTCCCTGCGTAAGCCCTGCTCGAAGGTACCAGCCCTAAAGAACGGGTCTCGAACCATATCCAGGGACTAGCGTGACAGGTCTGTAAACCTCGCTGAGTACTCCGACACAGTCATGCTCTCCTGACGAAGCTGCAGAAGCTCCTGGATCCGCACTGACCTCAGTGTCACCGGATAAAACTCCTCCCTGAAGAGCCGCTCAAACTCTGCCCACGTGAGCGTCTCCTCATCATGGGACTGCGTCACCAAACTCCACCATCGCCCAGCAGAACCATGCAGAAGGCTCGCCGCTAGGACCACCATCTGATCTGGAGGTGTCCTCACTAGGCGGAAAACTCGAGTAACTGCCTCGAGCCAGTCATCAGCTGCCTGGGAGTCTGGATCACCTCGAAACCTCAGAGGTCGCTGCCTCTGGAACTCGTGCAACGCACTCAGCCTGCGTGCAACCTCGTCCTGCACCGCCGGCACAACCAGCTGCTCGACAGGTGGTGGCTCAACTGGCAGACCACCTGGAGTTGCAACCTCAGAACCTGCGCCCTGCTCCACGGACACTACACGGGGCGGGTCATCAGCACAATCCTGCTGCGGAACCCTCACTGGCTGTCGTCGTGGAGGCATCCTGAAATACATTCAAGACACACCACAGTCAAAGATTATATCTGGAGAGCTGACTCAAGAAGGACAAGGAAAAACCAAAAACCCAGTCCTATATGATGCATGTACCATGATGTCCCCGCGACCAGTGTACGAATGTCCCGAATCAAAAGGTAGGTTATCAGAGTCCTGGTGTATGGATACGTCGGCCGCCGCACCAACACTGGAGTCCCTGGCCTGAAAGTCGAACTCGAAACATCCTAACACTGCCGCTATGCAACCCAAACCAAACTCACAGCTAGACCAGCTACGCTCTGAGATCCCAAAGGTGGAACCTCCTCTGATACCACTCTGTCACGACCCGACCCAACGGGGCTCGAGCCGCGACTCCCCAAGACCGCCTCCAATAGGCCAGGGGCTGGCGACCAGCGCCGAGTAGGCTATCACACACATGGGAGGAATTAGCCTAAGGTACCTGTACACACGCACCCACAAACACCTCCATGCAACAGTGCAGAGATATAGAAACTGAAAAGTAAATGCATGCATACAATCTATCCCAAACCAGAGTGTAACAGAAAAAGTACAAGGGCAAAACAGGGCCCACCAAAAGAAAACTACAAAGCGCGTCTAACCTACTCTGAAGAAGGGAAACGCTGCCACAAACACCCGCCAGAAAGCTCCCTCGGCACAGCTCCGGTAAACACCCCGGTCAACTCGCTCACTAAGCTCCGCCTGCTCCGGGTCCTCCTGGGACTCCGTCAAAAGGCCTGTGGTCTGCACAAGACACAAACATGTGCGGGCAAAGCCCGTGCAGGGGTGAGTATAAACATACTCAGTAGGCACCCCAAAAACCCAAAACCCAAGGGAGAAACTGAAAGGCAACAGTCCGCTCAACCCAGCCAGAGGGAACCCAGACGAGAGAGAAACTCCATCTCGTGACCATCCTCGGCTAAACACAACTAGTCAGCTCAGCTCAGCTCAGGTGTATGCCCATACATACAGCTTGAACAATCCAGATATACACAGCTCACGCCACAAAGCCACAAGAGGTACCGACCTCATCACCAGCAACCGTCCACAACCAGGAGAGTACACCACGAACACTGTCATACCAGATGACACTCATCCGAGAGATACACTCCATCGGGATACTTGCAAACATCACAGACGCTCACCCGAGAGACCACGCTCATCGGATAGCATCACTGAGGAAACATCGCTGAAACAACATAACCACCAAACTCCTCGGAGAGGGGATCGCCGCTAGGGTCCGCTAGGGGATACCAAGACCCACTCCGGTATACGTAACTCACAGATAGGGGATCACTCCCAGGGTCCGCTGGGGGATACCACGACCCGATCTGGCATACGTAGTTCTCACAGATGGGGGATCACACCCAGGATCCGCTGGGGGATACCACAACTCGATCTGCACTCGACAGAAGCTTCACACTCAGATAGAGGATCATCGTCCATATAAAGATGGTCACGACGATACCAGAACCATATCTGGGATAACTCGCGATGGAGGGGATCGAACCGACGATGCCACAACCCTACCGAAACCACGCGCTGAGTAGGGGATCGCATAACCAACGATACCACAACCCTACCGACACCAAGCGCTGAGTAGGGGATCGTATAACCAACGATGCCGCAACCCTACTATATACATCATGCTGAGTAGGGGATCGTAAACCCGACGATGCCACAACCCTACTATGCATGACCCACCGCGTAGGGGATCATATTCCCGATGATGCCACAAACCATACGGGGTTAACCTGCTAGATAGGGGATCGCTGCCCGTGAATAAGCGGTCACAGCGATACCAAGAACCCGATCTAGGTTAAGATGCTAGAGGATCCAATTCGGGCCCACCGGAGGGATACCACAACTCTAACAGTTTAAACATCCCATCGAGAGGATCACAACCCATACGAAGGTTGTGATACCACACGAACCCTCGTAGGAACGAACCAAGGGAGAACCCTCAACCACTGCTGGTCCAAACGTCGCTAACCCGAGCGACTCGCCCCAAAGCCACACTGCGCACCTCCGAAGCCAAAACCGAGGCCATCATCGCGTTCCACGCGGAAAAACACGCAGGATAGGCTGTTTACTCGCCCGAAACGGAGCACCGGTGAAAACGACACTATTCACCATAGCTAGCTCGCGCGGGGCCCACACAACGATCCCGAAACCCATCGGGTGGATCACACCACGGCGATCCCCTCGGAAAAACAAGCGGAATCGACTACTCGCTCGCCCAAAACGGACACCCGGTGAAAAAGGTACTATTCACCGAAGGCCGGCTCGGGTGGGGCCCATGCCTGGATTCCGAAACTCGTCAAACGGAACACACCATTTCGATCCTCTCGGAAAAACACACAGGATCGACTATTCATCCGCCAAAATCGGACTCCTGGTGCAAAAGCTGCGTTTCTCCGCAAACGCCAAAACCCAGCCTCGTGGGGCCCGCACCCCGTTCTCAGTCCCAACACCTGGAAACCATCTCCAAAAAGTCCGTCGTACCATCAGGGTCTCAACGCCACTGACGGCACGTCAATCGGACGCTCCGGGTAGAAGTTACAAAGACCCGAAGTCGTAAAATAATAAAATAATATTATTTTATACGACGTTTCTAACTCCCGGGCCACGATCCCGAACCATAAAATTCTCAAAGTGATTTCAAAAGGTCTGTCTCGACGCAAGGAGCGCGTCGCCGCAAACGGCTCGTAAATCGGAGTTACGGTTTGCGAGTTACGGGGGTTTAAAGAACCCCCGGAACAAACTGGCCGGACCACCGCAGGGTCGCCGGAAACAACTGCGCCGCCGCCGGACTCCGCCGCGCCGCCGCCGCCGCCACCGGAAACCGCCGCCGCGCCGCCGCGCCGTCGCCGGATTCCGCCATGGCCGCCGCCGGAAAACCGGGCTTTCGCCGGAAAACTTCCGGGAGCCACCGAGAGCACCCCGGTGCTCCAAATTCAGATCCGAAACATGTTTTGGAAAGCTCGGGACCCGAACTATACAAATCTTATGAAAATTTGAAGAAAAACAACACAAAAACGGGATCCGGGATTGTAAAACTCAAACCGCCTACCTCGCGGGCGAAACGCCGACGTTCTGCCTCAGATCTGCGCTCCAGAGCTTCCGCTGCGCGCTCCTGGAACGTCCGCCGTCGAATTCTGAGCTCGTGGGCGCTCCGTTTGCTCGATTCGGCGGAGTGGCGGCGAAGAACGGCGAAGAACGACGAAGAACGATTAAGGGGGGGGGGTGCTGATATTTATATCAGCCGCCCGCCGGCGCCAAACTCGCCTCGGACCCGACGCCCGATGCGAACAAAAGTAAGGTCACCCCTAGGGTAAACGTGCCATTCTGAACGCAACGACGGTCTCAGATTTTCCATCCGAGACTCCGTTCAGAAGTTATTCGAGCCGACGCTCGCACACAAACTTGCCACTTATTTACGGAAACGCCCCTGGTGGCGTTTCTCACCGCAGGCCCGCGCCCGCAAAGATTACACCCCGCCTAGGGTAAACGACACGTTCCGGACGCAACCGTGCCCTCAGATTCCCGTTCTGAGCTACCGTTTAGGAGATATCACACCCCCGCCACGTGCATAGTATAAAAATACTTAATATTTTTATAAAATTAATTCCGAGCACACCGGGCCTCGGAATCGCACGCCGTCTTCGCGCCTAGCTCTGGAATTATTCGTAGAAATATTCCAAAGTCTGACAGGGCCAAAAACCCGATTCGCTACAAGAGGTGGATTTTCGAGCTTCCAATGGTGCGAGACCAGCTTCTCTATCCATTAATGACTACCAAATTTCATTTCCAACAATAATTATCTTGGTTTTAAAATATTGTTATTATGTACCAATGGTTACCAAGAACATTATTTATATATCATTCCTGGATGCAGATGATTTTATTTTCATGCTTGGAAATAAAAGTTATTTATTTTATAAAGACAATATATGTTATGGTATGCAAAATTTAAATATTGATCTTTATGTATTAAATTAAAAAAACCACTTATTGTAAATTGATAACGAATCATGTTCACATGAATCATACAACACCCGACTATGGCATCACCATATTGGTCATGTAAATGATAAGTTTTTGAAAAAGATACGTCAAGATGGTTATTTAGACACTCATAATCTAAAACCACTTGAAAGATTCCATGCTTGTTTACAAGGGAAAATGGCCAAACCACCATTTGATGAACAGGGTGAAAGGGCCACAAATATTTTAGGATTGGTACACACTAATGTGTGTGGACCATTTCTAGTAGAATCTAGAGGTGGATATTCTTACTTAATAACTTTTAATGACTACTTGAGTAGATATTGATATGTCTACTTGATGAGTTATAAGTCCTAATCCTTTGAGAAATTCAAATAATTCAATAATGAATTAGAGAATCAACTTGTAAAAAAGATAAAGAATCTTCAATCGAATCGAGGTGGTGAATATCTTAACCAAGAGTTTATCAAATTTCTATAGGAGTTTGGGATTATATCTCAATTCAATACACCTTACACACCATAGTATAATGGTGTTAGAGAAAGGAGGAGTCATACCTTGTTAGACATGGTAAGGTCGATGGTGAGTCATAAAAATATTCCATTATCCTTTTAGGGATATGAATTACAAACTACACCTTATATATTAAACAGAGTATCAACTAAAGAGGAAAATGGAATCCCCTTAATGTTATGGAGTGGAAAGAAACCCATTTTTTTTCATACACATTTATGGGGTTGCGAGGAATTTTTTATGGTATTCTTAGGTAACAAACTAACACCCCAAGGGAAAAAGTGTATCTTTATAGGGTATCCTAAATAAACAAAGAGATACTACCTATATAACCCCTTAAACAAGAAAGTAAATATCACTATAAAATCCATATTTCTTAAGAGGGATCACATCCTCAAAAAGGATTGTGGGAGTAAGATTAAATTCGATGAAGTTGATGTTCAAGATACACAAGAGTTGGTAGAGGAACGGATTCTAGAGGTCCCTATGTAATAAGTAGTTATTGAAACAAAAGTACTATATAAGAGCACAAGAGAGGTAAAAGAACCATAAAGATATAGTTTTTTAGTTTACAAATACAGTGAATCATTATTGGTTAAAAATGATGAACCTCTCTCCTATAAAACGTAAGTAGAGAGCTTAGAAGATGCAAGATGGAAAGAAGCCTTGAATTCTGAAATGGATTCCATGTATCATAACCAAGTTTATGTTAGGGTTGATGCACAAGTTGATGTAAATCCCATAGGGTGAAAATGTGTACTCAAGAGAAAACTAGACATGGAAGGTAAAGTAATACCTATAAAGAAAGTATAGTGGATAAAGGGTTTAAATAGCATCAAGGAATTGACTACGATGAAACCTTTTTACCATTTTCCATGTTTAAATCCATAATAATTCTACTTACTATTACATATTACCAAGACTATGAAATTTGGAAGATGGATGTCAAAACTTCTTTCCTTAATGGGAACCTTCAATAAAATGTCTATATGATACAACCAGAAGGGTTTGGGACTCCAGGAAATGCCAAAAATATTTTCAAGTTGCAGAGATCCATTTATGAATTGAAGAAAGCATCCAAGTCATGTAACATTTGGTTTGATGAAGAAATAAAATATTTTTTTTCATTAAAAATGAATGAAATCCATGTGTTTAATATAGGTTCAGTGGGAATGCAGTTTTTATCATAATAGTATATGTTTATGACATATTAATTATTGGAAATGACATACTAGTCTTATAGGCTGTTAAGGATTGGTTAAATAAGTGTTTCTCCCTAAAGGAATCAAGTGAAGTAGCCTATATTCTAGGAATAAAGATCATTCATGATAGATCCAAGAGGATTATTGGACTATGTTAAGGTACATACATTGACCATATACTAAAGAAATTTAGTATGGAACAATCCAAGAGGGGATTGGTTTCAGTGTCACATGGTTTATATCTTTCTAAGAAAATGTGTTTGCAGACGCAACATGAGAAAGAGAGAATGATTAAGATCCCATAATCTTCTGTGATAAGATCAATCATGTATGCCATGTTATGTACTATACTTGATGTTGCCTATGCATTTATCATGGTGGGAAGATATAAACAAATCTAGGAGAACGTCATTGGTCTACTGTTAAGTCCAACCTCAAGTATCTGAGAAGAACTAAGTATATTCTTTTAATGTATGGAGGAGATGAGGAACTAGTCATCAGGGGTTATACTGATGTTAGTTTTCAAATAGATCAAAAAGATCTGAAGTCATAGTTAGGATATGTTTCCTGTTTCAATAGAGGATATGTGAGCTGGAAGATTTCAAAGCAGCTAATTATCACTGATTCTACTATGGAGTCTCACTACAAGAAATTAAGGCTATAGCCACAGTTTGAAACCATGGATATAAGCCCAAAAATTATGGCTATAGGTTATAGCCACGGTTCAATGGGCCATGGATGATATTGGCATGGCTATAGGGCAAGACCTATAGCCACAGTTTTAAACCATCGCAGAACATTAAGCCACACATGGCTTATTATCACAGTTCAAAACCGTGGCTCTATGGCTATAGCCATGGTTTAAAATTGTGGCAATAGGCCTACAACCATGGTTTAAAACTGTGGATATAGGCCTTACTATTTCATAAAAAAACACCCCCACAACCCCCCTTGAACACCCCCACCCCCATGCCACCCCGGACAGCCCCCTTGCCCCCCTCGATAGCCCCCTTGCACCCCCTGAACACCCCTGGACAACCCCCTTGCACCCCCTACACCTCCATGCCCCCATGGATATCCCCTTTCACCCCCTTGAACACCCCCTGCACCCCCATTCCCCCCTAGACAACCCCTTGCACCCCCTAGACAACCCCCCTTGCACCCCCTTGAACACCCCCTACACCCCCATGCCCCCTTGGACAACCCCCTTGCACCCCCTGGACAGCCCCCCTGCACCCCATACCCCCTTGGACAGCCCCCTTGCACCCCCTTTAACACCCCCTGCACCCCCATGCCCCCCTCGACATCCCCCTTGAACCCCCTGGACAAGCCCCTTGAACACCCCCTGCACCCCCATGCCCCCCTAGACAACCCCTTGCACCCCCTGAACACCCCTTACACCCCCTTGAACACCCCCTTGCACCCCTATTCCCCCCTATACAGCCCCCTTGCACCCCTAGACAGCCCCTTGCACCCCCTTGAACACCCCCTGCACCCCTATGCCCCCGACCCCCTCCTAGACACCCCCTCCCACCTGGACACCCCCTCCCTCCTAGACACCCCCTGCACACCCATGCCCCCTTGCACCCCCTTCTGGACACTCCCTTTCACCCCTGGACAACCCCCTTTAACACCCCCTACAGTAGCCCACATCCCCTGAATATCCCCCTTACACCCCCTTGAACACCCCCTTTCACCCCCTATAGTATCCCACCCCCTTGCTCCCCCACCCCTATAGTAGCCCACCCCTTTCAAATCCCCCCTAGACAGCCCCGAACCCCCTCTCCTAGACACCCCTACTACCTAGACACCCCCTCCCTCCTGGACACCCCCCTGGAAAACCCCCCCACCTGGACACCCCCTCCCTCCTGGACACCCCCACCTCCTGGACAACCCCTCTCCCGGACACCCCCCTCCTGGACACCCCCCTTGCACCTCCCTTGGACAACCCCCTTGAACACCCCCTACACACCCATACCCCGTTGCACCCCCTCCTAGACACCCTCCCTTTCACCCCTAGACAACCCCCTTGCACCCCCTTGAATACCCCCTTTCCCCCTACACACCCATGCCCCCGACCCCCCCTCCTGGACCCCCCTGCACCCCCTGGACAGCCCCTACACCCCCCTGACACCCATGCCCCCTTTCACCCCCACCCTCCTAGACACCTCCCTTTCACCCCCTGAAGAGCCCCTTTCACCCCCTTGAACACCCCCTGCAATATCCCACCCCTGGACAACCCCCTTGAACACCCCCTTGCACCCCCTGGACAACCCCATTGCACCCCCACCCCTATAGTAGCCCTTCCGATAATCCCCCGACCCCCTCTTAGACACCCCTCCCACCTGGACATCCCCTCCCCCTGGACACCCCATCTTGGACAGCCCCCCCAACCTGGACAGCCCCCCAGACACCCCTTTCACCCCTGGACATCCCCTTGAACACCCCCTACATGTTGCAAACCTAACCTATATCTATGCGGAAATTTGAGAAAATAACTATCAATTTTTTCATAGGTTTACTAAGAATGGTTTTGAAAATAGGATTCCTTATGGGGGATTATGGATTGGATCTCAAAGTCATCTCACTTCATACCTTTTCGTGAATCCAATATGGTGGAAGACTTACCAAACCGTTTGGCGCAATTGTGTGGATCATAGGTTGATATCTAGTGTAATTCCATCCAATTAAACTTTAGAAATGAGGCATAACCATAACATAATTCACTACATGAGGCATTACCTCTCATGTGACAACTTAACCATGTTCAATTCCATTTAACTCATTCAATTCATTAAGTTAACCTTTCACCCCCTGGACAACCCCCTTGAACACCCCCCAGCACACCCATGCCCCCTTGCACCCCCTCCCCCCTCCTGGACACCCCCTACCCCCTACCCCCCTCCCCTTGACCCTTGCACCATCCCCTACCCCTCCCCCCAACACCCCCTGCACCCTACCCATACCCCTTGCAAAAGAACCCAACACACCCCCTCCTCTGCACACCCATTAGACCCCCCTACACCCCTCCCCCTTCCCCTTGCACCCCCTACCCCCAGCACACCCCTACCCCTTCAACCCACACACCCCCTGCCCCCTTCCCCAGCACACCCCCTGACCACCCCCCTGCACACCTACCCACCCCTACCCACCCCCCCTACACACTACCCCTATTCCCACCCTGCCCCTTGCACCCCCTGCCCCCAGCACACCCCCTACCTCCTCACCCTACACACCCCCTAACCCCTTTCCTAGCACCCCCTGCTCCCTCACCTTGCACACCCCATGCCCCCTTCCCCAACACCCCCCACCCATCCCACCCCCCTACACACACCCTCTACACACTTCCCCCCATGACCACCCCATGCACCCTACCCACCCCTTGCAAAAAACCCAGCACACCCCCTTGCACACCCATTCCCCCTTTTACCCCTTCTGAACACCCCCCTTGAACCCCCTGGACAGCCCCTTGCACCCCCTTGAACACCCCCTTGCACCCCCCCACAGTAGCCCACCACCCTGGACAATCCCCTTGAACACCCCCTTGTACCCCCTGGACAGCCCCCTTTCACCCCCACCCCTGTAGTAGCCCACCCCCTACAAATCCCCTGACCCCACTCCTGAACACCCATCCCACATGGACCCCCTCCCCCTAGACATCCCCCCTCCTGAACAGCCCCCCAACCTGGACAACCCCCTCGGACACCCCCTTGCACCCCTGGACAACCCCCTTGAACACCCCCTGCATGTTGCAAACCTAACCTAAATCTATGTGGAAATTGTAGAAAATAACTATCAATTTTTTCATATGTTTACTAAGAATGGTTTTAAAATATGATTCTTTATGGGGGATCATAGATTGGATCTCAAAGTCATCTCACTTCATACCTATTCATGAATCCAATATGGCGGAATACTTACCAAATCGTTTGGCGCAATTGTGTGGATCCTAAGTTGATATCTAGTGCCATTCCATAAAATTAAACTTTAGAAAGGAGGCATAACTATAACATAATTCACTACATGAGGCATTACCTATCATGTGCTAAGTTGACCATGTTCAGTTCCATTTAACTCATTCAATTCATTAAGTTAACCTTACACCCCCCGGACAACCCCCTTGAACACCCCCTGCACACCCATTCCCCCCTGTACACCTCCCCCCTTCTGGAAACCCCCTTCCCCTTTTCCCCTGCACCCCTCCCCCTGCCCCTTGCACCCCCTGCCCCCTGCCCCCAACACACCCCCTGCACCCTACCCCTGCCCCTTGCAAAAGAACCCAGCACACCCCCTCCCCTACAAACCCCCTGGACCCCCCTACACCCCTACCCCTTGCACCCCCTCCCCTCCCCCCATCACACCCCTGCCCCCTCACCCTGCACACCCCCTTCCCCCTTCCCCAGAACACCCCCCGCCCACCCCACCCCCCTACACACACCCCCTACCCACCCCCTGCACACTGCCCCCATGCCCATCCCCTGCACCCTACCCTACCACTTTAAAAATACCCAACACCCCCTACACACCCCTTGGACCCCCTTCCCCCAGCACACCCCTACCCACCCCATGCACCCTACCCCTTGCAACAAAACCCAAACCCTCTCTTGATATCCTGATTTTTTTTGTCCTTGGAAGGGGTATTGTTAGTGAGGTTTGCTGGTAGGACCCGTTTGGATCATCTGTTGAGTAGTGGTGTATGGGAAGCCATAGGAACCATGTATGGGAAGCCATAGGGTGGGGAGAGCACTATTGACTATCATTGGTTGGCATGGATGATCTATGGTGATCCGAGAGTTGGTGGCAATGGATATTTCATATTGGAATTTAGGGATAAGTGGGTCAGCCACATCTAGTCATTACATTTAGTGATGGATAAAATAGGGGATACATAGACCAAGTGTTTGGTTTGGAAGGTCAATGATAATGGTACTCCTATAGTGGGAAGAATCATATCAGTTGTGGGTGACTGACCCTCATGTCATATGGGTCGTTTTTGCAGTGAGGCCGATCACTGAACGATTGAGGCGAAAAAGTGATGCTAGTGTGTGGGAAGATCCTATCTTTTCTAGTTCCTTGGGTAATACTAGATTTGAAGTTCATATGTGGTTTTGAGTGGAGTTAGTGAATTGGAATCGGGCTCAAGATGGTTTTTGAGTGATCTGAGGGTGAATCACATGAGAGGTGCATCAATGCTTAGAGTGGAAGCATGATGGAGGAAGCAAATAGTTGGTGATCCAACCATGAAATTACACTGGGAGTCAGGGATCAGACTTAGGTTTAGGAATTATATGATCTCATGATGCCTCAAGAGGTGAATTTATCTTGATTGAGAGATGCGATAACACACTAGCGGGTGAAACTAAGAAATTTAAGGAAAATTCATCCAGAGGAGAACAGACTGGTGTTTTTTGCGGGGTTGGATGCAGTGAGTTGAAAACCGCATTGAGATCATTTTTCAAAATCCAGTTACCAGGTCAATAGACTGTTGGAAGATCATTCTCAGTTGGAAATTCATATGGTTAAGAGCACCATGATGTTAACATTCACTAGAATATTACTATGGTGGGGATAAACATAAGCTTTAGGATGAATCAGTTGAAGACACCGAGGAGTGTCCATATATTGGGTGTAGTGGGAGCCTTCTTGGTGTTAGCGTTTGTAGTGAGTGAGTGGACAAACTTTTGGTGCAAAGTGTGCCTTGATGTTTGGATTTGTGTAACAGAAACATGTTTAGAATTCAGAGATGGAGAATAGTAAGTTCTCAGGGAATTGACAACCATAGTAGTTTGTGAGACTTGTTTTGACGAATACCATGGCTTCTCGGGGATGATAAGTGTTAAGGTGGGGAGTTTTTAATACCCTACAAGTTTCTGATTCATTATTTTTGGAGAAAATTTGTGTTTTTAATATGAAGCATGGTTTGTTGCTTAAATTGGAATTTGGATCATAAATCTGAACATTAGATGTTCCTAAATGGTATTTTTGGATTTGGTTTTAGTCCCCTGTTGGAACTTCTGAGGTTTGGGTGGAAGTTGGTGGAGGTTCAAGGTGAAAATAACTGAAATTTAAGCTACTGTATCCTTTCATGCTGTGAACCATCAGGTTTATGCCTTGAATGGGGTTGGTTGAGGTTAACCCCTATCTCAAACATTTCTAGCTGTGAAGCTCAGTTCAAGCCATGAAATTCCCAAGGGTAGGGATTCATGGTGTGAAACCCCTAGTCACACTGTGAATCATGCCTAGTGGATTTATTTTAAAAGGTTAAATTCTATCTTTTTTTGGGTCAAGTATTTCACGGTGATGTTATTGAAGAAAGTGTAAAGTTTTCAAGGCCGGTTGTTTGTGTTTGATGAAATGAAAACAAAGATTTTTTTTAATTTTTAGATTTTTATGATAATTCTCGGTTCATGTTTTCTCAAAATGAGGGCACTGTAATCTCTAAAGTGAAGGAAATTTCATTTTCTACTATTGAGTTGGATGAAACTTTCTACCAGTCCACGTTGAGGGCTTAGGGAAATCATGAAAAATAGGTGAAAATGTTATTTCAAAGAGACCTAACCAATTTTCATAGCATATACACATTATATAATAATGAAAACAAGTTTTTAAAATACTAAAGCAATTATATAATTCAAATTAAAGGGTTAGGAAGAGGTAACTTACCTCAACCTCAAGGTGTGCTAATTTTGATGATGACAACTCAAATATTTTTTTTCCTGCTTGCACACATATGAAACTTCACATATATATAAGGACACCTAGCCCCTATGTACATATTTTCATGGAAAAATATGCACAAGGGGTGCCTTATAACATATGTTTATACTTGCATATACCCCTTTACAGTTACACATGTATGCATTTTTCATATCTATATATAAGCACACCTAGCCCCAATATATATATTCATACTGCCATGAGTGAATATATATAAAGGGGGAACTTATATATGTATATGCCTACCTATGCATACACATGTAAGCCTTCATCAATGGAGACTCGAATATGCCTCAACGAAATCCAAAACACACTACAAAAATATAAGTAACCCAAAAATCAAAAATTCCCTAATTAAAATTGGTCCAAAGAATAAAAACGGAATAAAACTTACCCAAATCTGATGTTGAAATCATTATCATCGATGGTGGTGGATAGAACCGACCTCATCATAAGAAACCACCTATAAGAAAATAGTGGAAAAAAAAGAGATATAACGACTTCTTATATATATGTGATCAGTGTGTCAACTGTATATAAATACATAACAAAAAATGAACAAATAATATTCATATTGATATGCACATCCCAATACTAAATAACATGATCATTAATAAACCTCTTTATTTTTTCAAACATAACCTTCAATTGAAACACTTAGGAGGTGTTTGGTTATAATTGGACATTTATCACTTTCCCTTAAGACATTTCAAAAGTGGAGTGCAAGTCACCATGAATAAGTCACTATTTATTTCATGCCATCCAATTAAACTTTAGAAAGGAGGCATAACCATTACATAATTCACTACATGAGGCATTACCTCTCATGTGTCAAGTTAACCATGTTCAGTTCCATTTAATTCATTCAATTCATCAAAACATGGAAATTACATTTATAAGATCAAAGGGGGGTCACTTAGTGGTGACTTGGTCATTACAACACTTAACTACTTGGAAAATTCCATCTTAAAAGTCTAACGACACTTAAAGGGTGTTTTGGTTCAAAAAACCATTTTAATAAAAAGAGGTAAACCCACTTCAGGGATATAAAAGAATAAAATATTGATATTTTCCACCTACAATCCATCAGTGTGATTACATCAAAGATAAAAATAAGCCTCAAAGATATAGAATTTCACTCTACATGAACCATCCAATCAATATAACCCCACCAACACCCCATCACTTTGAATCAATATCACTCTAGGACATGAGTAGCATCAATTGAAAAAATAATATTGTATATGAATGCCAACCCCCCCCCCCCCCCCCATGCACCAGCCCCCCCACCCTGCACTAGCCACCCCCACCCCCACCCCCTACCAGCCCACCCCACCAGCCCACCTGTCACACCGCGATCTCAGAAGCCTATTTTATTTTATTTTATTCTTTTCTCAGTCTCGCGTCTTTTGGATAGAGTGGGTTTGGGTTTGGGTTTGATTTTTTGAAACATTGATGTTTTTGGTGGGTCTCAGGCCGGTGCGCGATCACCGTACCGTTAGCGGTGCCCGTGCGTTCGCCCCTGATGAACACGTGGTTTCCCGATACTTAAGATAACTATTTTTTTATAAATTTTTAAACTACCATGATAATATTATTTTTGCAGATAATAATAATAATATTATCATTGAATTTATTTTAATATTATTCTTATTAATTTTCTATTGGTATTATTTTTATCAAATTTTCATTAATATTAATAATAATAATAATAATAATATTATTATTCTGGTATTATTATTATTATTATTATTATTATTTTTACTACTATTATTATTAATATAATAAAAAAAAAATACTAAAAACCCTAGTCTATCCCGTCACACCCCCCATTTCCCGTCACACCGCACTGGGTCTCCCCCGGGTCCCCCCTCACCGCACATGCCATCTTCCCGATCTCCCCTCTGCCGTCTGGATCCCGTCTCCCCGCTATGTCCCTCACCCGGGACCCCGCACCACCCTCTTGTAGCCTGCCTCCTACCGCGCTGCGCTCCTACAACCTACCTCTCGCCATACCGCGCTCCTGTATCCTGCCTCCCATCACGCCACACTTTGACAGCGCTCGCCTTTCTACACACCTGACCTTTGCCCCGTTTGGATCCTAGCTGACAACCACCTTCACCCCTCACCCGACAGTGGCCTGCTGGTCCTTTCCGACCCCGCCTCCCTATCCAGCTCCTGTGCCCAGGTCCTCCTCTCCCGTCAGCCTCGCCCTGCCGCACCTCCGGACTCACCGACTCCTTACTTCGGCCGTGCCCTTCACAAAACCAGCCTCATGAACCCAGAAAGTCCCCATTTCCCTCACCTCACACTGCTGCTGCCCGAATCCCCTGCTCCCGGTGAAGCTTCTCGCCCCTGCTCCCCATCCCTTTACGCAGCATCCCCCTTGTTCGCATGAGACCAGACGTGATGCCCTACACCCCTGTTTCTTTGGAGTGAACCCCTCTCCGAGTATGTGAAGACCACCTTGGGTCTTATTCTGGCATGTTTCGATATCCGCTTCCGATGGCAAAGCAAATTGACTCTGTTACAGTTCGTTGTCGACATCCCAGATATAGTTTTGTACCCGTTGTTTGGTTTCTCACTTGTTAAGTTGGGTTTGATGGGTGTTTTAAGGCTTCTGTCTATTTTTATGTAGTGCGTTGAACCCTGCGGTGCATTTTTTTGGGTGGTTTTAGATAAGTGTCAAGATACAAGTATTTGTCTTGGTTTTGCCTATGATGTAGGATCCCTCGCCTTGCCTTTAAATTTAGAAATACTTTTATTACTTGTATTTTTTCACATATGCTGAAAATTAATTAGTTATTTTTTGTAGAATAACTGTTTTGGGAGAAACATTATTTGGCTTTATAGATAGTCATTGTCTGGCTAATTATTTTACTTGCTCGGTTGTTTTGACATGATTTTCAATTAATTAGTTTGTTGCAAAGTGGTTCTTTGAATGAGTTTTTGTTTACATAAAGCTGTGGTCACTCATTTAAAAATTGTTTATAAAATTTTAATTTGTTATTTAAATAATTTGAATGTTGAAAATCATGTTTTGGAAATGTTTTGAAGTGTGAAAAATTTCAAATGTAAATTTTAACATGTGGTTCATTTTTTTCAAGTCGTGCATACCAAGTGTTTATTAAATTCCCGGTTGGATCTTATGTGTTAAAATGATATAAAATATTTTGTTTTTTTTGTTAAAGTATTGGAAGCATGCAGAATTATGTTTTGGGGTCTTTTTATGGACTTCAAAAGTGGTTTGGATTTGATAGTAAATTTATTGCTTGTGAAATAATGGAATTTGGGTTTCTTGAAAAGGTTTCAAATGTTTTAAGCTAAGTGAAGTGTGAAATTAGTTTTTTTTAAATCAGTTTGTTTTGTGACAAGGAATTATAGCCCGATTGACATTTTTATAAAAGTTTGTTTTGTTTGAAAGTGTGTCAGAAATATTTTAAAGGGGTTTTACAAGTGCTTCTATATGATAAACAATGTGTCTTTCACCTCTTTAGAAGTTGGTTTTCATCTTTGATAAAGAATGTTTTTATGGAATGTTTAAGGGCCCGTTTGGCCACTTTGTGAAAAAATTAGTGAAAATTGTTTATTATGAAAACCTCCTGTGGATGTTTTTTATTCCATACTTGCATGTGTATAATGGATGGAATGTCCTTACTAAGGAATTCTCATGATCCATTATGAGAGTGTCTAATGTTGGACTCTTTATGTATTTTGATAAATGGTATGAGATCAGTCCTTGGAGTGGCTTGGGGTGATGCATGTTGTGCATTATTATATATATATATGTATGTGATTGGATGCTTGAATGACATCAGTTGGATCACCCCCTTTCCAAATACTTGAGACATGGGAATCTGGAATATTGAGAGAATACTCTAAGAATGATTGATACACTGGTAGGTTATGGTACTGACCAGTGGACCATAGTAGGTGGATATATTGAGTTTATTACTATAGGATTTTCCCTCAGCCTGCTTGAGAAAGGATGGTCGAGCGTATTGGGAATTTTGATTTCATCGTGTGTGACATGTCAATGAGGATGAGGTATCATGTATTGGTGTCTTCTGGATTATTATTGATCTCCTAGTTTCACCCATATCTATTGACTTTCAGTTACTTGTAGTGATAAATATAGTACTTGTATGCATATCTACATTGCCCTTGTTTTTTACTTACTCTTGTGCATTTTTGCGTATTGTTTTCTTTGGAAAGTGGTAAAATGGTTTTAATTAGGTTTCTAAAAATGGTTTTCAAATGAAAGTGTCTAATCCTCTTTATTCAAATCTAATAGTATGAATATCACTTTCCCTTTATAAAAATGCTATTGGCACCAATAAAATGAATCTATATTTGAAAATAGTTAAGGGAAATGTTTCGTACTTTGTTTTTAAGTAAAATATTTATAAAAACTTACTTTTATATTTGTAGTTCAAACCTTTTAATCAATGTTTTCTTTATTTAAAGGTTGTGCATTGGGAATAGATTAGTCGGGCCTACCTAATGAGTTTTAATACTCATGCCTATAGTGTTTTCTTATTTTTAGTTTCCCTTGCAGGTTCCAACTTTTGTTCAGATCGCCTAGGGAGATGTTTGGTTTCAGTATCGGAGAGTAACCCACAGGGTTACATGGGGTTTTAGATGTTGGTAGGTGAGTCATGTTGTTGTTCGTCCTTTACTTTTCATGTCGTTTATTTATCTTGCGATGTTTTTTTGTTTCTACTGTTGATTTTATCTTTTGTTCATGGGCCAAATCGTTCCCAACGGTTAAGTGTTGATTCCCGACACTAGTTTCTATCCCGTGGGGATTGGGAATGCCCCTTGGGCCATGTCGCAGGCTGACTCGGGTGACCGGTGCAGGGTCGACCCAGGTTGGTTCGTGACACCACCCCCCACTAGCCCACCCACCCCACCCACCCTGCATTATCCCTCCTCCCCCCCTGCACCAACCCCCCAACCATCAGTCCCCCACCACACCCCCTGCACCAGCACACCCCCACCCCCTCCCCCTATACCCCCTACACCCCCACCCCACCCCCTACACCAACACCCCCTCCCCCTTGCATCAGCACCCCCCGCACCATCCCCCTAACTTTCTCTAATAACTGCAAGAAAAATAAAAAAACATAAGCACATCCATGAACACCTAAGAAAATATATTTTTACATTAATATACATATATACCTACAATGTTAAGGATTAATAGACATTACAAGTAGTTAAGAAGAAGAATAAGGGGATGGTTATACATAATATATTCTAAGAGATGATTTTATTTCTTACTTTGACCATAATTCCATATATTAGAAGAAAGTAAAACTATTGGAAAATAAGAAAAGAAGTGTAAATGTGAAGCAGAATGATCTCATAGAATAGATAAAAATGTCCATGATGAAATGTGTATAATAAGACAAGATACTAGAATATATTAATAAACAATTGGTTTCTAAATAAAAGGAACTTCATGAGGCACAATATAGGTATCTTAAATATGTAAACACCTTAAAGAATATGATATAAGTATATGAAAATGTGGTGGATATTCAAGATGAACCATCCAAGGATGATGAGAAAACTAGCCCCATGAAAAAGGTACAACATTTATCTAAATTATCATGTGATACTAAATATGTTTCCTTTCATTATAAAGATTATGAAACATAATTTTAATATTTTTAGGATGATGAATGGTGTAAAAAGTTTCATCCTATTGATGACCTGAGAATGGAAAAACCCCAAGGAAATGGGAAAATAAAGGCCGTAGGATGCCTGTAAAACAAGCATAATTTTATAAAAAAAATCATCAATATAAAGGAATATCAAGTTTCAAGGGATATTAATATTGCTGTAGAAGTTTTGGGTATAAATCTTTTGAGTACTGGTACAACATTTCATTTCACTGGAACTGGGATGAAAAAAGGGGGAGCAGACCTGAGAAGAATAGAAGTAGTTGTATTAGAAGTAGGAATACTCTTAGTAAGAAAAATTTACAGCCTGAAAAAACTACTGGAAAGGTATCGCCTCTTTATTATCATTAATTTTATGCATACTTTTGTATAGGGAATTAAAGAAAACAATTGGGGAGATGAATGAATGTTGTTTTATTTGGGTATAACAAGAATGAAGTATCCTTCCTAGAATACCATTGAAATTAGATTTTCCATGATGAAGAAAGTGATACCATCCATCAAGGGGTGAAAAGAATAAATTAACATTTTCAATAATGAAAAACTGTATGGAATCTCAAAATTTGGACAACCTAATTCCAATTGGTCATTGAGGTTATATTGAACAACCCCAATATTAATTTTTATATTGGCATCACATTCTCATAGATTTATGTACTGCATTTATCACTTTGTTTATAAACTCTTGTTTCTATAAAGGTTTTTACCTTATAGACTTATAGTTGAATATCTCAAGTCTTTTTTCCAAGAATATCATGTGATTATATCCTTCTCTCACAAGTGGATACGTTTAACACTTCAAATATATGGAGGATAATAAGATTTCATGATGGGAGTGCTTGGCATCCAGGACCACTCTTAGTGAGTTCTAAAAATCTATTCCCACCGACCCTATAACCATTTTGTAACTCTAAACCAGGGGGTACACTAATTTAGATCAACCATTAGCTCCCCAGGACCTGTCTAACACAACTAGCATGCTAATAAAATAAAACATCATTTCAATATCAGGTCCAAATCCATATCAAGTAATATCCCAAAGTTATCATTCTATTTCTAGTACCTGATCAAGGAACTTCCTCAACCATCTTTGTTATAAGGTATAAAACACTATTCAATCAAATTCATCAACAAAAAATTACAAAAATAGCCACAATATGCTCACATTTACAAACTCTAGGTTCTAAGGTAACACCCAAAGATACCAATGATTAAATCAGCACTGACCCTCTTAAGGTTAATAAAACATGGGGCACCCATGGTCCCCCAGATCATGTCTATAAAATCATGATCCAATCTAGATAGGGAAACCTCATCTGGCGACTCTGAAAACTAACCCATCCATGATCATCACCTCACCCATAAGGGAATAATCAAGAAAAACCACACCCATAAGAAAGTCCTCAAGGTTTTATTAGACCCATCTCAAACCTAATCTCAGTGAAACCCAGCCTTAACCAACATTCTATGGTGTCGGCCCAACCCAAGGGTTCTAATTGGATTAAACCTCTAACAAGAAGTTCCAAAACTTCAACAACTCAAACACCAAGAAATTGGTCCAAACATCCAAGAAACATAAAAAATAATACTTTTTCCTACCTTTTGAGATATGTAAAAACACCTAAAGATATACCCCTTGGACTACCCAAGGAAAGTTCCTATGAACATCAAAAGAATCCCATTGGCATCACATGTGGAATGTTTTCCAAAAAATGTACAACCCCCACTTGGGTCTCACACCACACCTCCATTTGATGAACTCTCAAACCAAAAACTTTATGAAAAAACCTCTCTATAAACTAATCACTTTTAGGGTTCTATATCCAAAAACTTAAGGGTAACCTCCCATCTAACCTAGACTAAAACAAAGCATCTCACAAAATGCCTCTAACTACTTGAGGGTTCTAACACCACACCCTGCATAGAAAGCACCATGGATAGACCACTCACAGGTCCAAACTCAAATCCAAAGTAAATAAGTATATCCATATTTCTCCCCTTTCCTACCCTTATGCCTCACCTAAGAGCATGTGGGGTTTTCTCTTGAATCAAAAACCAAGAGAGAGGGTTTATGAACAAAACCCCTCTGTGAGACACCTGAGGCCCTCACTTCTCAAAGATGATCCACAAAGGTTCTCAAAGGGCTCCCAGAAAACCAATAGTCATTTAATAACTAAATAAATTAATAAAAAACTATAGATTAGGGAAATATAACAAATATAGAGCACCCAACCTACCTTATGATGAAAATGCTAAAGCTGAAAACCTGAACCTATGACCAAAAAATGTTCCAGGAACCCATCTCATTCCATGAAATAGAAAACATTAATTATAAAAATTTATAATTAATTATTTTAAAACAACAAAATAGGAATAAATGCCTAAAAGATTATTGTGGTGATTCCAAATTCTAAAACCACAACCAACTGCCTAAAAGAGGCCTAAAATATACCCATGAAATTAAATTGGAAAAAATCCTTAAAAATAAACACTTTATTACTAGGAAATTCCAATCAATTTAACTAAAAATTTAAAACAAATCCATTAGGCCTCATACCATCTCCAAAATGATGAGTGATGGCATGCACTATGTATCACGAGGCATTTAATCTCTAATCCACAATAAAGAACCAATATTATTGTTCAATTCCATCATGTTATGGTGGAATTGGAACTAAAAACCTTAATGGGAACCATTAAAATTAGAGAGGATAAAATAAGAGTAATAAAAAAGGTAATAGATGAAGACTCCCACCTCAAATCGCTGTGTAAGAGGTGCGCCAAAGGAGGAGGTGGGGAGGAAGCCTCATAGAAGCATTGACAGGGAGGTGAGGTGAAAAAAGGGATGTGGGTAGGTTGTGTTGGTGGGGGGGGGGGTGGGTTGGCAGTGCCAGAGCCACATCAGAATAGAGCGTCAGAGCTGCGTCGGAGTTGGCAGGGAGGTTTGCTGGCTGCGTTGGAGATAAAGGGGGAGGAGGAATCGCAAGGGGAGGAGGAATAATGAGGGGATGAGGGGAAGAGGAATGGAGAGGGAGGAGGAGGGGAGGAGGAATCCTGAGGGGAGGAGTGGAGGAGGGGAGGAGGAACGACAAGGATGGAGAGTGAGGAGGAATCACGATGTGGGAGGGAGAAGTTGTGGGAGGGGGAGGAAAGATTGATCGAAATAAAATTCAGATAACCTATTGCCACACCCAACTATTTGGGTGTGGATATATCTTACCTATAGCCACAGATCATTTAAACTGTGGCTATAGATTTGTGTCTATAGAAAATTTTTCTAGTAGTGTCTGAGTATATAAAGGCTTCTGATGTGTCCAAGGAAGCTGTTTGGATACAAATTTCTTTCCAGGAGCTTGATGTGGTACCTAGCAGTAAAGTCCCTATCACATTTTATTATGATAATACTACAGTGGTGGATCTTGAAAAATATCCAATGTCACATTAACAGACAAATCATATACTCCAGAAGTATCACCTATTTAGTGATTTTTACCAGAGGGGAGAAGTTTTAGTAAGAAGAGTTACCACAAAAGAAAACATGGGGGATCCCTTGAATAAAGGCCTATCTTAGTAAGATCATGAAAATAATGTGAGAGGTAACAGACTGAAGGTTGTTAGCATTTGGATCTAGTGAAAGTGTGTGTCTATTAGATTTTATTCCTTAGAACCAACTTATATGTACTTTATAATAATTTGTATTCATAGTTTTAAATATCAATAAACTCCTTATCACATCATGATTTTTCTTCTATGTAATATAGTATGTGATTATTTCCTAAGAGTAGATATCATACTAAAAGGTTATAAAAGTTCCCCGTTATAATGAGAACCCAGAAGTGCCATGAAAATATTCTTAAATATATGTTCTATAGCCAGATGATATCAGTTTAGAGACACAAATGATACATGCTATTAGGGATGGAGACTCATAGGAATTTGAGTAAACTTCTTATGGTGTATGCCCTTGGTAATATATAGTGTAGGATATTATGAGAACAATACCCTCCAATAGTAAATACACATTTATATGTGCCATTAGATGTTCCTATCTGTGAATGTGCGTATTGATCCTTAGACTTTAAGATTATTATTAATGAGTATTATGTGTCATGTACTTTGATGTATTGATGAAAACTGTGATAACATATTTTCGTGGTGAGGTATGATACATTGGGTTCATCATTAGTAATATTGAATTAATGAATAATGTGAGAAATGATTTATCCCTTCCGTTCTTTAACAAAATTTGATATCTCATGAACTTTGATGAAAATTATATAGCCTAAATAAATCCATGTCCATGGTTGTAGAGACTTGGTTTTTTTTCTTTATAATACATTGAAACATTTATATATATATATTTTCAAATGTAGAAACTAAGACGTCGTGTGATTCCGAGGCCCGGTGTGCCCAAAATTAATTCTATAAAAATATTAAATATATTTTATATTGCGCACATGAAACTTCTTAAAGAAAATGGTATAAATCTTAAACAGAAGCTCAGCTTGGAAATCTGAGACCATGGTTGAGTCTGGAATGTAGTTTTTACCCTAGGTGCAACATAAAATGGGTTGACACAGGGCGTTCGGACCCCTCGCTCATTGGCAGTACGTTCAGTGGATTAATTAATTAATTGATCAATTAATTATTTAATTTTAATACAGAAAAATTTTCTATAAGAATATATCCCTGGAAAATCCTCTAAGGTTAGAAACATATACCCTAGGAGGATTACAGAGCCCCTTCTTCCCCCTTCGTTGGAGAATCACCTTGGATGATGATGAAACACCAGATCAGAGCAGATCAGGACGCAAAAAATGAAATGAATTCCTTAAAATCATTGGTGGACACATTTTTCTATAAAAAATGATCCAATATCTAGGTAGGAATAATCAATTTGTGGTTTACACCCTTTTTGATTAAATTGATTGAGAAGATCGATCCATTCTATCGATCCATGCCAATTACAGCCTTTTCATGCACCCAAGTACTGATTTAAATTGGTTATTTTCAATGTTTTCTAACCCCAGATGCCCATTCTTGATCGTTGGACAAGAACTCTTGTCCAATGTTGTTTAAAACTTTTTTATTGTGCTTCCCCCTCATTTCTTCACATTCTTCACTGGTAGGACCCTGTGGCCCCGGTTCTACATTTCCGGATGATACCGAGCCCAATTAGATCACCATAATCACAAAAATTTTGTGAATGAGGGACAAATAAATGCATTATAGTCAGATTTGGGATGATTTCAAGTTTTGGTTGATTGTTTCAATGAACGATGAACAGATCATCATTGATATAAGGTTTAATGTGTTCGAGTTGAATGAATAAATCCCCTTGGGTGTTTGGAATCAGATTTCCAGCCACTGGAGGGACAAAATCTGTCAGAAAGCATTATATCCACAAATAAAGAGTGGATTTGAGGCTGAAATTAAAGGAAAACATCAGATTTGTCACGTGGATCAAATATCTGAATTTCTGGAGAAAACCTAACTACATGTCGTGTACAAGGATGGACACACAATTTCTATCCCCTTAAATGCAATGGTTAGGGTTTTTGGAAATCAAAAGGACACCACGACGTATAACCCTTCTACATGCCATGTACCCCTCCCCAGATGGAAAATCCGTGTAGTGGATCACATGGGAGAGATCCCATGTGGAATTATATAACCAGGTACATGACCGTGTACCAGAGTACATGGAAATGGGTTCTAGTACACAGACACATCCAGATCACATGGGTGACACCCCATGTGAAGCAACACATTGTGTACCAGAGTACACAAACATTGGGTTATTACACAGACATGACCAACAGGACATGATCCGAACCTATGTAGCTTTGAAATTCCATATAGTCCACATACACAGTGTGTACTACTACATGGCTTGGGATATGTGTGCTAGACAGTGAAATGGCTAGGTGGTGGAGTAGAACCAGATGCCATGTTGCCCCCCTCACACATTGTGTACCACTTGGTTTCTTTTGAGGAAATTTCAAGGTTTCATATCTCCTTCATTTGGACTCAAATTTTGGCCCATGAATATCCCATCATAATTTTTTTTTCATAAAATGTGATGGTGCCCTTGTTTGTGGATTTAGAGATATGATGTGTAATATTCTGGGAACAATTCTTATTGAGGTGATGCCTGATGACGACAATGATTAGGCAGAATCACCAAAGGATTCTTATAGAGTGCAACCCTCCATCATCATGGGCCCAGGTCCTCTATAGCTATATTCTGACTAGAACCCCCTACCGGGTAGGGTGTGGGACCTTGATGACTATATTGGAACCCCCCTGTGGCACCAGGGTGTGGTTCCTCAACTTTTGAGTGGAACCCCCTACCGGGTAGGGCACAGGTCCTCGATGATAGAGTGGAATCCCTCTATCACACTAGGGAACGAGTCCTCAAACAATAGAGTGGAACCCCCATAAGTATGGGTGTGATTCATCTACCTTACTGAGTGGAACCCCCTACCAAATAGGGCATGGGTCCTTGTGAAACTTGAGTGGAACCCCCCATCAGCATGGGCACATGTCCTCTACGAATACTTACAGAGTAAACCCCCCTGATGTAATAGGGTGTGGGTCCTCTACTTCAAGTTTGTAGACCCTAGACTATGTGTCATAATGATGAGGTATGGTTTGAATTGGATAGTTACTTCTAAGGAGACACGTGAGAGGGTTGGAATCTTTTATGGACTTTTGGAACTGTTGGAAACTCTTCTTCTTAGGATTATCTATGAGATGGAGATCCCCTTACTCTCTCATTTGGGATTCTTTTTACTGAGCATATATATATTCTTCTATTTCCAAACCTTGGATTTGGTTACTCTCTTTCCATAGGAGGTGAATATGTGTAGGGTATTCCACATGCTTTCTGTTTTTAGATTCTCATGGTTGGATGAGTATATTATCCTACTATAGGTGGAAAATAATTGACTTGTAGTTCATCTACTCACTATGTTAAGCCCCTTGTTCTTGGACGAGGTTACTTTCTCTTGGTTTGGGTTGAACTGTTCTCTTTGATTGCATCTTTCATATATTTTCTTTCTATTTTTATTGTATCTCTTAATGGAACCCTTCATCTTTCAGGGCGTCCTACTAGGTATATATATACTCACCCTTGCGTGAGATTTTACCACATGTGTCATGTCTTATGCTGATGAAAAATAGGTCAGTGGTGACTTCATAGGAGCTTAGGGATACTTGGTATTCTAGACTACGTATAGTGGTCATAGCTTGGATATCTTGAGAAGGGATCTCTCAGTAGTTTAGTTTTTCCATTTTCAGGTTGGGACATATTTATGGTTGGGAATGTATTTTACCCTTTAATTTTTAGTTCGCACTGTCGTACTCTTGTACACCCTAGCGGTTATGCATGCTTGGTTTACTTGATAGATGTGTTTCATCTTTTACTCTTTCCCTTTGAACTTCTACATCGATATGGATATGTGTGTGTGTATAGGTACTTAGGAAAATGTCTCCTTGTGTTAGGTATGATTTCAACACTATTTTCCACCCCCTAAACTATGGTGGTGGTCTTGGGTTAGTTGCAGATTGAGCCTTGGCTTAGGTTGGATCATGACAGATTAGTATCAGAGAAAGTTCATTCCTTGAGAAGTTTTTCTGACTAGTCCCCTTAAAATAATTTGGTTGGGTTTAGGGAAATAATGTCAAAGTTTATTGAGTGTATCTCTCAGTCCAGGGAGTCTAGTGATGGCGCAAGCGACTGATATATTCATTCATCAGGACCTTGACTACTTTCTTGTCAACTCGGCATACTAAGACATTAGTTGTAGGGATCAATAGTACATTCATCATATATGATTGATACTTTGACTGTATTTCTTGAGTAATTTCCCCATTATATATATATATATATACACACTCTTATCTAACCATGGTACATCTTGATGAATCTCAGGATGCCTCCACAAAAATAGCTAGCTATGATACCAGTTCCAGATCATGCTAATGATCTGATGAGCGGCGAGACCTCAGTTCAGGGTCCATCCTGCGACCCCCTTCTTCCAAATGGGAAGGTAGTATCAACTCCACATATTTAACAGTATATATTTCTAGTAGAGTAGGCTGCGGATGCACACAAGATTAGAGTACTCTATGAGTTCTAGTGCTAGAGGTCGCTGAGGTTCCACGATGAGCCAGATCCTTATGCAGTAGAGGATTGGCTATATTAGGTGGTTTGTATCTTCATGCTCATCCAAAAATCAATAGATTAGGTGGTTTCACTAGAATATATCATTTTCTATGAATCATTTTGGAATTGGTGGAGCCTTGTTATGAATATGCATGATAAGTTGACACTCTCATAGACCAACTTCCAGCAGCTGTTATGTGAGGAGTACTACCCCTCCTTCTTACAATCAATTTGGATTTAGGAGCTTATGGAGCTACAGAAGGAAGGTATGATGGTGGATGAGTACATAGTGAGGTTCACATACCTTATAGGGTACTCCCTTGACATGATCTAAGATGACTACTTCTAATCATGGAAGTTTGAGTAGGGACTCCACAGAGAGATCCATGCCAGCATGGTGACATTGTGCATCCCCACCTATGTCGGGGTGCTGGATCAGGAACTAGTAACAAAGATATTTCTGTCAGAGGGATTCTAGACAGTTGGAGCTGGCAATGGGAACCATATAGCTGAGTCATCTATAGTAGTTAGAAGACACCAAGTGCTAAGATATCAATGCAGGAGACCTCCTTGTGATCAGAATTAGGCACATGGTCAGAGGCAACACAAAGCACTAGGGAAGCATAGATAGGGGTGGTTCTTTACTTATGACAGAATAGGTCACATGGTGTGAGACTGACTGTCTAGATGTGTTGAGTAGCACATAAAGATAGTTGATGGACCACCATAGTAGAGGCAGTGCCATGACCAGGGATCTCCCATGCGAGGATACGGTGGTACCTAGGGAGGTAGAGCTGGAAGAGAAGTAGGAGGAGCTATGAGTGGAGGATGACGCTATGATATCCTTCCACCACCACCACCACTAGGTGGTCCACGTCAAGATCATGGAACTAGCAGTCAGGGTCACAGAAAATTGTAGGATTTTTAGATTTATGACCCAGTAGTACATGATACGATTAGAGGTGAGATTTGTGTTTATTATATTCCTAATTCAGTACTAGTAGACACAAGTTCTAGCAATTCATTCATATCTATACTCATGGTGTGAGAGATGGAGCTCCCAGTCGAGGTGCTATCCCAGTAGCTTCATCTTGAGGTTCCTATATGAAACGCTTATTCTGTATCTTTTATCCACCGATAGTGAGAACCATTGCTTGGTGGAGAGAGGTTAATATGAGACCTTTTGGTTGTCACGATGGAACCATATGACATCATATTGGGTATGGATTTGTTTTCCATGGTCTAATTCCAGATCAATTGTCACTGTAGACAATTCAGATGCCTATGCACTGATGAGATGGGATTCTCTTTCTCTAGTAAGAGAGATCTCATATAAGGGAAAGTGGGTTTTGTGATCAGAAGTATGTATCCCATCACTCATCAGTTAGTGAGTATATCCCTTGGTACAACTATATCTTTAGGCATTTATATTCCTTCAGTTGTGGAAGATTATATGGACGTCTTCCCTGAAGAAATTCTAGGACTACCTCTAAGGTGGGAGATGAAGTTTTGCATTGACTTGAATCCCAAAAACACTTTGATATCTTATACAGCATATCATATGTCTCCTATGGATATCTATAAGCTACAGTTACAATTGGAGGACCTTTGAGAGAAAGTTTCCATCAGGCCTAGTGTGTCCCCCTGGGCAACTCCAGTGTTTTTTGTGAAAAAGGCAGACAAGAGTTTGTGGATTTTCATGGATTATCATCACTTGAACCAGGCTGTGATAAAGAAAAACTACCCCTTTTTGAGTATTGATGACCTCTTTGACTAGTTGTGAGGTGCAATATGGTTTTCAAAGATTTATCTTGGGTTTGGTTACCACCAGTTGAGGGTTCATGAGGCTAATATTCCAAATTTGTTATTCTAATGTCTCTATGGACACTATGAGTTTTTATTTATTCCCTTTGGTGTGATGAATTCCCCTACCATATTTATGTCTTTGATAAAACAGGTTTTCCATCCACACTTGGACTAGTTTGTGGTTGTCTTCATCGACGACATACTCATCTACTTTGCATCATAGGAAGAACATGAAAATCACTTGTGGATGGTTCTAGATTTTCTTTGAGATCACTAAATTTATGGAAAGATCTCAAAAATATAGTTCTAGATTCACGAGGTTTAATTTTTTGGGAATGTCATTTATGAGAATGGTTTAGCCATAGACCCAGTGAAGATCGATGCGGTGCTTTCTTGGGATCCACCCAAGAGCATTTCATAGGTGTAGATATTTCTTGGTTTGGTAGGGTACTATATGAGGTTTGTGGAAGACTTCTCTAGAATTTCATCACCTTTGACCAACCTTATGTAGAAAGGGAAACCATTTACCTGGTATAAGTAGTTCCGGAGGGACATTGAGTAGTTGAGGTTGAGGCTGATGAGAACTCCGGTGCTGAGACTACCAGAGGAGAGTGTGGAGTATGTAGTGTATTATGATGCCTTAGGAGTTGAGCTCGGCTGCATGTTGATGCAGTGGAAGAAAATTATCTCTTATGGGTTGAGGAAGTTGATAAACCATAAGAAGAACTATGCGAATCATGAACTAGAGCTGGAAATGATAGTCTTTTCTCTAAGTACGTGGAGGCACTACCATCTAGGGTAATGATTTGTGGTTTAATCAGACCATCAGAGTGTTAGGTATGTATTTATGTAGAGAGACCTAAACCTGAGACATCAGAGCTAGTTGGAGTTCTTGTAGGACTATGATTTTGAGATAGTCTATACTTTGGGGAAGGGAAATGTATTAGTAGATTCCCTTAGCAGGAAGTCCCAGGATCTCTTGGTGCAGGAGGCTTCAAAGAAGTTGACCTCCCTACAACTGACCCTGGTAGAGAAGAAGGGTACAACCTTTCTTTATTCGATGGTGTTGAATCCTTTGCTTCTCAAGCATGTGAGATTCCCAGCTGTGAGACATTGACTGTGAGGTTTTACATGACCAAATATACATTGGTGACTCACTAGATGGATACTCTAAATGTGGAAATCACGTCATCCTTTTCTAGGGATGGACACTAGTCCTAGTCATGATGATAGAGGAGGTGATGTGAGAGTACAAAACTTCTAACCTAGATATACATACCAATGTGGGGAATATTTAAAGAGACCTTCAATTATATTTTCAATGTTCCAACATGATATAAAGAGTAGCTGAGTTTGTCTCTTGGTGCCTCACCTATCAGCAGGTGAAGGCGGATAACTAAGTTTCTATAGGTTTTTTACAGCCCCTTGAGACCCCATAGTGGAATTGGGATGACATATCCATGGAATTTGTGACAGAAATTCCACACACAACAAAGTTACATGATGCTATCTGGGTGATAGTTGACCGAATTATGAAGTTGGCACACTTAATTACCATCAGGGAGTAGAGTTCGGTGGAGAGTTTGAGGCAGTTGTACATACGAGAGATCCTTAAACTTCATGGGGTACCCTAAGAAATTATCTCTGATCACGACGTGCGGTTTATGTCATGACTGTAGAGAGGTCTATAGGAGGCATTCGGGTCCCAAATGAGTATGGTTACAACCTTTCACCCCCAGACTGATGGGAAGATCGAGCACACTATCCAAGTGTTAGAGGATATGCTGAGGGAGTGCATGTTAGACCTTGGATAGATTTGGGATGATAACCTTCCCTTGGTATATTTTTTTATAAAACAATAGCTACCACTCTACTATCGGCATGAAACCTTTTGAGGACTTGTATGGAAGACCCTACAGGCCACCCTTGTGCTGGATAGAGATCACTGAGACTTCTCTTGTGGGACTAGAGATGGTGTAGGTGGCAATGGAGAAAGTCTAGGTCATCTGTGAGCATATGAGGATAGCCCAGAGAAGATATAAATCTTATTAACATCTCTATTATATGACCTTGGAGTTCAAATAGGGAGACCATGTCTTCCTGAGAGTCACCCCACGATGTGGATTACAGAGGTTTGGCCGGGTAGTAAAGCTATCCCTAAGGTTCATTAGGCTATTAAAGATCATTCAGAGGGTTTGATAGGTTTCTAATAGACTTTTCCTACCCCCACAACTAGAGAGGGTGCATGAAATATTCCACATTTTGCAATTGAGGAGATATATTCATGACCCCACACACGTCATCAGCTGGGGTGAGATGGACATCAAGGATGGATCCACTTTTGCATAGCACCTAGTGGTGATCGATGATTGATAGGATATGAATCTACATGTATAGAAAATCCCCTTAGTTCATGTGTTATGGAATAATGAGAACATAAAGGATAGTTCCTAGGAGTGGGAGAGCCAAGTGTGGGCTCAATATCCTGAGTTGTTTGTTTATTTTTACCTTTTGGGGATGAAAAAATTGAAGGAGGGAATTATGTAGAGACTTATTTTTTACTTTGTAAGTATTTGAAATATTTCTATATATATTTCTAGATCTAGGAGTTGATACGACATGTGATTCCGAGGCCTAGTGTGGCCAAAATTAAATTTATAAAAATATTAAAAATATTTTATATTGTGCATGTGAAACTTCTTAAAGAAAATAAGATAACTCTTAAACGGAATCTTAGATCAGAAATCTGAGACCATAGTTGAGTTCAGAACACGTTTTTAGCCTAGGAGTGACATAAAATGGGCCAGTGCAGGGAATTTGGACTCCTCGCTTGTTGGTGGTACATTCAGTGAAATAAATAAATAAATAAATAATTATTTCATTTTAATATAGTGAAATGTCCTATAATAATATCACCATGGATAATCCTCTAGGGTTATCCGTATAAACCCTAAGAGAATTCTAGAGCTCACTCTTCCCATTTCATTGGAAAATCACCTCAGACAACGATGAAACACCAGATTAGAGCAGATCGGGACACATCGAACACAAAAAATTCCTTGAAATCATTCGAGTATGCATTATTCAATGATAAACGATCCAATATCAAGGTAGTTCTCTTCAATTTTTGGTTTATGCCCTTTTTGATTAAACTGATTTAGTAGATCGATCCCTTCTATCAATCTACGCCAATTGAAGCCTTTGTATGCACCAGAGTACCATTTTAAATTGGTTATTTTCAATGTTTTATAACCCTGGATGCTTATTGTGAAAGAAAATTTGGCCAACGATGTTTAAAATCATGTTCTTGTGCTTTACCACACGTTTTCTTTATGTTCTTCACTAGTAGGACCCTGCGGTCCCGATTCGACATTGCCGGGAAGTATCGAGCCCGATCAGACCCCCAGAATCACAATAGTTTTACGAATGAGGTATAGAACGATGAAGTATGGATATATCTAGGATGATTTCAAGTTTTGGTTGATATTTTCAATGAATAATGAATGAATCATCATTGAAGGAAGGTGCAATGCATATGGGTTGAACGACGAAACCCCTTTGGGTGTTTGGAATCTGATTTCCATCCATTGAAGGGACAAAATCCATCGGTTGATATTAGATCCACAAATCACGTGTGTATTTGAGGCCAAAATAAAATGTGAAGATCATATTTGGCATGCATATTTGACTTTCTAGATAAAAATCAACTACACGCCATGTAAAGGTATGAACACATGACATGTAGCCCCTTAAATGCGGTGTATAGGGTTGTAGGAAATCATAAGGATGGTACAATGTGTAGCCCTTCTACAAGATGTGTACCCCTTCCCCGGATGGGAAACCCATGTAGCAGATCGCATGGGTGGGATCCTGTGTGGAAGTATACGACTAGGTACATGGACATGCACCCTAGTATATAGACACATGGTCTTGTACACAGACACAATCAGATCACATGGGAGGCACCCCATGTGAAGCAACTCACCATACACCAGAGTATACAGATACAAGGTTATTACATGAATACGACTAGCAGGACACGACCTGAACTAGGTTAGCTTAGACACGCCATGTAGTCCACCTACATAGCATATACTACTGCATGAATTGGGAGCTATGTGCTGGATAGGGACATGGCTGGGTGGTGGAGTGAGACTACATTCCATGTGGGTACCATCACACCATATGCACCCCTTGGTTTCTTTTGAAGAAATTTCAAGGTTCCATATCTCCTTCACTTAGACTCATATTTTGGCTCGTGAGTAGCATATCCTGAGTGTTTTTTTATGTAGAGTGCGATGATTCCATCTTTTTTGGATTTATAGATACAATGTAAAATTTTCTGAGCATGAAACTTATTGAGGTGATGCTCGATGATGATAGTAATCAGGTAGAATCACTTGAGGATTCTTATAGAGTGGACCCCTACCATCAGCATGGGCGTAGGTCCTCTAAAGCTACCTTCCGAGTAGAACCCCCTACTAGGTAGGGTGTGGGTCCTCAATGACCGGAGTGGAACCCTGCTTTGGAACTAGGGCGTGGGTCCTAGAATTCCGAGTGGAACCCCCATACTAGGTAGGGTTCCAGTCCTCAATGACTAGAGTGGAACCCCCCTATCACACTAGGGCACAAGTCCTCAACCTATAGAGTAGAACCCCCCCATTATCATGTATTTGAGTCCTTTAACTTATTGAGTGTAACCCTATATCAGATAGAGTGTGAGTCCTCATGATTCTAGAGTGTAACCACCCATCGACATGAGCATGGGTCCTTTACAGATATTTATAGAGTGGACCCCTGGATATACTAGGGCATGAGTTCTCTAATTCATGTTTGTATCCCTTAAACTATGCAACATAGTGAAGAGACGTTGTTTGACTTGGATGATTACTTTTAAGTAGACTCATGAGATGCTAGGCATCATTGATGGTTTTTTGGAACTTTTGGTGACTCTTATTTGTGGGATGATCTGTGAGATGGTGATTCCCTTACTCTCTCATTTGGGATTCTTTTGATTGAGCACACACACACACACACATAGATATTCTTATGTATCTACACCTTGTATTTGGTTACTCTCTTTACATGGGAGGAAAAGATACGTGGGGTATGCCACGTGATTTCTGTGTTTAGATTCTTGTGGTTGGATGAGTCTACTTTCATGATATAGGTGGTGAAGACTTGGATTATAGTTCATCTACTCACTGTGTTTATCCCCTTATGCTTGGATGTGGTTACTTTATCTTGGTTTGGGTTGAGATATTCTCTTTGACTGTATATTTCATCTACTATCTTTCTATTCCTGTTGTATATATTACTTCCCCCTTCATATTTTAGGGTTTCCTACTGGGTATGTATATACTAAACCCTACATGGTATTTTCCTGCACATGTCATGTCTTATGCATACAAAGGACAGGTCGACAGTGACTTTATAGGATCTTAGGGATACCTGGTATTCTGGACTGTGTACGGTAGTCGTAGCTTGGAGATCTCGATAAGGGCTTTCTCAACAAATTACTTTTCCCATTTTGTTAGGTTGGGACATATTTCTAGTTGGGAATGTATTTTCCCCCATTACTTTTCAGTTTTCACTATCGTACTCTTATACAACCTAGAGGTTATACATTCTTGGTTTACTTGATAGCTGTGTTTCATCTTTTACTCTTTATTTATGCACTTCTACATCTATCTGATTATGTGTGTTCATATTGGTACTTAGGAAAAGGCATCCCCATATTAGATATTCCTTTGGAACTATTTTCCACCCCTATCCTATGGAGGCAGTCTTGAGGTAGTTGTGGATTGAGCCCTAACTTGGGTCAGGTCATGATAATGGTGTTCTATAGGCAAGTTTGATTTCTAGAAAGTCAAAGAAAGATATATCGAGCATATAGGTTTATGACACCAATGTGCAACCTACTTGATTAGAGATATCATGATAAACAAATTATATTATAAAGTAAGCATTCACATGAGATATTATGTTATTATGACATTAACTTATTTCTCTATGGGTTCTTTGGCATGTTTCTAGATGACGACCTTGGACTTTAGGATGCTTCGCCTAATTACACTGAAAAAGAGGCCTAGAGGGTTACACACTAAGTGTATCCATAATCTCAGTTAAATAACATATTATTATTTATTATTTAATAAGTTGAATAAATATTATTCCGGAACACGGTTTAATTGTTTTCTTGATCGTATATATCCCATCACCAATTATTCAAGAGAATATTATGTGAGAAAAATATTTAATAAATATTTATTTATTTATTGGTGAATAATGTAGTGATATTTATTTATTAAACAAATAGTCATTATTCAAGATCTGATAAATATTGTAAAGGAATGAAAGACTGAGTTCTTAGGACCAATGAGAAATAATATATATTGAATATTATTTGATTAAATAATATTTAATTTAATTCACAAGTTAAGTACATGTCGAGAAAAAATAAAAATATTATTATTTTAGGCATGGGGTTACATAAGGGATTAAATAAATATTAGAGGGTACTGGTGAAAATATTTATTTCTAAACCCTAGTAGTATTTAAATCCAATTATATTTTTTTCCAAGAGATCCAATTCATTTTATTGTGCACAACGAACCCAATTAATCCTATCGACGCCCTTGAGATCTCCCTTCTCGAAGAATGTTCCCAAGAACGGAGAGAAATATTCCTCCATATCCCAATCTTAATTATAGAGTGATCAAGGAGAAAAATTTGGAAATTATTATCATGGTGATCAAAAGAGAATGATGCAAGAGATTTTATCTACCATGCTAGCACCCAGAGATTCCTACAGTGACATTCAGAGATTTTTGAAACTTGTGTGGATCACCACTAGAGGGAATATACTCTCAATTACTTTAAAAAATGATGATACAATGCAGATATGTTGTCAGATACATCAATGAAGAAATAATCACCACAAGGAAATTCTTTATTTTATTAAATTAATTATAAATAATTTGTTATGATCTTGTGCTTTGTTACAATGTTTTATCCCATGTCTATTTTCTTTAATTCAATCTTGTTGATCATGATGTTTATAATTGTGTAAATCTCAGAATTGATCATTTTTCCTAACAAAAATAAAAGTTGGGAACAAACCATCGCATGCTTCTACTACATCTAAAACCTACAGATTGATATGAAATTTATTTCTGATCATGTCACTGAATTCAACACCATCAAAAGTTGTTTGACATTGGTGGGAATTATGCTAGACGATGAGGTATGTGCACTGGTTTTTATATCATCACTACCTAATAGTTGGGAATATACTATAACATACATGATAGTTCTTTAAGTAATAAAAAGTTAAATTTGAATGATGTGAGTCATTTAATCCTTAGTGAGGATATTTAGAGAAGAGATTCGGTAAGATTCTTTAGTTCTTCTCTGCACATGGAAGGAAGAGGAAGATACATGTAGTGGGATAATCACATAGGCTGATCAAAATCAAGAGTAAAGAGTTGTGAAAACACAATGTGGCTTGGTTATACCTACTGGAGTTGTGGGGATAAAGGACACATAAGGAAGGAGTGTGGGGAAAAAATGAAGGCACCTAGAACCACTTCAACAAACACAATAGTTAAAGGAACTATTAATGTTTTTATGCTATGTTTGGATATCCTGATAGATTCTTGTATTTTAAACTCATGAGAATACTTTAATTTCACATATAAAAGGGATTATTTAATAATTATGTTTCAAGAAATTTTAGAAATGTTCATCTTTCTAATGATGAACCCTTATTTTTTTTGGAAAGGGTGATGAAAAAATTACTAACTATGGGAGTTTTATCATTCTAGTGAATGTGATCTATATTTCTAGATTGAGAAGGAATATTTTTTTTCCATTGAACAACTTTATGGTGTAGGTTTTAACACCATGTTCATTGGTGGTTCATGGTAGATTACCATGGGATCTATGATCATAACACACGGAGTGAAGAATGAAACCTAACACAATATGATATAAAATTTCATGGACATGGTTGAAAAAATAAGTTCTATAAGGGATTCACAATTTCAGATTTGAAAGTTAGACCACATGAGTGAGAAGGGTATGAAGGTGCTGGTAGCCAAATGTATTCTACTAGATCTTAAGTTAGTGTAAGATGACCTACATGGAGATTGTATCTTTGGAAATTAGAAGAAGGTATCTTTTAAAAAAATAGGTATAACACCTATAACAACCCAACATTTTTATGAAATATTTATCTTTAAATAATTGGATTTATTCAGTAGCTTTCTTTACACATAATATCAAGTTTAAACGAACCACATAATATTATTTAAATATTATGTGTCTATTATTGCCTACCCTTTGGATTGTTGGATATGAATAGTAATAACTAAATTATGAAAAATATAAACTCTACAGATTTATAAAGTTAATTAATTAGTTATAAAATTATTATAATTAAAATAAAAAATTATTTTGAAATCAAAGTGATGTTTTTTTCTGGAAAATTATTTTTATGCACGGAATGTATTTTTATATTAATAAATTAAATTAATCACAATTGGTGAATGATTTTAATGAAATGTATAAATTATTTACTTTATCAATTTTTTAAACATACAAAAAATATTTTTTTAGTCACACGATAAGAATAAATCTAGTTTTATGCTTAAAAATGTATTTTTTTCATCTAAAAAGTAGCTTTTGTCGCATTTTACCCACTTACTTTAAAATCAAATTCTTCCATTTATAGGTTTTGAATTATATAAAATGAATTACATATTTTTAATCAGGAGGTTTAAATTTGGTAAATAATTCCCTTTTATTTTTGGTCAATATAAATAGTAACCATGGTAAAATTCATCGCCATGGTAAAGGGTAAATCAGGTTAATCTAAATTAAAAATAAGTGATAAGGATATAATTTTTCATCCTAATTATTATTGGATGAATTTAATTAGACCCTTATTACATTAATCTACAAATTTATTAATTTAATGGACACTTTTACATGAAAATGTCCTCTATAATATTTAAATCAAAGAAAGTTACAAAATGTCACTTTCTTAGTTTTAAATATACTTTATGTATTCACACAGGGAAAAAAACTAGTTATGAAAGAATAGTAATCATAATTTTTGGAATAATGAAATTATATTCATTATATAAATTTATTTATAATTTTTAGGTGTTATATAATTACCTTAAATGCTTACACAATGCCAAAACAATATTTATTCAATTAAGGAAAAGAATAAAATAAATGATTTTCAAAATATTTAAAGTGATATAATTTTTTTAATTTATAGTGTTAAATGAATTTTATAGGTGTATATGACATATTATTGTTGTGTTAAAATATTATATTCAAATTAACCCTCTGTCTTAATGTATTAAAAGTTAAATTAAATGAATAGTTTCAAAATTTAAAATAATGATATTTTATCAAAATTTTATTTTATTAAATTATTTAGAAATCATAAAAATATTTAAATAATACAAGGTGGATATGATATGATCTAAAATTCCATAAATTTTCCATTTATGGTCCAATTTTCACCTTATATGTAAAAATTACAATTCTTTAATATTGAAAAATTTGATACCGTAGTTAAAATTAAAATTGGTTAACTAAGGGTTAATCGAAATGATAGGATTTAAAATTACACCAAAACTTGTCTAAATTATATATTTTTAGATTAAAACCCCGTAAAACCTTATCTTTTAATACATTTAAATTTTGAGGCATTTTGAATGAGATTGAATTTATTATAATCTAATATTTTGAGAAATTCCAAAAGTGACCCTCACCTCAATTATGAAAGGGCACATTATCCCTCACTTATTTATAAAGGTTTTTACCTTGATCAACTTTTCGTCGTCTTTATAAATGATATTATTATTTATTAAAATATAAAGGAAGAGCATAAATATCATTTTAAAATTATTCTTAAGACCTTAAGGAAGGATGATTTTTGTTAAAAATTTATCAAGTGTGAATTTTATCATTAGAAAGTTCCATTCTTGGTTCATATAGTCTTAAGTGAGGTTATATTATTAGACCCTTCAAAGATAGAAGTTATTTAACACTATCCCATAACAACCACTGTAAGCAATATCCATAGTTTTATTAGTTTGGATGAATATTATCTGTTATTTTTGGATTAATTTTCATAGCCATTGAATCCACTCACCAAGTTAACTTATAAGGGAGCTAAGTAATTTTGGATGGATGAATGCAAGGAATGTTTTAAGGAACTGAAGAGAAGGCTAGTCAGTCCGCCTATGATTCCACTACCCTAAAGTGGTGAAGGGTTTGTAATATATAATGATTCATAAAGAAAGGTTATGAGATGTGTCCTCATGAAGAAAAATATGGTTATAGTTTATGCCTCATGAAAATTAAATGACCATGATAAAAATTACCCAACTTAGGATTTGGAGTTAGCTGTGGTAAATTTTTATTAAAGATATGGAGGAATTATCTCTATGGAGTAAGGAGTAAAATATATACTGATCATAAAAGTTTAAAGTATATTTTCATTCAAAAAGATAAGAACATGTTCCAAATAATATGGTTGGAGATGATTAAATATTATGACTTCTCAATACAATACCACACTGGGAAAACGAACAAGGTGGTAGATTCTCCAAGTCTTAAGGATCATGATAGCTTATCTATGATGAGGATAATAAAAGATCCAATATTTATATATATTAAAAGGATGGGTATTGAAATATTAATGGAAGATGAGAAATATTATATTCTCAAATGAGTGTTCTACCATCTATCCAAGTAAATATTAAAGAGACGTAGAAGGAATATATGGAACTGCAAAAGAAGGTAAGAAATGTTACTAAGTTTAACCTTAATTATGATGAAATGATAAGATTTAGGAACCATATATGTATTCTATATATACCGGATTTGAATAAGGAAGTTATGGATGATTCTTATAGTTATTCATTCTCTATTCATATAGGAAGTATTAAGATGTATAGATATTTGAAAGATTATTTCTAGTGGCATTACATAAAGAGAGATATTTTTGAGTATGCTTCTCGATGCTTGGTATGCTAACAAGTTAAGTATAATATACAAATGTATAATGGGTTGTTACAACCATTAACCATTCCAGAATAGAGATGGAAAAAAATCACCATGGATTTTGTCATCAGACTCCCTAAAACATCTAAAGGGAATAATTCTATTTGGATTATAGTTGATCTCCTTACAAATTACACACACTAATTTCCTTTAGAGAATATTTTTATTATGATAAAATTACTTGGTTATACACTTAATATCCATTAGATAAGGTTTTTATTTTTATCAATTTACTTTTTTATACATTAAGGAATTGGTAATATTACATTGCGTACCAGTATCAATTGCATCTAATCAAGATTCAAGGTTTACCTCAAGGTTTTAGAGAAGTCTTTAGCAGACTCAAGATACAGAGTTAATTTTCATCACTAATTATCATCCTTAGAGAGATGGTCAGTATAATAGAACTATTCAAACTCTAGATGACATATTGAGAGATTTCTTTATGGATTTAAAAGGTGGTTGGGATCAACACTTTACTTTTATAGAATTTTCTTACAATAATGGATTTCACTCTAGTATTCAGATGAATCCTTATAAATCCATATATCATATGAAATGTAGAACTAAAACATGCTAGAATTGAATTTAGAGAAAGAAAGATATTGTGACCTTACCTAGTTGAGTAAATGGTAGAGAAGGGTAGAGCCATCCAATATCACATAAGTGTAGATCAGAGTATGAAAATCATCACAAAGATCTAGAGTTTGAATTTGGTGACAAGGTATTATTATGAGTATCTCCCTAAAAGAGGGTGATGAGATTTAGAAATAAGGTAAATATAATACTTAGGTATATTGGTCCTTTTTAAATTCTTGATCATATCGGGATGGTATCTTAAGGATGGTAACTTCCACCAAATCTCTCCCAAATTCCTGATGTGTTCCATATATATCTCCAGAGGAAGTACATACATGATCCTTCACATGTACTGAACTCAAAGGTCATATCACTGTAGAAAGATATTTCTTATGAAGAACAACTGATAGATATTTTGGATCATAGAGAAAAAAAATCTATGAAAAAAGACCACTCACCTGATCAAATTTTTGTGACGAAACCACTAATTTGAGGAAGTTACGTGGGAACTTGCAGATGTGATGAGGTTGAAGTATCCTAATCTGTTTGGACTAGAGTGAATAATTTAGAGATTGAAATTAATTTTAAGGGGGGTATAATGTAACACCATGATATTTTCATGTAATATTTCTCTTTAAATAATTTTATTTATTCTATATCTTGCGTTACACACAACACTGTGTTTAAACGAACCGCATAACATTATTAAAATATCATGTGTCCGTTATCACCTAGCCATTGGATTGGAGAGTATGAATAGTAATAAATAAATTATGAAAATTATATATTATACAAATTGATAAAATGAATTCATTATTTATCAAATGATTATAATTAAAAACAAAAATTATTTGAAAATAAAAGTGATTTTTTTCTGATTTTTTATGCGTGCAATGTGTTTTTACATTAATAAATTAAATTAACCAATATTGGTGAATTATTTAAATGAAATTTATATATTATTTAATTTATAATTTTTTTAAACTTTCAAAAAATATTTTTCTAGGCATAATATAATAATAAATCCATTTTTATGCTTAAAAATGTATTTTTTTCTCAAATCTATTTTTATCGCATTTTGAGAACTTACTTTAAAATAATTTTATTCCATATATAGATATTATATTAGATAAAATTAATGAAATATTTATAATTATTAGGTTCAAATTTATTAAATAGGCCTCTTTTATTTTTAGTCAATAAGAATAGTAACCGTGGTAAAATTTATCACCTTGGTAAAGGGTAAATCCGTATAATATAGATTAAAAATAAGTGATAAGGCCATAATTTTTCATAATAATTCTTATTGGATAAATTTAATTAGTACCTTATTACCTTAATATAAAAATTTATTATTTTAATGTACACTTATCCATGAAAATGACCTATATAATATTTAAATCAAAGAAAGTTACAAAATGTCACTCTCTTAGTTTTAAATATCCTTTATGTGTTCACATAGAGACCAAAAATAATTATGAATGAATATTAATATTAATTTTGTGAATAATGAAATTATATTCATGATATAATTTTTATATATTATATAATTACCTTAAATTCTCACACAACACCATAACAATATTTACTCAATTAATGAATAAAATAAAATAAATGATTTTGAAAATATTAAAAGTGATATAATCTGAGTAATTTATAGTGTTACATGAATTTTATAGGTATAAACGACTTATTAGTTTTGTTTTAAAATATTATATTTAATTCACAGTTTTTCTTGATGTATTTAAAGTTAAATTAAATAAATAGTGTCAAAATTGAAAATACTGATATTTTATCAAAATAATATTTTATTAAAATATTTAAAAATCATAAAAATATTAAAATAAAACAAATTGGGTAACATATGGTATATAATTTCATAAATTTTCCATTTGAGGGCCAATTTTTACCTTATAATTAAAAACTACAACTATTTAATGTTGAAAAAGTTGTTACTATAGTTTTAATTAAAATTGGTTGACTTAGGGTTAATCAAAATGATAAGGTTTAAAATTACACCAAAACTTTTATAAATTATTTTATTTGATCTTATTACAACCCTATCACATCTTATATTCAAATACATGGCCATTTTTATGTATTTGTATTGAGATCGAATTTATTATAATCTAATATTTTGAGAAATTCTAAAAGTTCCCCTCACCTCAATTATAAAAGGGAACCTACTGCCTCATTTATTTACACCAATTTGAGTTTTATTGTTAAAAAAAACTCTAAAAATTTCTCTTATAAACTTTCATATACACATTATAGAGGTTCCGGTCTTCCTAAAAGACCAAACCTAGAGCCCTTTAGAGAAGATCCAAAGATTCATTTCAAAGAAGTGGTAATCTCCTTAACCAATCACTTTATTTTATACTATCCTTTACCTCATCTAAATATATTCTATTTATCATAATATCATAAATTTATTACAATAAATATTATTAAATATTATCATGATTATTAAAACACCAATATACACCCTCTTTTTCATCAAATGAAAAGTGAAAGTATCGCTCGTGTGTATGCATGACTTACCGTCTACACATAGTGATACAATTAATTTTTCATAACCATATTTTTTGGATTGTTATAATGATGAGTTTAATGTTTATATATGATATTTATGACATTATTATACTTCTATAATTGTAATATCATATCTACATACTTACCATCCAATCCTTTGGGAAATGATAATGTCGTTCATGCATACGTGTGGACTACCACCTCCACGAAGCGATGTGATTCGCTTTTCATTTATGTTTTAATTGGATGGTAATGAGGAATAATTTTATGAATATATATTATATATATGAAATAATAATTATCCTATAAAGTTTAATTAATATTTACCTTTATTTTTTTCTATCCGTCGAAAAATGGAAGCATCGTTCATGCATACGTACGACCTACCGTCTCTATGAACAGTGTAATTCATTTATATATGTATAACTTTTATGGATGAATCTAAATATGTATATAATGAATATATATTATATTTATATAATTATTAATATTATTTATTTTATTTAAACAAGATAAATGTACAAGGACCGTAACTACTGAACTGAAATACTCAAGATAAATGAAAAAGTTAACACCTAGAAATAATGATTTTAATAAGTAATTATTGATAAAGGGGGTGTTTAAAAGTTATAAAGGGATAATATATGATATTATAAGTATAAAAATGGATATTATATATAATTATAATAAATTTAAATTTATTACATAGGAAGTTATAATGCTTTCGAAGCAAAGCGAACTCGAGGTAAGGGATTATCATCTCACTTTTATTTCTATGGGACACATGCCTTATACACCACTTGTTTATTTTTTTGTGGTGTATATATTGACGATGAATATATTTTATTATTATTATCACAAAAATTATTGTATATACATATCAATCTAAGTTTATTTCTTTTATGGGGCTTATTATTCAAAAGTTACAAAAGTGGTAAGGGGTTTATGTCACAATCTCATTGTTTATCAGGATTGATTATGACTATGCCTACGATGATGAAATATTATGATCTAACTCTCAATAAACTTATAAATTTTATTATCCTATGGTTATTTATCTAAAATACATGTTTTCATTTCATTTTCATAATCTTATGTACTCAATAGATAGAAAATATGTTTTAATGAAAATTGACTTCATTTCTCTCTTTAGTATAAAAACCTTTTTCTTCCATATCCATATTTTTTAAAAATATTTTAAAAAAGATTTTTACAATTATTCTATTATTTTTTAAATTAATTTTTACCCATGTTTTAATTTTTAAAAAATGGTTTGATAAGAATATTTTTGTCATTTTCCAAAGAATTTACTTTGTGAATTTTCCAAAAAAAGTATGGAAGGAAAGTTTTTTTTATCTTATTAGTATTGAACAGATTTTCCCACTATCATGACTAATTTTTTATTTGAAGATTAATTTAAATTTTTTAAGGTTTTTTTAAAGAAAATATTTTCCTTTATAATTGCGTGGTTTTTTAAAATAAGTTATTTAAAAAATGGAAAGGTTATTTCCCTAAAGAATATTTTAATGATCTTTTATTTACTTTTATATTAATCAAATAAAAAACCCTTGATTTAAATTATGCTTTATTTGGGATATGATCCAATGATAACATCCATATTATTTCTCAAGATAATTTATGTTTATAATGAAAATATTTTTATGAAACCCATTTCTTTTCCAGGGGTTATACTATGATGAAATGTTTATGAAACCCATTTATTTTACATGGGTTATGCTATGATAAAATTTTTATAAAACCCATTTAATTTCATGGTTTTTGATATAATGAATTATTTATGACATTTTGGAACACATTTTTATGATTTTCATTATGTTATGTGTGGGAAATATATCTCCCTATAATGCATTGTGTAAAGATTGATATCTCATGAGATAAAAATAAATGGAATGGGGAGTGAAATTAGTTCAGTAAGAGAATTTTTCCAATATAATAGTCTTGGAAGTGAACCTTGAATACTCTGATGGTTTGTGGGAGTGAATCCATTCCTCTATTATAGTCCCGATAAAGCGGAATAACTATTATGTAAATTATTTTCGATTCTTATGTGTATTCCATAATTCCATGTATTATGACAATGTTATGCTATCTTGGTTCATTTTCATTGATTACTTTATGATTAATTTCTTATAAACTACCAAGATTTATTCCATGAATCAATATTATGATATATGATATACATGGTATGGTTTTAAAATGTTAAGCACATGTCATTATACCCTTTTTCTCATGTTATGATTATATAATCATTGATATATCCTTTGTTTACCCTTTCTGAGAATCTAAGATTAGCCTTTACTTATGTTTCGTTTCTCTAGGTTATGAAGATAAGTATTAATCATGATATGTATAATAAGGGTGTTAGTTATGAATAAATAAGTAGGAGACTATGTAGATATTTTATAAACTAGGTGTTTATGTTTTTAAGTTTTCAATGATACTTGACCTATTATATTCTAGAATGGATTGAAATGTTATGTAATACATATTCAGATATTAAGATGTAATATATATGTATGAGAAGTATGGGTTGCTATAACACCAGATCCAAGAAATATAGACTTGATACACAATAATGTTTGGGTAACTGCATGAGTATATTCCCTCAGAGGGTCACTATATTATGTGACATTTATTGATGAATAAAAAATAAAGTAGGAATTTAGTTTTTAAAAAATATATATGATGTATTTAATATGTTTCATAAGTGGAATAATTTAGTGTTTAATGAGTTATGATCAAATATAAAATACTTGAGGTTTTATAATGAAATACAATATGAAAGTAAAGAATTTAGGGAATTCTGTGCTAATAATAAAATTCAGTGGGGTAAGAATCTTCCAAGTATACTACATTAGAATGATGTGGATAAGAGGATTAATAATACATTTAATGAACATTACAGGAGTGTGAGTCTATACTTAGGGTTACCTAAGACATTCTAAGTAGAGGCAGTGAATATGATAGTGTATCTTATCAATAGGAGTCCATCTGTACTAATAAGAGTATGCCTACATGAGTAGATATGGTCAGAAAAATATGCAAGACACTTTTTTAAAAGTCTTTCGTTATTTTATATATGTATATATTGATGCTAATATAAGGGAAAAACATGATGCTAAGTCTAAATCATGTTTCTTTATTGGTTATAGTTCATAAGAGTTTTAATAACACTTTTGGTATGATGAGAATAAGAAGATCATAAAAATATATAATGTGATATTTAATGAATATGTCATGTATAAGTACCATCATGCAATTGAAGCTGATAATGAGAATAAAAAGAATAAGGGAATCAAGATAAAGTGAAGCTTGAAGGTGTACCCAAGAATGTACCAACAAAACCGGTGGAGCCTACTCATCTAGTAGAGTTTAGGAGATAAATAAGGGTAATAATACCCACATAGAGGTATTCATCACCCCTACACTATTTTTTATTAACTAATAGTGGAGAGACCAGATTATTTGAAGAGAAAATGCAGTTGAAAGAGTCAGGAAAGTGGGAGTTGGCTATGAAGGATAATATTTCTTAATTTTATACTAATAATAATTGGGAGCTAATTCCTTTGACACACAAATAGAAATAATTTTAGAAAAATGGATATACCAGGTCAATGAAGAACATGATGGTAAGAGGAGATACAAGGAAGGTTGGGTGGTGAAAGGTTTTAAATAGAAAAAATTTATGGATTTCACTAAAAATTTATTGCCTGTAGTAAAGGTTACCACCATTCAAGTGGTTATTAGTATTTTTGCATAAAATGATTTACATATTTATCAGATTGATGTGAAGAATACTTTACTTTATAAATATTTTGTGGGGTAAATTTATATGGATCATATAGAGGGTTTTTTGAGTTAGGAAAGAAAGACGTGGGGTCAAAACTTTATAATTTTTATATGAGTTAAAGTTGGCATCCAAGAAGTGGAACAACAAGTTTGATGCATTCACGAGTAAAAATTCATACAAATTGTGTGATATTAATAAATGATTCTATTTAAAATCTTTAAGTGATGGTTTAATATTTATTTTGTATGAGGATGAAATTCTCATTATAGGATCATGTATGCCAAGGATTTATGAGATGAAAGGGTGATTAGATAAGGATTTTGAGATGAAATATCTTATAGAATTTAGTAATATTTTGGGGATGAATATCAAGAGGTTCTATATAGATGGAACCTTGATGTTATTATAGTTTAACTACATTAAAAATATTTTGAGAAGATTTAGTATTTTAGAAGAAAGTTAAATTTCTATTCCTTAGGAAAGAAATTTTAATTTGTAAAAGAAGAAAACACCAAATACAGTAGAAGATACCGAGTATATGGAAAAGTTTCCCCATAAACCAGCTATTGGAAGCTTGATGTACACCATGGTTTTTTCCCAACTTTTTATTTCTCATATAGTGAGAGTTTTGAGAAGGTAAAAAGATAACCTTGAAAAGAAACATCAGGAAGATGTGAAGTAGATATTGAGGCATTTTAAGGGAATAAAAAAAGTATCTATAATCTTTGGGAAATTAAAGTCATTACATGGGTTTGTGGATGGTCACCTTAAAGGTAATGTAGATAATAGAGGGAGTACCATAGGTTATGTGTTTACTTGTAGAGGAACTAAGATAATATAGATATATCAATTAAAAAAGGTGGTGGTATAATAAATCATAGAGGTAGAGTAGATTTTTATAACATAAACTCGGAATGAGATGATTTTACTAAATAACTTACTGGAGGATTTGGATATAAAGTGAGAGGAAAATGTATTTCACTATAATAGTTAGAGTGTTATACCTCTTGTTAAGAACCAAAATTTTTCATGCCTAAAAGAAGAATATTCAATTGAAGTAACACTTTATTAGATTCTAAATATTGGATTGGATTTTGAAATTGAGAAATATTCATGAAACTAATAATCTAGAAGACATGTTGATGAAGCCGATAGTGATTGAGAAGTTAAGGAACTTTTGTGACTCTGTTGTTATTCATTGATGAATAGAGGATGAGATATAGAATATGGAAACACATTATGGGAGAATGGGAGGGAAATAAAATAGTATTTCATGAATTATTAACTTGAAATTGAAGCATTTAAGGGAAAGTGGACATTATTTCATGAATCATCATCTTAGAATTTAATCTTAAAAAGGAAAGTTCCCATTGGTGATTGAAGAAGGTGAATAGATTATATTAAGTATTTTTTCTAAGCTAGAACCATGAAAGAAGGTTAGTTTGTTAGATTAGGCTCTAAGTGGGAGATTTTTGGAATGGTAGAGCCTGATCCATTGAATGAATTTGGGCCAAACATTAGCAGATCGTACTTTATACTAGTCTAAAAACTCTCATAGTTCAACCAGAAACACTAAAAATGATAATTATAGTGGTATGGACTTAGACATGGGTACTATAACAACATTTAATTTAATAACATAGAAACTATAGATTCATGTAATTTAATGTCATCTATATTATTTCATAGCGTACAAACTATATAGATCTAGGGACTGTTATAATGAAGGTCACTTTAGCATCATGTTCCTTTAAGAGATAATTTAGATATAGGGTTTGTACTCAGTGTTTATTCTCTTTAATTTTCTCCTAGATATAGTAATTTTTCCCCTCTCCATAGATGTAAGGAACATTTACGAACCACATAAATCACTATATTCATGTTATTTTTATTATTCTTCTTCTTTCTTCCCCCCCCTTTTACTCTTTTCATGGAATCATTTTTCATTTGATCTTCTGATGTTTCCATAACAAAAATTACACATAAATATGGTTTGAATGTTTTTATTTGGTGGAAGGAATTGAGACTAAAAAATAAATCATTAGAAGCATCCATAAATTTAAAAGGAATACATGTGATAAGATGGTGAGATTAATTCCCCTTAAAAATACTAAGTGTTAGATTCCTTCCAAAGAAAAAACTTATACATACATAGATCATCCAACTAGGTTAGTTCATTCCAAATTTAGTTTCCCCTAGATTATCATGTGTAAGGAATTAAAGTAATTAAGTGAACCTCATTTTTAGGTGCCTCATTTTTGGCATAATGTTTGGGGTACACTTAACTAGGAAATCCTAAGTATTATGATACCAAAGGAATGGAGTTGAAATAACCTATATGATGGATTAAGAAAAGAGTTATCCACTCAACTATCCAATAATCATATGTGATATTATTTCCATGATTTTCTACTAGATACATCTATGAATTTTTTACATGCTTAACTGGTGTAAGTAAAGATGAAATATAGATCTTGTCCCACTAATGGATATGATGTATATTAAACGGGACCATCATTTTAAGGGGTTTATATTGAATAAAATTCCTTATTATATTATTGTAAAATATGAAACCCATATGATAAAATCTTTACTTATAGTAGTAATAACAACACTATCATTAAATAATATATTGATATTAGTTTTAAAGAAAGGATAAAATTAATGTAATAAAATTATTAGAATGTATTATGACCCAAAATTTCCCCAGTTTTACTTGGTTAGTTTTGAATATTCATGTTCTCAAACCTATCTAGGAGTAAAATTGTAAATTTATCCTAGAAAATAAACTCAATTTTTTAATGAATTATTTGACCTTATGTTGTATTTTTACCCCTAGGATGAGTTGGTGTGGAATTGAGGGTGTGATAGGGCCTCGATAAAAACATATTAAGTATAAAAATATTATTTTTAGTATACATGTGTGTATTTATAAATAATTTCTCATATTTACTAAATGGAGCATCATATGGGAAATCCAATACTTCAGTTTCATTTAGAACAGGGGTTTTACATTATGAATATTATAAATTCTATTCACATTAAAGTCTCTAATTTCAGGTTGTTGTAGGTGGATTAATTGATTAATTAATTGGTTTATTTATGTAGTTCCCTATTTTCACCACTATTTAAATCTTTTTTCTCAAAATTATTGGTTGATATGTAGGAAACATTATAATTTTAGGTAAAGAAGGAGAGGTGATCCCAGGAGGATCTTGGAGGGAATCTGGGAGGAACTGTGGAAGCAGATGGTGGAACTCTTCTTTGGGGCTATAAATGACAATGGATGTGAGTGCAATATTCATAAACAATCAATCCATTATCAATGTGGGACTTCATGATTTCTTAATCTTCATTTAACATGTATTTTAATTTTAAATATATATAATCATTGAGTTTCCTCCTCTTCATGAAATTTCAATGGTTAAATTATTTTGTAAAAAATTAATTTCCCTATTCTTGAATTCCTAAATCATGTTCCTAGGATTCTTCTTTTAGGGTAGATAAATATTATCCCTAAATTTTTTCTTGGTGGTTGTGTGATTTTGAGAGAATATTTATGAAGAATTACAGGTTTCTATCTCTACCCCCACTATATCAAAACCCTATCTCCTTATTTTGTTTGTATGAGGGTCCTCCGACCTTAGTCATTGTCAGCGACAACAAAGAGAGACAACATTAGGGTTGAATGTGACAGACTGGAGTTGGAGTAGGTTTAGGAAAATCGGTGAATAACGTGGAATCTACATGACATGAGGTCGTGTGGTTTAGAGTGGGTTCATAGTGCGGGGAATGGTATGAGGTCGTGGCATGATCTCTCTAGTGATGGAGGAGGTCTGGCCATGCATGGCAGTAACGATGGTGCCAACCACATTTTCAGATAAATAGTTGAATGCGAAAACCATGGGGTGACCATAGTGTATGAGGTGTGAGAGGCCAGGGTAGTACCCTATCCATCCCAAATATCCAATCCATTTAGGATAAAATGATAGTTCTCCTGCCACATGGTGGGTAGAAGTGAGGCTGACTTAGTCGGTTAGGTATTCGGGGTGGGTATTTGGGCAGGTTTAGGTTTTCCCTAAACTGACCTGGGGTAGGTTAGAGAATTCATGTGGACATGAAGCATGTGTGAGTTTCCATATTCCTAGTAGGTGCATGGCCACCCACCCCAACGTGCTACATGGTGCACCCATGGGCTATTACATGACCTGATTTCTCTCATCGGGGGTGTTTTTGGTGAAATAATCACCGAGTATCCTTTTTGGTCAAATAAATAGACTATTTTGATTATATTTACACATAAATCATAATGGATTTTATATTTGGACATCTGATCCCATTTATAATATGAGATAGATAGATTTCAAAGTTGGATTTACAGGGGAAATGGTGGTTTTAGGCGTGATGATCAGAGCATTCACATCCTTCAAGTAAGGCTAGGCATCCCCCATTTACCTAGGGAATGTGTTGTTTTATATGTCGGTAGATTTATAGATAGGTTTAAGTATCACCCCATACAACCATGAATGAGATCCTCTATCTCATTCTATAGGCAGGGTTAGGTATCTGCCTATTTCCCCAAGGTGAAGGATCCTCTATATGTGGGCTGTATTAAAGATAAGGCTAGGTATCCCCCTGGTTACCTAGGGTGTGAAGTCCTCCATCTATGGGTTAGTTTATAGATAAGTTCATGTATCCTCCTATTTAACCAAGGTGTAATATCCTCTATTTTTGGATTGTACTCCCTTGACTGAGGTGTCCTCCAACGAGGCATGTATTTACCTTTATGATTTCCTTGAGGTGACATGGTTTGCTTATGCTTGGGTGTTCATGAGATTATGGGTATATATTCCCTTATTTGAGACCTATTCTTAGGAAAAGTACAATTTCATTTATGGATTTATGGATTTATGTAATTAATATGGTGGGTAGTAAGGTGTAGTATTTCATCGACCTATGTGCTTATGTTAGTGAGAAGTGGGTACCCCTTTTATGATCCCCAATGGAAATATGGGAGTTGTAGAGTTGGATAAGATTGGATACTTCAAGAATTACGACACCTTAGGAACTCCCTTGGTCACCTTTGAGATGTGATGTTTGGTAAAATGTTTAATTTAGACTATATGGGCCTTCAGTACTCTAAGAATCCCTAGTTGTCTATGAAATTCGGATCTTTATTAGTTGGAGCTGAGATAGTTGTGATTTCACTATGTTCCTAAGAGTTTTGATTATAGATAATATCTATATTATTATTCCATGTCTCCCTCTATTTACTTTCATATACTAGAGTTTTAGATGACTCATTTCTCATCTTTCCTTTGTGTTTTTAGGGCATCCCACTAGGCATGTTTACACTCACCCCTACATGTGCTTTAGGCCCACACATGGTGTGTCTATACAGATGACGCATAGGTTTAGATATGGTCTTGGTATATGTGGAGTTGGTGTGACTTTTTCAATGATGATTCCTAGTGATGCTTGGTGATTCATGATAGAGCATGGTGGTTCTTGATAGTGGTAGTGACCATTGTAGTTGTAGATCATTCAGGGAGTACACGTAATGAGGTGGATCCTTCTAGTGACTTGTATCATTCGAATCCAGAGGGTTATATGATGTATAATTCCTTTTTTTCCTATGTATAATTGTATATCTATTTTTTATCTCAATTATGTTTTGTATATAGTTAGGTTATTCATATATTTAGGTTTATGGTGTTTTTGGTTATTTGATCCATTGGAGATATGTGTTTGTTTCATGTTGATATAGGAGAATGCATACCATACTGTGTGATATGCCTATTCAGATCTAGCCACCAAACCTTGACCTATTGGAGGTGATATTAGGGTGACACTCTCGATTTAATATTGGAATGGGTGGGGACTTGGTGGGTCAGTTCATCTCATAGTGGTATCAAAGTGGTTTTGTCTTAGAGTTAGTATTTTGAGTTAGTATTAATGCAGGAACTGATTTTATAACATTAGGGTAATGATATTAAATGGATACTAAGTTTAGTTAGCAGATTGGGGATATCGGTATAGGTGTGGCATCTAACATATCCTTTTAGGAGGAAAAGTAAGTTGGTATATGCATTATATAATTGTTAGTTATGATCTTCATGTATTTATTACACCAACTCATCCAAATATACTCTATACCTTTCAATTTCATACTATCTATTATAGGAAACTACCCGCTAATAGCCATCCTCTATGTGGAAGCACATTCGTGGTGATCTCATGACTATAGTTGGTCCTATCACCACCAATTAGTAAACAATATGACATTTTTTCCAAGATTTAGTTAGGAGATATCCATGACATGTGATTCTAGGTAGTTTCTATACCCTTTTTATTTGGTGTAGATATTTCTTATAGAGTGGGTGGTAGTTCCCACTGATTTTAATAAGACCATATATGATCTAGCTATTCTATGTGCATTGTGATGACAAATTCCTCAAGGGTAAGTGAAGAGATCTGGATCCTTGAGAAACACAGGGTTGGAAAGATTGAGTTTTTTTATTTTTATCTAGATCATAATTTTACTAATTAGATATCGATTCTTGTATAGATATTCATGTATTTCATGGTGAGATATTAGTGGATGATGTTTTGATTAAACTCATAATGGGACTGATCTACCATGGTTGGAGTTTGGGCCCTTATTCAGGATGTGGATTTATTTGAGGATGTTAGACCCTCTTCTAGGTAGAGAGGCCATGTCCGAGTATGTATCAAGGATCACATACCTCATGAGGTGTTCCATAGATGTGTTTCATGATATAATTTTTTTTATCTAAATAGATCAATAAGAGACACCATAGGATGAGTTATTGAGTTTTTCTAGTGCTTTCAGAAAACAACACCTACACCAGAGACCTCATGAGAAAGTGTTGGAGGATTGGGAGTCCTTGATGGAGGTAAACCTAGGCTATGGGAGAAGGTCAAAATTTTAACTAAGGATATCCAAAGGGATTCATGGATAGATATCCAAATTAATTATAACACTAATATTATAGATTTTTCTATTGGAGGTAGTAAATTAACAAGGAGATATTTCAATTGGGAAGAAGGTGGTGTATTATTAGAAGGAGATGGATGAAAATTTGATCTTGTCCCATCAATAACCACCCTTAGTTAGTTCCTCTAAGGTATAGATTGATGATAATCAGATCTATAGAAAGATGCATGAAATTTATAGATATGGTTGGACATCAATGAATCACTTTGAAGTACAATTCATGTTCTATTTTCTATGAATCTTATAATGGATAACGAAAATGTGAGATATGATTTCTATATCTTATGTTTGAGAGTTAGATATTTTAGTGGAACCCCTAGCCAGGCCCTTGTCAACTAGAAAGTTTCCACTGACTGTGACCATATTTTAGTTACCCCTTCTAGTGAAGTGAGATCATCATATTCAGAGATAAGGTTAGAAATTCATAATTTATTCAAGTTTTAAATGTCAAACTTAATCATAATATCAAGTCCTTGCAAGTTCCTTTATGAGAAGTGGTATTTGAAATTTTTAGTGATATATATCTCTCTATGGGTGTGGTGAGTGGAGCCAATCCTTTCGAAGATCAAGTCAGTGACCCATTAGATGTTATGGATGGATTTAATCACCAAGTGAATGTATGAGAAATTCACTTCTAATGAATGTAAAAGAATTCATGAAATAATTATAAGGTAAACCTATGGTTGTCCCTCAATGAAATATCTACATATTAATTTACTATAATTCCATAGATGGTGTTTATGTTTTTCTGTGTGGAATGATAAGAAATCCTATGGAATTTATGGTATATGTGCACTAATCCCTTATAGTTAACAATTAATATAGAATCCTATTGGTCATTAGAGAAGTTTTCCCTTGTCTTTACACGAGAGTTATAACCATGTATTAAACTCTCATGGTATAGGATTTGGGTTCATAGGGTAGCATTAATATTTTTGATGTTGAGGCCATGATTTATAGTTAGATTTTGGTTGTATAGTATCATCTTAATAATTAATGCTTCTATAAAAGGACTATATGAATAGATTATGGAGGAGGAAAATGAGTTGATAGATTGTGAGAAATGATTATTTCATCAAAAGAGATAAATTTCTCAACTTCAATCAAAAGTGGCAGACCCACACTCTTCCTATGTGTGAAAGAGGCCCACAGTGGTGATGTTTACTTAGTGGTACTTTGTTATTGAATGTTCTCAAGTGATAAACCTAAAGAGTTTTCCTGAAGGTTGGGATCATGTCACCCAATTACCTAGATGGTTAGTGATTTTCTCTCAATGTTCATATTATATTTCATAATGGAATTCCTAAGTGGAGACTACACTTGTGAGAAATACCCTCAGTGTGAGATGTACAATGGATCTTTGTGGGTGTATCCATCAAATGGAAACTAATTATTTGTGTAAGAGGATTTTTTTTGGATTGAGGGATTTTGTTCACTTTAGTAGGAGTTATATTGGGGTTTTGAACTGGCAGAGAAAGGTCATATGAACATCCAAGACTATCCACTTCGGATTGTGGTGGATTGGGACACGTGATGAGTAGTGGTTTTATGTTGAGAAGTTGAATTAAGTTGATGTTATTCTTATGGTGCTCATCAGTATCTTTAATTAAATATAAACATAAACACAACCAAGATATCTTTGACAGTGAATGAAAAACCCATCGGAGATCGAGATGAGAATGGTGGATTCCCAAAAATGTGGAGGTTGTGAAAGGCCTATGTTTCCTTTGTTTCATGATCTAGAAACATAGGTTCATGTGTGTCACGAGAGGGATATCACTGATAATTTGATGTAGGTCTAGAGGAGCATGGTTTTTTTCAACTCTTCTGGTGTCAGTGTGGAATTTTTGAAGCGATTAGTGGTTGAGTGAAGTGTAGATGGGTTTCAATAACATGAAAACCATCAAGAATTCTCTTTAAAGGTGGGGATCTTGGCACTCTCACCAATGATAAACTTTTCAAAGAACTATTTCGAGATGGATATTAGTGGTGTGTGGATTCATTTAGACCCTTGTGGTGGAATGATCTTTGGAGAGGAAAGGTTTTGGGTGTAGAGGCTTGGAAAGACTCACAGTGAGTGGATGCATGTACCCACTAAGGTATTTCTTTTAGATGAGATGGATTTGATTACTTAAATGATTAAAGATAATGTTCTATTCTTGGGTAGTGGTATATAGAGTTCACTTATATCTTAGACCACTAAATACGAGGGAAGTGCATGTGAAGTTGGGAAATTTTCTACTTGAGGTTGTTTGTGTGTTTCCTTATTTAGAAACTCTATTTTTTCATTTTCAAGGATGAAAAGGGTTTAGGGTGGGGAGGATATAGTAACCCATGATCTTGAAAATTAGACTTAGATTAATTTTTATTTTTCAATCTTAGGACCTATGCAAGGGTAAAATAATAAATTTACCCTAGAAAGTGACCTTAGAAAAATATTATGACGGATCTTTTGACTATAGGGTGTGGTGTTTACCCTGAGATCAACCAAAGTAGAATTGTGAGTGTGGTAGGGCATAAATAAAAGTATATTAAGTATAAAAATATTACATTTAGTCCATACACATGTATTTGTTATTTTTTTTGTATCTCTTAAATGGAGACTCAGATGGAAAATTTAAGACTTCATTTGTGTTTGGAACATAGGTTTTACCCTAGGAGTGTTATAACTTCCATTCACATTGAATTTTCCATATTTGGACTATCATAAGTGGATTAATTAATTAATATAATTTATTTAATGAACCAACTAATTGATTTATTTATTTATGGACCCACCAATTAAAATTACTTCTTCTAAAAATTCTAGGGAAAGATTCAAGAAACCCTATAATTTGGGAGAAAGAGGGAGAAAGATATACTGAGAGGATCTTAGAGGAAATATAGGAGAAACCACAAAATTAAAGGGTGTAATTACTCTTTGGGATCATTAATTAAAATATATGTGAGTGTGATCTTCATCAAATATTGATACATTCTCTAGGTAGGGATTCATGATTTCTTATACCTTTTTCAATAAGGAATTTATTTTGAAATACTTATAAGTATTGAGTTTCCTATATTCTTTGTGAAATTTAAATGGTTGAATTATTTTTAAAAAATTTTATTTCCATTTTCTTGAATTCATAAATCCCATGACTTCGATTCTTCTTTTAGAGGTGATATATATTATCCCTAACATTATTCTTGGTGGTTTTGTGATTTAGATGATGGGTAAATGAAGAATCATGGGTTATTATCTCCCCTATATCCTATATTGATAACTCTATCCCTTTATTTTATACCAGAAAAGGTCCATATATCCTAGTTCTGGATGATGGAAGTGCAGAGAGATGGTGGGGTGGTGCTATGTGGCGATTTTGAGATGTAGAAGGTTCGAGAGAGGGGAGAATGACATTGAAATGATATAGTGTGAGTTTTTGGGGCATGATGTGATCCAATGTGGTGTGGGGTGGTTTCATGGTGTGGGTTGTGATTTTAGGTTTGGGGCATGGGCCTGCCAGTGATGGAGGAGGGACAACCATGCGTGGAAGCCGGCGGGTTAGAGACCCCAACCATGGGGCCTCCGCCACACCTGAATCATGGGAGATGAGGGAATTCCCCTAGCTTATATTGACCATTAGATCCAACTGAGAAGGAAAAAAACTCCACATGCCACATAGTGGGTGGAGGTAAGGCCTTCCTAGATGGTTGGGCGGTCCAATCACATGGGTTGGGTGAGCAATGGGTTGGGTCAGGTACACCCTGACATGACTTGGGGAAAGATGGTGTCTACACGTAGAAACACATTTCACTTGGTCACCATTATAACAATGTTCACATGACCATGAACCCTAGAGCACCACATGGAACACCCGGGGGATTCCACATTTCCTACTCTCTCTCCTTAGGATTGTTTTAGTGAAATAATCACTGGGTGTCTGTTTTGGAAAAATAAATAGCCTATCCCAATTATTTTTCTATGTAGATTGAAATATCATGGTACAATCGACCATATAAGTCCATTTTATGGGTGATATTGTTATATTTTAAAGTTAGATATGTAGGTATGATGATGGGTTTTTAGCATGCTGATCAGAGTGTTCATTTCCTTTAGGAAGGTTCATGTATCCTCCTTTGTTTACTTAGGGAATGAGTTTCTTCATCTTCTATTTAGTTTATAGATAGGACCAGGTATCTCCCATATATTTGGTTATGGTATTCTATATATTATCCTACTAGTAGGGTCAAGTGTCCTCTCTATTTATATAGGGTGTGAGATACTCTATTTGTGGGTTAGTTTATAGATAGGGTCAGGTATCCCCCATATAACCATACATGTGATCCTCTATCTCATCCTACAAGTAGGTTCAAATACCCCACCTATTTTCTCAAGGTTAAAGATCCTCTATTAAAGGGGTTAGTTTATATATAGGATCAAGTATTCCCCTATTTAACTGGGGTGTAAGATCCTCTATCTATGGTTTATACTCCCTCAATTGAGGTTTATTCTAGTGAGGCATGGATTTACATTTATTATTTTGGTGAGGTGGTAGAGTTTTATTATGCTTGGGTGTTCACGATAGCATGGGTTAATATTCCCTTGATCGAGACATATTCTTGAGGAAGTCAAAATTTCATCTATGGGTTTCTAGATTGGTTGTATTGATATGGTGGGTGGTAATTTATGTTATTTCCTTGACTGATGTACTTACCTCAATAAGGAATGGGTACCCATTTTATGTTTCTTAATGGTGATATGGGGGTCAGATAGGGGGAGTAGATTGGATACTTTGAGACCTGTGACTCCTTATAAACCTCATTGGTCTCCTTCAATATGAAACGTATGACTGTATATTGAATTCAAACAATGTAAACCTTTGATACTATAATATTACCTAGTTGATCATGAATTTTCGAAATTCATGGGTTCAAGTTGTGATAGTTGAGATTTCTATATGTTCCTGAGAGTTCTAAATGTAGTGAATATCTGTATTATTCTTACATGTCTCCTTATAATTAATTTCTTATACCAGAGTTTGAGTTGAATTGTTTATCATATTTAATTTAAGGTTTTTGTGAATCCTATTAGGTATGTTTATACTCAAAATTTTGTAAGAATCATTCCTACACATTTTGTGTTTGTGAAGAAAAACACAGTTTCAGATATGGTCTTGGTAGACATAGAGATAGTGTGGATTGTTTAGATTTAACTCCTAGTAATGCTCGGTGACTCATGGGCCTGCCAATGATGGAGGAGGGACAACCATGCGTGGAAGCCGACGGGTTAGAGACCCCAACCATGGGGCCTCCGCCACACCTGAATCATGGGAGATGAGGGAAGTCCCCTAGCTGATATTTACCATTAGATCCAACTGAGAAGGAAAAAAACTCCACATGCCACATAGTGGGTGGAGGTAAGGCCTTCCTAGCTGGTTGGGCGGTCCAATCACATGGGTTGGGTGAGTAATGGGTTGGGTCAGGTACACCCCGACATGACTTGGGGTAAGCTGGTGTCTACACGTAGAGACACATTTCACTTGGTCAACATTATACCAATGTGCACAAGACCATGAACCCTAGCGCACCACATGGAACACCCAGGGGATTCCACATTGCCTACTCTCTCTCCCCAGGATTGTTTTAGTGAAATAATCACTGGGTGTCTGTTTTGAAAAAAAAATAGACTATCCCAAGTATTTTTCTATGTATATTGAAATATCATGGTACAATCAACCATATAAGTCCATTTTCTAGGTAATATAGTTAGATTTTAAATTTAGATATGTAGAGATTATGTAAGATCCCGGTTTTTGGAAAGGTATGTTTTGTTGTGTTTTGGGTTTAACCCTTTTATTTTGGGACTTTAAAAGGTTTCTTGGAAGTGTGAGAGGCCTTGGGGGTGTTCCGGGGGCTTGGGGAACAGAATAAGGGAAGTCTGGGCAAAGTAGACCAAGGCGCACGACTTGCGCACGGTCAGCCAAACTGTGCGGCCTGCCCAGACTAAGCCATGTGACCCTCCCTCCTCTGGATAGAAGTGAGCGCACGGTTTGCGCACGGTTTGCCAAACCATGTGGTTAAATCATGTGACTCCCCCTCCTCTGGGCAGTGGCATGCACACGGTTTTCCAAACCGTACGGCTAAACCGTGCGACCACTTAAGTTTAGAAAATTTACAAAATTGCCACTCTGGGATTTTTAAACCTCACTCAGGATTTTCCTCTCTTCCTCCTCTCTTCACCTTAGGCACGAACTAGACCTCCCAATTACTCCAAGAGATCAAAATCCTTCAATTATAAGGCGTTTTTGGTGCCGTTGGTTGTGGATCGAAGATCCGGGTAAGGCTAATCTCATCCTTGGTTCTCTTTTTGGTTTAGGGTTTGTATCTTCTCTCCCCTTGTTCCGAAGCTCTAAAAACCTATCTTTTGGGTGAGTTTTAGGTTGAAGCTCCAAGGGTTGGTCGGATCGAGGTCTAAGGACTCGATTGAGAGTGCATTCAACTGCGGATTCAAGGTAGGTGGTCTACAAGTTATATCCCACAGTTATTTAGGGTTTATGTGCATGATTACTTGTGTTCTTGTTTCTCTTGGTTATGTTGTGAATAACCATGGCATGTTTGGTTTCAATGATATTTAAAATGGTAAATGGAAACCCTCACGATCCCCGTGGGATGTGTTGGGATGGACTTGACCTAATTGGGGCCATCCCTGGGATGTGCCGGCTTTTCCCGGGCTAGGGATTGTTAATTAAACTAGTGACCTTGTTGTAATAAAATGTAGATCCCTTGATGAATATGTTGGAATGATTGGTGGAACTTGGGAAAGAAGTTAGGTGATGCACCTATACTTGGAAACTAACCTTAGGGTTATTTGAAATGGAATTAATGGTTGATTCATGGGAATGATGAATGGGTTAGATGAGTTAATGTGTAAAATGATTAAAGACCATAATGGAATGGGTTATGGGTCTAGTGTTGAATGATTAGTGAGATAGGTATAACACATGGGAATTGGGTGAATGGTTAAATGACGTGAAATGGTAATGTGTTAATGGGTTAAGGCATGATGTGGTTTCCCATGTGGGTTATTGTGAATAGTGCTTTCCGAAGGGAAATGGTTTGGATGGTTGATGGTTACTTATATATAAGCATGTTCACATGGCTTGGTAGAGTGGGGTATGACATGAGGATCTACACCCACAGGTCAAGTGAAGACTGAGGCTCCGAACTCCACCCTAAATTCATGGTTTAGGAATGGGGACTGATGATCTATTCTCCTAACGGTTGCATCCACCTGGACTGAGGCTTCGAGGTGAGGATATGGTTTCTATGAGGGGTTAATCCTAGTGAGATAGGATAACAATGTGTTTACCCTCTTGCATGTGATTATTGGCCTTAGACCCATGTAACATGATGAATGTGATTAACCCATAAAAATGTGATGAAATGGTAAGTGATGTTGATGGGTGTGAAATGAATGGTAATGAATGTGGTAACGGATTGGACTTGAACTAGTTAATGACACCTTAAATAATTACTTGGCATTTATCATTCATTTTCCTTTTTCATTCACTTCCTGTTTATACTGGATATTTTGTAGACACCGTTGGTGGTGGCCTACTGAGTTGTACTCACACCCTACTCGGGCCGCCGTTGGGTACCCGAGAAGACTTCATGTCTGTAGGTCAGGAGAAGGGAAAGGTTCCTTGCTAGATAGTGAGTGGCATGGGTAGAACTTTGTGGAGGATCCATAATTGGAGTCAGGACCATTTTGGGGATTTTTCCATTGTCTTCATTTAGGGATTTTGTTCCCTTTTTCACTTGTAGTACGACATGACATCTTTACTGTTGGGAATGTTTGATATACATGTTCCTTGTTGAATTGGTTTTGTTTCCTCTATTTGGTTGTTATGTTGTGGCTTACTCTAATATATAGGTGGTATAGTCTCCCCATTTTACTACATGAACCCCCGCTACTAGTCAGCAGCCTTTGGCGTACGGGGAGGCGCACTTAAGGTCATGTAACCACTCAACTCGGAGTACCGGTTTAGTGGCTTCTGGGTTGGGGACATTACAAAGTGGTATTAGAGGAGGTATTTCTTATCCTTCTCTGAGGTGTTGTTATTTGGGATTGGTACCCAAGGGTTAAGATGTGTCGGGCCTTGGTAATGAGCTCGTGCTTGGGAGTAGCTAACCCAGGTATGGGGGAAAACCCAAGTCACCCTGGGTGGGAAATGTTATTCTTGGTTGTGTGTTGTTACATTTGATGATATTTCACCGTTGGGTGATGCACATGTGGTTTGATGTGATTGTTTTATTATATTTGGCTCGTGGCCTTAATGGCATGAGTATTTGTACTCATGCATCATTGTAGGCACCTAGAGAGATAGGTGACATGCATTTTATTAGGTACACGCACAGGAGGGGTGTGTGAGGCAGGAAAGTAGGGTGCATTATGCATTTCATGAACCCAAGAAATAATGAGAAGAATGAAATGAAACAAGTGGGTAAATGATGTCTAATGAAATATAAGGGTTTGAAATAAAGTGGAAAATGTTTTGTAAAATGTTGTATGAGTTGGTGGTAGTGCATGGCTGTTTACCCATGTGGACCATGGCCTGTGGTAGGGATGGTCGGGGCGGTGAATTTGAGGTGTTAATGTTGTTGAAGATGGGTTGTTGTATCTAGTGAATAGATTTTGATAAAGTTGTGAATGTTTTGTGGTATGTGTGCTAAATCGCATGCTTGACAATGTAGAGATATGCCACCACGACGTCAGGTACCAGTTGGGCAATGAGAGGATGTTGCTGAGAACACTCCTCTAGTAGAGGGGAAAGAAAATGTGGTGATAAATGAAGGTGGAGAAGACCAGTTCCAGGGGAACTTGGATCACCTTATGCAGATGGTGGATCGGGACCCAGGGCGGGTTGCACCGAGTATGTTTGAGCTGACCAGGGAGTTCCAGCTGCAGCATCCTCCGACCTTTACCGGAGAGGGTGGTCTAGAGGTAGCAGAGTTCTAGTTAGAGTCTGTCCAGACAATACTGGATCATTTGGAGACCCCTGTTGAAAAGCAGGTAAAGCTGGCCATTTATATGTTGCGGGGCCAGGCAAGGCATTGGTGGGACATTCAGGCTCAAGCCGAATAGGCTGAGGGGATGTTGTGGAAGGTTTTCCAGGAGAAGTTTCTGGAGCATTTCTACCCAGATACTTTGAGGCAGGAGTGGGCTGCAGAGTTTATGAGCCTGACTCAGGGATCCCTATCGGTGATGGACTATGCTAGTCACTTCACTAATCTGCGACGCTTTGTCCCAGTGTTAGCAGGAGATGAGGAAGCGACAACAAGGCGTTTCCAGGATGGGTTGAGACATGAGATCAGGTCTCAAGTGAATATCTTCCGCTTGAAGAGGTTTGCAGAGGTGATGGATCAGAAACTCATCTCTGAAGGGAACCTGAAGGGAGCTTTGGGTGGTGGGCTTGTCGTGCCAGCTGGGCGGGCAAGTGATGCATCTTCCAGAGGTCGGAAGCGCCGGTTGGAAAGTTTTCAACAAGGTGTTCAGAAGAGAGGGTTAGCCTCTTAGAGTGGGAACCAGGTGTTTTTTTATTAGTGCAGCAGGCCAGGGCATATGTGTGGTCAGAATCCTAGACCTCCAGTTGAGTGTCGTTCGTGTAGAAGGATGGGGCATGTGCAGAGGTTCTACAGGAACCCTCGGCAGGCAGGTGAGTATGATGATGAAAGGCAGGTACCGGGTACGGGATGGGGATCAGTTTCCCCGTATCCGGTAGATAGTTGGAGCTCCACGAGCCGTACTGGCAGGGGCGGTGGATGTGGAACTCCAGGGCAAGATCGCTCATGACAACAGGGTAGTGTGGCGCAGAGTATTCAGGCTAGAGCCCTGGGTAGAGGGGCAGGTCAGCTTCAGGTAGTTCAGTTTGCGCCTGGTGATGGCGGGGCTGGACCGTCTACTGTTCGAGGTACGATCCTTGTAGCCTCTAATTTTTCTAGTGCCTTATTTTACACAGGTTCCACACACTCTTTCATCTCTGCTCAAATTTTAGTGGCGCTGGGTTTACCTGTGGAGGGGCTGTGTGGGGTGATGTCAATTGACACTCCGTTGGGGGTACGGGTTGAGGATATCAAGCAGTGCAAGGGATGTGCCTTGGAAGTTGGTGGGTATCGTCTTATGTGGGATTTTCTAGTTCTTGAGATGTCAGGGTTTGACATAATCCTTGGAATGGATTGGTTGGTGCTGTATCGAGCACATATCAACTGTTTTCATCGCAGATTATCGTTCATGTCACTTGAGGGTGACGCTTATGTCCACCGTGGCGTGTGGGATATTCGAGTAGGTCGTGCATGAATATTGGGTCGACAGATGAGTGAACACACAGCTCAAGTGGCATGTCTCATGCTTGGTGATGATGAAAGAGGGGAACCGATTGTTTTTCCTCCTATGGTGGATCGGTTTCAGGATGTGTTTCCTGAGGATTTCTCAGGGTTAACACTCGAGAGGGATGTTGAGTTCACGATCGAGTTGCTGCCAGGAGCAGAGCCAGCTTCTATTCCGCCATACCGAATGGCACTGGAAGAACTCCAGGAACTAAAGGTTTAGCTTGAGGAGTTGGAGCATAAGGGGTTTATCCATCCTAGTACGTCTCCTTGGGGATCTCCCGTGCTTTTTGCAAAGAAGGCCGATGGGTCGTGGAGGCTGTGTGTTGATTATCGGAGGTTGAATCAGATGACAGTGAAAAATCAGTACCCTCTTCCTAGAATTGACGACCTGTTTGATCAGTTGAGGGGTGAATTAGTGTTTTCCAAGATTGATCTGAGGTCAGGTTATCACCAGTTGAGGGTGAGGTCTTCCGACATACCGTAGAAAGCTTTCCGAAGTCGGTACGGGTCGTTTGAGTTTTTGGTAATGCCTTTCGTATTGACTAATGCACCGACAATGTTTATGGCGTTAATGAACCAGATCTTTCATCCCTATATAGATCAGTTTGTGGTTGTCTTTGTTGATGATATCTTAGTGTACTCGGAAACTTACGACGATCTTGCCCAACATCTTGACATCATCTTGGGTACGCTAAGAAAGCACCGACTATACGCCAAGCTATCAAAGTGTCAATTCTAGATAGGTGAGGTTCATTTTCTGGGTCACATCATCTCAGAGGCAGGTGTGTCAGTGGATCCAGAGAAAGTGCAAGTAGTTGTATCTTGGGAGTAGCCCAGGAGTGTTTCTGATGTTCGGAGTTTTCTGGGTTTGGCTGGGTATTACTGAAGGTTCATTCAAGATTTCTCTCGTGTGGCAGCACCACTTTCGGACTTGACCAAGAAAGGAATCAGGTTCGAGTGGTCTGAGGCTTGTGAGAATGCCTTTCAAGAGTTGAAGAAGCGGTTGACGACCACACCTATCTTGATCTTACCTAAGTTGGGTAAGAAGTACATCGTGTTTTGTGATGCATCAGGAGTCGGACTTGGGGCTATGTTGATGCAAGATGAGCGGGTTGTGGCTTATGGGTCAAGGTAGGTGAGACCCCATGAGCGGAACTATCCCACTCATGATCTTGAATTGGCTGCAGTAGTGTACACCTTGAAGTGATGGAGGCACTATCTGTTGGGAGAATGGTTTACAGTGTTTACTGACCATAAGAGTTTGAAGTAAATATTCTCGCAGCGGAATCTGAATCTTCGGCAGCGAAGATGGGTTGAATATATTCAATATTTTGACTTTGAGTTGGTGTACACGCCGGGAAAGGGAAATAGTGTTGCTGATGCTCTGAGCAGGAAGGTTCAGAATCAGGCAGTTTAGGAGTCCAGCACTGAGTGGAAGGTGATGACCTTGTTTGCAGAGATGCACCTGGAGGTGCAGGAGGAGAATGGTCAGATCACTCTTTCTTCCTTAATGATGGAGTCAACACTTTTGATTCGAGTTAAGGAAATTCATCTTGGTGATTCTGAGTGTTTGATCATGAAGGAAAAGCTTAAAGGTGGGGAGCTACCTTCTGGATGGGCCGTCAGTGTGGACGATGTTGTTCGTGTTCGTGATCGTGTGGTTGTTCCAAAGTGTGTACGAGAATAGTTGATGTGTGAGTTCCATGCATAAAAGTGGGCAGTGCATCCTGGTTTGACCAAGATGTACCGTGATATCTGAAGACAGTTTGGTGGCCTGGAATGAAGAAGGAAGTTGTGGGTTTTGTGGCACGATGCCTTACCTGCCAGCAGGTGAAGGCTGAGCATCAACGCCCATGTGGTTTGTTGTATCCATTGCCCATTATAGAATTGAAGTGGGATGATGTAACAATGGATTTTGTTGTGGGTATTCCGAGGACGCCACAGAAGAATAATGAAATCTGGGTAGTTATGGATCGGTTAATGAAAGTGGCTCATTTCTTACCGATTCAGGAGACCTATACAGTCGACCAGTTGGGTGAGTTGTATGTTCGGGAAATAGTGCGGTTTCATGGTGTTCCATGGACCATAGTTTCGGACCAAGATCCGCGTTTCACATCGCAATTCTATCAAGGGTTGCAGAAGGTGCTTGGTACACAGGTGTTTTTGAGTACGTATTTCCACCTGCAGACAGACGGGCAGTCAGAATGTATGATCCAAGTGTTGGAAGACATGTTGAGAGCTTGTGTCTTGGACTTAGGTGGTTCTTGGGAGAAGCACCTATCGTTAGTTGAGTTCACCTACAACAACAATTTTCAAGCTACAATTCAGATGGAACCGTTTGAGGCACTTTATGGGAGACCATGTAGATATCCGTTGTGTTGGCTAGAGGCCGGTGAATCTGATTTGTTGGGGCCGAGTCTCGTGCAGGATACTTCAGAGAGAGTTCAGTTTATCAGGAAGCGAATGGATATGGCTCAGAGTAGGAAGAAGTTGTATGTAGATTGTAGGCGTATACCTCTCGAGTTTTGGGTGGGTGATAAAGTGTTCTTTCAGGTGTCACCAAGGTTGAGTCACTAACGGATTCAGAAGCAGGGTAAGTTGGCACCCAAGTATGTGGGACCTTTTGAGATTGTGGAGAGGATCAGACAAATGGATTATCGATTGTCTCTTCCAAAATGGTATGGGGGGATGCATGATGTGTTTCATGTGTCATAGCTTCAACGGTATCACCCTGACCCATCTCATGTTGTTGATGTTGAGGATGTGGAGCTTGAGGTTGATGCGTCCTTTGAAGAGCACCCGGTTCATGTGGTGGATCGTAGTGAGAAGGTCTTGCGAGGTAAGGTTTTTCCATTAGAGAAAGTACTATGGAAGCATGGGAAAGTTCAGGAAGAAAATTGGGAGCGGGAATCAGATATGTGGGCTCAGTGGCCTGAACTTTTCTCTTCGATGGAAAAATGAGGCTTGGAAGCTCTGCTCGAGGACGATCCGTTATAAGGTGGGGAGGTTGTAAGATCCCAGTTTTTGGAAAGGTATTTTTTGTTGTGTTTTGGGTTGAAAACTTTTCTTTTGGGACTTTAAAAGGTTTCTTGGAAGTGTGAGAGGACTTGGGGGTGTTTCGGGGGCTCGGGGCACGGAAGAAGAGAAGTCTGGGCAAATCAGACCAAGACGCACGACCTGCACACGGTCAGCCAAACCGTGCGGCCTGCCCAGACTAAGCCGTGTGACCCTTACTCCTCTGGATAAAAGCGAGCGCATGGTTTGCACACAATTTTCCAAACTGTGTGGCTAAATTGTGCGACTCCCCCTCCTATGGGCAGTGGCATGCGCACGGTTTGCGCACGATTTTCCAAACCGTGCGGCTAAACCGTGCGACCACTTAAGTTTGGAAAATTTACAAAATTGCCACTTTGGGATTTTTAAACCTTACTTGGGATTTTCCTCTCTTCCTCCTCTATTCACCTTAGGTGAGAACCGGATCTCCCAAATACTCCAAGAGATTAAAATCCTTTGATTCCAAGGCTTTTTTGGTGCCGTTGGTTACAGATCGAAGCTCCGGGTAAGGCTAATCTCATCCTTGGTTCTCTTTTTGGTTTAGGGTTTGTATCTTCTCTCCCCTTGTTATAAAGATCTAAAACCCTATATTTTGGGTGAGTTTTAGGTTAAAGATCAAAGGGTTGGTTGGATCGAGGTCTAAGGACTCGATTGAGAGTGCTTTCAACCGCGAATTCAAGGTAGGTGGTCTACAAGTTATATCCCATGATTATTTAGGGTTTATGTGCATGATTACTTGTGTTCTTGTTTCTCTTGGTTATGTTGTGAATAACCCTGGCATGTTTGGTTTCAATGATGTTTAAAATGGTAAATGGGAACCCTCACGATCCCCGTGGGATGTGTTGGGATGGACATGACCTAATTGGGGCCATCCATGGGATGTGCCGACTTTTCTCGGGCTAGGGATTGTTAATTAAACAAGTGACCTTGTTGTAATAAAATGTATAGCGCTTGATGAATATGTTGGCATGATTGGTGGAACTTGGGAAAGAAGTTATGTGATGCACCTAGACTTGGAAACTAACCTTAGGGTTATTTGAAATGGAATGAATGGTTGATTCATGGGAATGATGAACGGGTTAGATGAGTTAATGTGTAAAATGATTAAATACCATAATGGAATGGGTTATGGGTCTAGTGTTTAATGCTTAGTGAGATAGTCATAACACATGGAAATTGGGTGAATGGTTAAATGATGTGAAATGGTAATGTGTTAATGGGTTAAGGCATGATGTGGTTTCCCATGTGGGTTGTTGTGAATAGTGCTTGCTGAAGGGAAATGGTTTGGATGGTTGGTGGTTACTTATATATAAGCATGTGAACATGGCTTGGTAGAGTGGGGTATGACTTGAGGATCTACACCCACGGGTTGAGTGAAGACCGAGGCTCCGAACACCACCATAAATGCACGGGTTAGGAATGGAGACTGATGATCTATTCTCCTAACGGTTGCATCCACCCGGACTGAGGCTTTGAAGTGAGGATATGGTTGCTATGATGGGTTAGTCCTAGTGAGATAGGGTAGTGATGTGTTTACCCTCTTTCATGTGATTGTCGCCCTTAGACCCATGTAACATGATGAATGTGATTAACCCATGGAAATGTGATGAAATGGTAAGTGATGTTTGTAACAACCTGAGATTTTATGAGATATATTATTTTTAATTTCTTTGATGTGTTCTATTATACACTACACCAGGATTAGCTTGTACTATACGCAACACCGTATTAGCTTGCAGTATACGCAACACTATTCTTGGATCATGTTACACACAATTTTGATAGTAGTTATTCTACGAAACATTGAGTGTGTATATATATATATATATATTCAATGTATAAATGAAATATGGTTGGATTCTGTTATACGAAATAACGGAGGAGTCTTTCACAACACGCAACCCTGACTTGGCTTGCATTACACGCAATCGCGACCTTCCTCGATAGCGTGTATTGTACGCAATACCAGGTTTCACTAAACAACGATATATGGTTATAATATTATTATGAACTAGACATTATGAATAGTATCAACTAAAATTTTAATTTTATAACATTATTATTCATCTTACATATTTTCTAGAACATGGTATGAGAACAAAATAAAATTTTCAGGTAAAATAAGTATTTTTCAAAAAATGCAGTTTTTGCCGCCTTTTGATGGCGCACCCACTTTAAATCTAGTTTTTTACATGTTTATAAGTTCAATTTGACAAAATAAAATTCTTCCTTGGAATCAGGATATAAAAATTTAATTTGGATAAAATTTTCATATTATTCTAATAACTTTCATATTTTGATGAATAGTAAAAACATGCTATATTTTAATTAAAAAAAACCTTTTTCATCGCAATAATTTATATGGCTAGATTATCTTTTTAATTGGTTTTAAATTTTAATTAGAATATATTTTTACCATTTAATCCAATATTGGTCATTAGAATTAATTTCACTTTAAAATTGGACATAAACAAGTATCAATCTTTTGATAGTTATTGTTTCTTAAAAACACGCTATTTGTTTTGATAACATGAATTAATTTTAAAATTAATTAATGAAACTTATATGTTTTGAATTTGGAAAAATGGACATAATTTTTGAATTCAGAATATAAAATATATCTTAGACTGAATTTTTGGTATTTTTCTGAAAACTTTCAATTTTTGATGAATTGTGAAAACACTGGGTTACTATTTAAAAACCGACTTTTTATTTAAATAATTATTTATTTTATTTAAATTTATTTTAGGTCAAAATTGATACATAATACCTATATAAGTTCAATTTAATTAATTGGAGTCATTTTATAATAATTTTAGATATATAAAAATTTTATTGAACTTTTCACCGTTTTTTACCCACCTCCTAGGATCTTTTGCAATTGTTCATAAAACTTAATTTTACCGCTTATGTGAGTTGAATTTCTAAAATCCGAGAGACACAGATAATATAAAGGAGTAAAATGTGGTTCAATTAGATAAAAATAATTTTTGGTGAATAGTAACTTTTTACTTTTATTTACCACGGTTAAAAGTAAATAAGGTAATTCAAGGTTAAAAGAATATTATAATAATTCAAAATTACCTAAAAACTTGTCCAAACCTTATTGGATGAGTAATGGGAGACCATGGGAATCTTTGGGTAGATTTTGGGACCCCATGGAGCCACTTATGAAAGACAATGACACATTAGATTAATTAATTTAATGTAAAGACAAAATTGGCATTAACAAAACACTTTTAGTAATTAATTTTTATAAGGGGATGTATAAATTATCTTTTCGACTAAAAATATTAATTTGAAAGCTAAAAATATTTACTACATGTTGATATTTTTTTTATAATTTTTAGAAATTAAATAATCTAAATTATTTATGACACAATAATGATACAGTATTTACCTCATTAATAAATGATTTAAATAAATAAGATTATAATGATTAAAATATTATCCAAAACCTGTACAATTCCTATTGGTTGATTTTATTTCGAATATGAGTCATCTTATATTTTAAATTAATGTGTTTTGGACCTCTTGAAACTGAAGATAAGTTTATAATAAAATAATGTTTTGACACTTTCCTAAAGAGCCCCTCCACTCCCTTATAAAAGGAGACCACTTCTATGCAATTACTCACACCTCTCAAGCCATTTTTCTTGTCCAAAATATGCCCAATTAAGCTCCCTACATCCCTCTACTCCTTCTAGAAGCCTTACATTAGGAATAAGGCACTTCAAGAATTCCTTTTGGTTCAAACCAAAGGAAGTTACCCAAATTAAAGGTAACAGTTTCTCTTAAGTTGTTTTCTTTTATTCTACTTATCCAACCCCTAAACTCTTTTTAATCCTTTCTTTTGTAACAAAAACAGTATCCTAAATATACTAGGATGTTTTTATGAGAAGTATTATGACTACACTTACACACACCTTCATCTAATGGATGAAGAACATAATGTTTTTGTGGATGGAAAACTAACGCCTCACGAAATGATGATTGTTCAATTTTCTTCTACCGCCTCTCATGGTGGCCATTATGATGGAACTATATTCATATATGATATATAGTATTTTTATGATTTCCTTATGATTCTTTAATTACCAATTATATCAAGCCTTTGTGGTTTCTATAGTCAGCAAATACGATAATCTCATTTGAGGAAGTGCGGACTACCGCCCCCTCAAAGTGATGTGATTCGTTAATGCCTTATGTGGGATGTATAAAGGATGTAGTTAATGATATTATATATGATATTATACAAGAATTATAATATACCTATGTATCATTATGTTTTAATTCCATTAAAATAAGAAATAGAAATGAAAGTAGCATTCATGTGTACGTACGGCTTACCATCTCCATGAATGGTGCATTTCATTTCTTACCTCCATATGTTATGTAATATTATAAATATATGTATATGATGGATATATATGATATATATGATTTATAAATCATTAATATCATTCTGGATATAATGAACCTTTGACCACATGAACAACATGTAATTATAAGAATTCCATTTTTGACTCAAGTACCAAATATCGACAAAGCGAACATTATTAACTTAAATAGTTACATAATGTTTATAACATGGTAATAAGTAATATAAAAGGAATAATACATTTGAAAAATTTTCTTAAGCAAGTAGAAATTAACTTTGGTTTATTATTCAGGAGATTAAAGTATGATGGAGTCAAGCCGGACACGAGGTAAGGGAACATCTTAACCCAATTTCCGTTCTTTGGGTTAATCTTCTCTTTCTTGTTAATGTCGTTCTTTGATTTTGTGAGAAATGAATTTTTATATTTTATCATGTATTTATAATTTCTTTATGTGACCTTATAGTGAATAAACACAAGTGATCTATTTACAAAAAAGTTCTTTGTAAGGGATAATGTTGCAATCTCAATTGTTTTTTATCCGAGATTGCTTATATGTAAGTATTTACTGGGGTTATATTTATCATCCATGTCCAAGTTTTATAAAAATGTTTTCATGCATTTTTAAAGTCCTTTTTACCCATTTTTTACTTTTACTACATGTTATGTAAGGAATCTTTTTTTTGTTTACCATACGAGGTACTTTTTGACTTTTCCGGAAAAAGTACGAGAAGAATGTTTTTTTAACTTATATGGCATGAACAGATTTTTACAGTTTCATAACGCTTTTTTTTAATGAAGCTTACTCTATAAGATTTCATGACTATTTTCAACAAAATCCATTTCTTTTAAAATTGAATGGCATTTTGTGAAAAGAAAATGATTTTCAAGAAGAAAGGATATTTTCCTCAAGAATTCATTTCAAGTGCTTTATCAGAACCATTTTCCATCTAAGATGACATTATTTCATATGTGTATGTTTCAAGTATAATGTCTATATGATTTATATGGTTTCACTTTTCTTATGACGAAATGATATCCATTTGTTTTATATGGATTATGTTATGATGGAATGATGTTTATGAAACCCAATTTATTCTTTGGGTTTTGATGAATGATTTATGATTGTTTTGTGGCACACGTAAGAATGATTTCAATATAAGATGGGTGGGACCTATATCTACCTCCAATGCATTGGGTAAAGATTTATATCTCATGAGATAGACATGGCTGGAATGGAAAGTAAATCCGGTTCAGTAATACAGGGATGGAACGACAAGTAAACCCGGTTCAGTAAGGAATTGTTTCCACTAAGATGGTTTTGGCAGCAATGCCTTGGATACTATGGAAATCATATCATCTGCTTAATGTTTTTCCACAATTACAAGTTTTATTCTTATGTTATTTTATCATTATTGATGTTCCATTATGATCTATTCCTTACATACTTCCATGTTTTATGTCATTGCTCAAGATCTTGATGTTTAAACATTGTGTTCTTGTTTTTAAGTTCAAATGTATATGGTTTGTTTTATTTTATCCATGCTTACCCTTACTAAGAATTTGAGATCACAATTTATATGTTTCATTTTCCCCAGGATATAAAGAAAAGTTTTTAGGTAAGAAAACCAAAAGGGGAAGATCTTTATGGGAGATGTTGAAGATCTTTCACCACAATTAGAAGATTACGTTCCGAGTTTCCAAAGACACTAAACTATTACGGTCCTTGTGTGTCTGTTTTTGTTATGTATTAAGTATTCCGCAAAAGTAATGTAATTTCCATGTATGTCGAGCTTCGGGCCTCTAAAGTTGGTATCAGAGGAAAGGTTTAGTTAACCTTTGGAAATTAGGATGCAAAAACTTTAGTGAGATCCCTAGAGATATTTCTAAGGTGTGTCTAGGGATGTCCCTAAGGATAAGTATAAGTATAGGTTATAGTCCTAGAATTACGGTAACAATCTTAGAATTAAACATAATATGTTAGATATTGAATTTACTCTCCATTTATTATGTTGTTTTACCTATCATGATTTTTTCCTCTCAAACTATTCTTTTTGGGTTTTAGAAAATGGATGGAAACAGGAAGATTCACGATAATGGAGAATATGATGGACAATGGAATGATATTCCTCATGATAAAGTAAATGAAATGGGATTTGGAAGGCGAAAAATTGTTATTATGTCTAATCAGCAATCTCATAATATTATCAATAATCTCAGCTTTGGTAAGTTTCCTGACTCAGCTAATAAGAGAAATATGGAGTTTCATGATGATCATAGAGTAAAGAAAGATCAATTTCCCTCATGTAAGTCATGTGGGAAGAGGCATCAAGGGGAATGTTTCAAAGGAACTGGAAGATACTTTGGGTGTGGAAAAGAAGGACACAAAGCTAGTAATTGTAAAGGAAAAGGTTCAGTTAACACCATGGACAAGGATAATGGTATTGCTAAGACATCAAGAATGGTTAAGTGTTTTAAATGTGGAATGTACGGGCATTATGCAAACCAATTCCCTAAGGAAAAATCTCATAAAGAGAATCATCATGGTCATATGGGTAGTATTTATGTGGATGATGATGAAGAGACTACAAATGATATGTGAGATGAAAGAATTGTTGAAGCTAGGTCAATGGTTTAAGAAGGTAGTGGAATAATTATATGTTTATCAAGAGTAATGTTGTATAAGTAATATCATGGTACTATGGAATAAAGAGACATCTAAGGATTGTTACACTGTTGTATTTCCTTAAGTTTTGAAAGTGTATGATGAATGGTACCGGTAACCATGAAAGGTTATTTAGATATTCTTGGAAAACACCTAATATGCGCATAAAGAAGTTCTAAAGAGATAATGAAATGTTTGATAGTATTAATGAGCTCATGAATTATATATGGACAAAGTGATATCATGGTTTGAGTATATAAATTTTTTGGTATTTTAGTATGTGGAAAGAGTTAAATTTTGATAGCATTCATGTTTTCACTAAGGTTCAATGGGTATTCATTTTTCAAGAGAATACACGATTAAGGTATTTACATGATTGGAATGTGATTTACAAGATATATCGGGGATAAATGATGGTATTCACATGCTCGATAGATGAAATTTCTAGTAATTGTTTTCTTTATACTATGAGATTGGACATATGTATTTTGGATAATCCTAAAGAATGGAATGGATTATGTTGGAAACAAGTTAGTATTGTTTAAGGCTAGAACTTTTTTCGATATTATTGAAGGAATGTCATAATGATGTAATTTTAGAAAAAGGACAACCTACAGGACGGGTGACAACCCGTCGCGTCGAAAAAGGCTGTGGGAATTGAACCCACAACCGAAGTGCGACAAGCCTTTACCACCTAACACTGGCCTATAGGAAGTCCCTGGTTAGTAGAAACTGGTTTTATTTTATTAAGTGGTATGATAGATTAAGTATAAGTTCATTTTTGGAATCGTATACGATTAACCTCACCATAGATGGACTTATGTATGTTTGATAACTTTTGCTAACCTTTTGTTTGAAATAGATGGAATGACCCATCATTCTATCACATGACCTGCTAACACTTCACGAATAACAAATTCAACTTCATTTCTTTAAGATATGAAGTGGAAATTGTTCAAGGCACGAACAACAATGATATGGTACCAAAATCATGTAAGTATTTCTTTTAATTCATCAAATTTAGGGAAATGATCTTGAAAAACAAAAAATGTTGTCCTAGTGCCCTCATATCTGATGAATCATATGGTACCTTAGATCATCACAAATTTATGGCTTTGTGATTGTTGGCTTTTTCATAGCCATGTTCTCTACCACTCTCCATCAGAATTTAATGGTTATATTTCTCTTCCATATCCATATTTTCACCTATGTTTTTCTATGTGGAAACCCAGTGATTAGTTAATTTGGGTAACCATTACATTTCATAATTTAGTTTTTAGTGTTCAGTTTTGGTATTTCTTTTTACGATGTGGGTTTCTATGAAAGAAACTTTCAAGTATTAAACCATTTATAACCCTGACGAATTTTGAGGGCAAAATTCATTTTAAGGGGGGTAGAATGTAACAACCCGAGATTTTATGAGATATATTATTTTTAATTTCTTTGATGTGTTCTATTATACACTACACCAGGATTATCTTGTACTATACGCAACACCGTATTAGCTTGTAGTATACGCAACACTATTCTTGGATCATGTTACACACAATTTTGATAGTAGTTATTCTACGAAACATTGAGTGTATATATATATATATTCAATGTATAAATGAAATATGGTTGGATTCTATTATAAAAAACAATGGAGGAGTCTTGCAAAACACGTAACCCTGACTTGGCTTGCATTACACGCAATCATGACCTTCCTCGATAGCGTGTGTTGTACGCAATACCAGGTTTTACTAAACAACGATATATGGTTATAATATTATTATGAACTAGCCTTTATAAATAGCATCAACTATATTTTGAATTTTATAACATTATTATTCATCTTACATATTTTCTAGAACATGGTATGAGAACAAGATAAATTTTTCGGGTGAAATAAGTATTTTTCAAAAAATGCAGTTTTGCCGCCTTTTGATGGCACACCCACTTTTAATATAGTTTTTGACATTTTTATAAGTTAAATTTGACAAAATAAAATTCTTCCTTGGAATTAGTATATAAAAATTTAATTTGGATAAATTTTTCATATTATTCTGATAACTTTCACATTTTGATGAATAGTAAAAACACACTATATTTTAATTAAAAACAACTTTTTTCATCGCAATAATTTATATGGAAAGATTATCTTTTTAATTGTTTTTAAAGTGTAATTAGAATATATTTTTACCATTTAATCCAATATTGGTCATTGGAATTAATTTCACTTTGAAATTGGACATAAACAAGTATCAATCTTTTGATAGTTATTGTTTCTTAAAAACACACTATATGTTTTGATAACAAGAATTAATTTTAAAATTAATTAATGCCACTTCTATGTTTTGAATTTGGAGAAATGGACATCATTTTTTAATCCAGAATATCAAATATATCTTAGGCTGAATTTTTGGTATTTTTCTAAAAATTTTCAATTTTTGATGAATAGTGAAAACACTGGGTTACTATTTAAAAACCGACTTTTTATTTAAATAATTATTTATTTTATTTAAATTTATTTTAGGTAAAAATTTATACATAATACCTATATAAGTCCAATGTAATTAATTGGAGTCATTTTATAATAATATTAGATATATAAAAATTTTATTGAACTTTTCACCATATTTTACTCACCTACTAGGAGCTTTTGCAATTGTTCATAAAACTTAATTTTCCCACTTCTGTGATTTGAATTTCAAAAATCCAAGAGACATGGTAAATATCAAGGAGTAAAATGTGGTTCAATTAGATAAAAATAATTTTTGTTTAATAGTAACTTTTTACTTTTATTTACCATGGTTAAAAGTAAATAGGGTAATTCAAGGTTAAAAGAATATTATAATAATTCAAAATTACCTTAAAACTTGTCCAAACCTTATTGGATGAGTAATGGAAGACCATGGTCATCCTTGGGTAGATTTTGGGACCCCATGGAGCCACTTATAAAAGACAATGACACATTTGATTAATTAATTTAATGTAAAGACAAAATTAGCATTAACAAAAATCTTTTAGTAATTAATTTTTATAAGGGGATATATAAATTATCTTTTCGACTATAAATATTAATTGGAAAGAGAAAAATATTTCATACATTTTTTTATTTTTTTATAATTTTTAGACATCAAATAAATTAAATTATTTATGACACAATAATGATGCAGTATTTACCTCATTAATAAATGATTTAAATAAATAAGATTATAATGATTAAAATATTATCCAAAACCTGTAAAATTACTATTGGTTGATTTTATTTCGAATATTAGTCATATTATCTTCGAAATTAATGTGTTTTGGACCTCTTGAAACCGAAGATATGTTTATAATAAAATAATGTTTTCACACTTTCCTAAAGAGCCCCTTCTCTCCCTTATAAAAGGAGACCACTTATATGCAATTCCTCACACCTCTCAAGCCATTTTGATCATCCAAAATCAGCCCAATTAATCTACATAAATCCCTATCCTCCCCCTAGAATCCTTACATTAAGAATAAGGAACTTCACCAAGTCCTTTTGGTTCAAACCAAAGGAAGTTACCCAAATTAGAGATAACAGTTTCTCTTAAGTTGTTTTCTTTTATTCTACTTCTCCAACCCATAAACTCTTTTTAATAATTTATTTTGTAACAACACCAGTATCCTCAATATACTAGGATTTTTTTATGAGAAGGATTAGAAATACACTTACACACACCTCCATCTAATGGATGAATAACATAATGTTTATGTGGATGACAAACTAACGCCTCACGAAATGATGATTGTTCGATTTTCTCCTACCACCTCTCATGGTGGACATTATGATAGAAATGTATTCATATATGATATATATTATGTTTATTATTTCCTTATTCTTCTTTAATTCCAAATTATATCAAGCCTTTATGGTTTCCATAGTCGGTAAATACGATAATCTCATTTGAGGAAGTGCGGACTACCGCCCCCTCAAAGTGATGTGATTCGTTAATGCCTTATGTGGTATGTATAAAGGTTGTAGTTAATGATATTATATATGATATTATACATTAATTATAATATACCTATTTATAATTATGTTTTAATTCCATTAAAATAAGAAATAGAATTGAAAGTAGCGTTCATGTGTACGTACGACTTACCGTCTCCATGAACGATGCATTTCATTTCTTACCTCTATATGTTATGTAATATTATAAGTACATGTATATTCTGGATATATATGATATATATGATTTATAAATCATTAATATCATTCTGTATATAATAAACCTTTGACCACATGAACAACATGTAATTATAAGAAGTCCATTTTTGACACAAGTACCAAATATCGATAAAATGAACATTATTAACTTAAATAGTTACATAATGTTTATAACATGGTAATAAGTGATATAAAAGGAATAATAAATTTGAAGAAGGTTCTTAAGAAAGTAGAAATTAACTTTGGTTTATTATTCAGGAGATTAAATAAAGATTGAGTCAAGTCGGACACGAGGTAAGGGAACATCTTAACCCAATTTCCGTTCTTTGGGTTGATCTTATCTTTCTTGTTTATGTCGTTCTTTGATAATCTAAGAAATGAATTTTTATATCTTATCATGTATTTATAATTTCTTTATGTGATCTTATAGTGAATACACATAAGGGATCTATTTACAAAAAGATCTTTGTAAGGGATAATGTTGCAATCTCAATTGTTTTCTATCCGAGATTGCTTATATGTAAGTATTTACTGGGGTTATATTTATCATCCATGTCTTAGTTTTATAAAAATGTTTTCATGTATTTTTAAAGTCCTTTTTACCCATTTTTAACTTTTACTACATGTTATGTAAGGAATCTTTTTTTGTGTACCATACGAGGTACTTTTTGACTTTTTCGGCAAAAGTACGAGAAGAATTTTTTTTAACTTATACGACATGAACGAATTTTTACAGTTTCATAACGATTATTTTTTCATGAAGCATACTATACAAGATTTCATGAATATTTTAAAAAAACTCAATTTCTTTTAAAATTGAATGGAATTTTGTGAAAAGAAAATTATTTTTAAGAAGAAAGGATATTTTCCTCAAGAATTCATTTCAAGTGCTTTATCAGAACCATTTTCCATCTAAGATGACATTATTTTATATGTGTATGTTTCAAGTATAATGTCTCTATGATTTATATGGTTTAACTTTTCTTAAGATGAAATGATATCCATTTGTTTTATATGGATTATGTTATGATGGAATGATGTTTATGAAACCCAATTTATTCTTTTGGTTATGATGAACGATTTATGATTGTTTTGTGGCACACGTAAGAATGATTTAGATATTAGATGGGTGGGACCTATATATCCTTCCAATGCATTGGGTAAATATTTATATCTCATGAGATAGAAATGGCTGTAACGACAAGTAAATCTGGTTCAGTAATACGGGGCTGGAACGGTAAGTAAACTCGGTTCAGTAAGGGACTTTGTCCACTAAGATGGTCTTGGCAGCAATGCCTTGGCTACTATAGAAATCATATCATCTGCTTAATGTTTTTACACAATTACAAGTTTTATTCCCATGATATTTTATCATTATTGATGTTCCATTATGATCTATTCCTTACGTACTGCCATGTTTTATGTCATTACTCAAGATATTGATGTTTAAACATTGTGTTCATGTTTTTAAGTTCAAATGTATACGGTTTGTTTTATTTTATCCATGATTACCCTTACTAAGCATTTGGGCTCACCCTTTATATGTTTTCTTTTCCCCAGGATATAAATAAAGGTTTTTAGGTAAGAAAACCAAAAGGGGAAGATCTTTATGGGATATGTTGAAGATCTTTCACCAAAATTAGAAGATTACGTTCCGAGTTTCCAAAGAGACTAAACTATTACGGTCCTTGTGTGTCTGTTTTTATTATGTATTAAGTATTCTGCAAAAGTAATGTAATGTCCATGTATGTCGAGCTTCGGGCCTCTACAGTTGGTATCAGAGGAAAGGTTTAGTTAACCTTTGGAAACTAGGATGGAAAAACTTTATTGAGATCCCTAGAGATATTTCAAAGGTATGTCTAGGGATGTCCCTAAGGATAAGTATAAGTATAGGTTATAGTCCTAGAATTACGGCAACGATCTTAGAATTAAACCTAAGATGTTAGATATTGAAGTTACTCCCCTTTTATTATGTTGTTTTACCTATCATGATTTTTCCTCTCACACTATTCTTTTTGGGTTTTAGAAAATGGCTGGAAACAAGAAGATTAACGATAATGGAGAATATGATGGACAATGGAATGATATTATTCATGATCAAGAAAATGAAATGGGATTTGGAAGGCGAAACATCATTATTATGCCTAATCACCAATCTCATAATATGATCAATAATCTCAGCTTTGGTAAGTTTCCTGACTCAACTAATAAGAGAAAGATGGAGTTTCATGGTGATCATAGAGGAAAGAAAGTTCAATTTTCCTCATGTATGTCATGTGGGAAGAGGCATCAAGGAGAATGTTTCCAAGGAACTGGAAGATGCTTTGGGTGTGGAAAACAAGGACACAAATCTAGTAATTGTAAAGGAAAAGGTCCAGTTAACACCATGGACAAGGATATTGGTATTGCTAAGACATCAACAATGGTTAAGTGTTTAAAATGTGGAATGTACGGGCATTATGCAAACTAATGACCTAAGGGAAAATATCATAAAGAGAATCAGCATGGTCATATGGGTAGTATTTATGTGGATGATGATGAAGAGACTACAAATGATATGTGAGACGAAAGAATTGTTGAAGCTCGGTCAATGGTTTAAGAAGGTAGTGGAATAGTTACATGTTTATCAAGAGTAATGTTGTATAAGTAATCTCATGGTAATATGGAATAAAGAGACATCTAAGGATTGTTACACTGTTGTATTTTCTTAAGTTTTTAAAGTGTATGATGAATTGTACCGGTAACCATGAAAGGTTATTCATATATTTTTGGAAAGTACCTAATATGCGCATAAAGAAGTGCTAAGGAGATAATGAAATGTTTGATAGTATTAATGCGCTCATGAATTATATAAGGAAAAAGTGATATCATGGTTTGAGTATATAGAAATTTTGGGATTTTAGTATGTGGAAAGAGTTAACTTTTGACAGTATTCATGTTTTCACTAAGGTTCAATATCTATTCATTTTTCAAGAGAATACATGATTAAGGTATTCACATGATTGGAATTTGATCGACAAGATATATCGGGAATAAATAATGTTATTCACATGCTCAGTAGATGACATTTATAGTAATTGTTTTATTTATACTATGAGATTGGACATATGTATTTTGGATAAGCCTAAATATTAGAATGGATTATGTTGGACACAAGTTAGTATTGTTTAAGGCTAGAACTTTTTTCAATATTATTGATGGAATGTCATAATGATGTAATTTTAGAAAAAGGACAACCTGAAGGATGGACGACAACCCGTCGCGTCAGACAAGGCTGTGGGAATCGAACCCACAACCGAAGTGCGACAGACCTTTATCGCCTACCACTGGCCTACAGAAAGTCCCTGGTTAGTAGAAACTGATTTTATTTTATTAAGCGGTATGATAGATGAAGTATAAGTTCATTTTTGGAATCGTATACGATTAACCTCACCATAGATGGACTTATGTATGTTTGATAACTTTTGCTAACCTTTTTTTTGAAATAGATGGAATGAACCATCATTTTATCGCATGATCTACTAACACTTCACGAATAACAAATTCAACTTCATTTCTTTAAGATATGAAGTGGAAATTTCTCAAGGCACGAACAACAGTGTGATGGTACCAAAATCATGTAAGTATTTCTTTTAATTCATCAAGTTTAGGGAAATGATCTTAAAAACCAAAAAATGTTGTCCTAGTGCCCTCATATTTGATGAATCAGATGGTACCTTAGATCATCACAAATTTATGGCTTTGTGATTGTTGGCTTTTTCATAGCCATGTTCTCTACCACTCTCCATCAGAATTTAATGGTTAGATTTCTCTGCCATATCCATATTTTCACCTATGTTTTTCTATGTGGAAACCCATTTATTAGTTAATTTGGGTAACCGTTACATTTCATAATTTAGTTTTTAATGTTCAGTTTTGGTATTCCTTTTTACGATGTGGGTTTCTATGAAAGAAACTTTCAAGTAGTAAACCATTTATAACCCCGACGAATTTTGAGGGCGAAATTCATTTTAAGGGGGGTTGAATGTAGAAACCCGAGATTTTATGAGATATATTAGTTTTAATTTCTTTGATGTGTTCTATTATACACTACACCAGGATTAACTTGTACTATACGCAACACTGTATTAGCTTGTAGTATACGCAACACTATTCTTGGATCATGTTACACACAATTTTGATAGTAGTTATTCTACGAAACATTGAGTGTATATATATATATATATATATATTCAATGTATAAATAAAATATAGTTGGATTATGTTATACAAAACAATGGAGGAGTCTTGCAAAACACGTAACCCTGACTTGGCTTGCATTACACGCAATCGCGACCTTCCTCGATAGCCTGTGTTGTACGCAATACCAGGTTTCACTAAACAACGATATATGGTTATAATATTATTATGAACTAGCCATTATAAATAGTATCAACTACATTTTGAATTTTATAATATTATTATTAATCTTACATATTTTCTAGAACATGGTATGAGAACAAAATAATTTTTTCAGGTAAAATAAGTATTTTTCAAAAAATGCAGTTTTTCCGCCTTTTGATGGCGCACCCACTTTAAATCTAGTTTTTGACATGTTTATAAGTTCAATTTGACAAAATAAACTTCTTCCTTGGAATCAGGATATAAAAATTTAATTTGGATAAAATTTTCATATTATTCTGATAACTTTCATATTTTGATGAATAGTAAAAACACTCTATATTTTAATTTAAAACAATTTTTTTCATCGTAATAATTTATATGGATAGATTATCTTTTTAATTGGTTTTAAAGTGTAATTATAATATATTTTTATGATTTAATCCAATATTGCTCATTGGAATTAAATTCACTTTGAAATTGGACATAAACAAGTATCAATCTTTTGATAGTTATTGTTTCTTAAAAACACGCTATTTGTTTTGATAACATGAATTAATTTTATAATTAATTAATGCCACTTATGTGTTTTGAATTTGGCTAATTGGACATCATTTTTGAATTCGGAATATCAAATATATCTTTGGCTGAATTTTTGGTATTTTTATGAAAACTTTCAATTTTTGATGAATAGTGAAAACACTGGGTTACTATTTAAAAACCAACTTTTTATTTAAATAATTATTTATTTTATTTAAATTTATTTTAGGTCAAAATTGATACATAATACCTATATAATTTCAATGTAATTAATTGGAGTCATTTTATAATAATTTTAGATATATAAAATTTTATTGAACTTTTCACCGTCTTTTACCCACCTCCTAGGAGCTTTTGCAATTGTTCATAAAACTTAATTTTACCACTTCTGTGAGTTGAATTTCGAAAATCCAAGATACACGGTTAATATCAAGGAGTAAAATGTGGTTTAATTAGATAAAAATAATTTTTGGTGAATAATAACTTTTTTACTTTTATTTACCACGATTAAAAGTAAATAGGGTAATTCAAGGTTAAAAGAATATTATAATAATTCAAAATTACCTTAAAACTTTTCCAAACCTTATTGGATGAGTAATGGCCGACCATGGTCATACTTGGGTCGATTTTGGGACCCTATGGAGCCACTTATGAAAGACAATGACACATTAGATTAATTAATTTAATGTAAAGACAAAATTGGCATTAAAAAAAATATTTTAGTAATTAATTATTATAAGGGGATATATAAATTATATTTTCGACTATAAATATTAATTGAAAATATAAAAAGATTTCCTACATGTTGGTATTTTTTTATAATTTTTAGACATCAAATAAATTAAATTATTTATGACACAATAATGATGCAGTATTTACCTCATTAATAAATGATTTAAATAAATAAGATTATAATGATTAAAATATTATCCAAAACCTGTACAATTCCTATTGGTTGATTTTATTTCGAATATGAGTCATCTTATCTTCAAAATTAATGTGTTTTGGACCTCTTTAAACTGAAGATAAGTTTATAATAAAATAATGTTTTCACACTTTCCTAAAGAGCCCCTCCTCTCCCTTATAAAAGGAGACCACTTCTATACAATTAATCACTCCTATCAAGCCATTTGTCTCATCCAAAATCTGCCCAATTAATCTACCTACATCCCTATCCTCTCCCTAGAAGCCTTAAATTTGGAATAAGGCACTTCAAGAAGTCCTTTTGGTTCAAACCAAAGGAAGTTACCCAAATTAAAGATAACCGTTTCTCTTAAGTTGTTTTATTTTATTCTACTTCTCCAACCCCTAAACTCTTTTTAATCCTTTATTTTGTAACAACAACAGTATCCTAAATATACTAGGATATTGTTCTAAAAATTATTATAACTACACTTACACACAGCTCCATCTAATGGATGAAGAACATAATGATTCTCTGGATGGAAAACTAATGCCTCACGAAACAATGATTGTTCGATTTTCTCCTACCGCCTCTCATGGTGGCCATTATGATGGCACTGTATTCATATATGATATATATTATGTTTATGATTTCCTTATGCTTCTTTACTTCCCAATTATATCAATCCTTTATAGTTTCCATAGTCGGTAAATATGATAATCTCATTTGAGGAAGTGCGGACTACCGCCCCCTCAAAGTGATGTGATTTGTTAATGCCTTATATGGGATGTATAAAGGATGTAGTTAATGATATTATATATGATATCATACAGTAATTATAATATAACTATTTATAATTATGTTTTAATTCCATTAAAATAAGAAATAGAAATGAAAGTAGCGTTCATGTGTACGTACGACTTATTGTCTCCATGAACGGTGCATTTCATTTCTTACCTCCATATGTTATGTAATATTATAAATAAATGTATATTCTGGATATATATGATATATATGATTTATAAATCATGAATATTATTCTGGATATAATTAACCTTTGACCACATGAACAACATGTAATTATAAGAAGTCCATTTTTGACTCAAGTACCAAATGTCGACAAAACGAACATTATTAACTTAAATAGTTACATAATGTTTATAACATGGTAATAAGTGATATAAAAGGAATAATAAATTTGAAAAAGGTTCTTAAGAAATTATAAATTAACTTTGGTTTATTATTCAGGAGATTAAAGAACGATCGAGTCAAGTCAGACACGAGGTAAGGGAACATCTTAACCCAATTTCCGTTCTTTGGGTTGATCTTATCTTTCTTGTTTATGTCATTCTTTGATTATGTGAGAAATGAATTTTTATATCTTATCATGTATTTATAATTTCTTTATGTGACCTTATAGTGAATACAAAGAAGTAATCTATTTACAAAAAGATCTTTGTAAGGGATAATGTTGCAATATCAATTGTTTTCTATCCGAGATTGCTTATATGTAAGTATTTACTGGGGTTATATTTATCATCCATGTACAAGTTTTATAAAAATATTTTGATGTATGTTTAAAGTCCTTTTTATCCATTTTTCACTTTTACTACATGGTATGTAAGGAATATTTTTTGTGTGTACCATACGAGGTACTTTTTGACTTTTCCGGCAAAAGTACGAGAAAAATGTTTTTTTAACTTATACGGCATGAACGGATTTTTGCGGTTTCATAACGCTTTTTTTTTCATGAATATTACTATACAAGATTTAATAACTATTTTAAACAAAATACATTTTTTAAAATTGAATGTCATTTTTTGAAAAGAAAATGATTTTCAAGAAGAAAGGATATTTTCCTCAAGAATTCATTTCAAGTGCTTTATCAGAACCATATTCCATCTAAGATGACATTATTTCATATGTGTATATTTCAAGTATAATGTCTCTATGATTTATATGGTTTCAATTTTCTTATTATGAAATGATATCCATTTGTTTTATATGGATTATGTTATGATGGAATGATTTTTATGAAACCCAATTTATTCTTTGGGTTATGATGAATGATTTATGATTATTTTGTGGCACACGTAAGAATGATTTCAATATGAGACAGGTGAGACCTATATCTCCCTCCAATGCATTGGGTAAAGATTTATATCTCATGAGATAGACATGTATGGAATGGAAAGTAAATCCGGTTCAGTAATACAGTGCTGGAACGGCAAGTAAACCCGGTTCAGTAAGGGACTTTGTCCACTAAGATGGTCTTGGCAGCAATGCCTTGGATACTATGGAAATCATATCATATGATTAATGTTTTTCCACAATTACAAGTTTTATTCCCATGCTATTTTATCATGATTGATGTTCCATTATGATCTATGCCTTACGTACTACCATGTTTTATGTCATTGCTCAAGATTTTGATGTTTAAACATTGTGTTCATGTTTTTAAGTTCAAATGTATATGGTTTGTTTTATTTTATCCATGATTACCCTTACTGAGAATTTGAGCTCACCCTTTATATGTTTTCTTTTCCCCAGGATATAAATAAAGTTTTTAGGTAAGAAAACCAAAAGGGGAAGATCTTTATGGGAGATGTTGAAGATCTTTCACCACGATTAGAAGATTACGTTCCGAGTTTCCAAAGAGACTAAACTATTACGGTACTTGTGTGTCTGTTTTTGTTATGTATTAAGTATTCTGAAAAAGTAATGTAATTTCCATGTATGTCGAGCTTCAGGACTCTACAGTTGGTATCAGAGGAAAGGTTTAGTTAACCTTTAGAAACTAGGATGCGAAAACTTTAGTGAGATCCCTAGAGATATTTCTAAGGTATGTCTAGGGATGTACCTAAGGATAAGTATAAGTATAGGTTATAGTCCTAGAATTACGGTAACGATCTTAGAATTAAACCTAATATGTTAGATATTGAAGTTACTCCCCCTTTATTATGTTGTTTTACCTATCATGATTTTTTCCTCTCACACTATTCTTTTTGGGTTTTAGAAAATGGCTGGAAACAGGAAGATTAACAATAATGGAGAATATGATGGACAATGGAATGATATTCTTCATGATCAAGCAAATGAAATGGGATTTGGAAGGCGAAACATCGTTATTATGCCTAATCAAAAATCTCTTAATATGATCAATAATCCCAGCTTTGGTAAGTTTTCTGACTCAGCTAATAAGAGAAAGATGGAGTTTCATGATGATCATAGAGGAAAGAAAGTTCAATTTCCCTCATGTAAGTCATGTGGGAAGAGGCATCAAGGAGAATGTTTCAAAGGAACTGGAAGATGTTTTGGGTGTGGAAAAGAAGGACACAAATCTAGTAATTGTAAAGGAAAAGGTTCAGTTAACACCATGGACAAGAATAATGGTATTGCTAAGACATCAACAACGGTTAAGTGTTTTAAATGTTGAATGTACGAGCATTATGAAAACCAATTCCCTAAGGGAAAATATCATAAAGAGAATCAGAATGGTCATATGGGTAGTATTTATGTGTATGATAATGAAGAGACTACAAATGATATGTGAGATGAAAGAATTGTTGAAGCTTGGTCAATGGTTTAAGAAGGTAGTGGAATAGTTACATGTTTATCAAGAGTGATGTTGTATAAGTAATCTCATGGTACTATGGAATAAAGAGACATCTAAGGATTGTTACACTATTGTCTTTCCTTAAGTTTTGAAAGTGTATGATGAATGGTACCAGTAACCATGAAAGGTTATTCAGATATTTTTGGAAAGCACCTAATATGCGCATAAAGAAGTGCTAAGGAGATAATGAAATGTTTGATAGTATTAATGAGCTCATGAATTATATAAGGAAAAAGTGATATCATGGTTTGAGTATATAGAATTTTTGGGATTTTAGTATGTGGAAAGAGTTAACTTTTGATAGCATTCATGTTTTCACTAAGGTTCAATGGGTATTCATTTTTCAAAAGAATACATGATTAAGGTATTCACATGATTGGAATGTGATCGACAAGATATATCGGGGATAAATGATGGTATTCACATGCTCGGTAGATGACATTTCTAGTAATTGTTTTCTTTATACTATGAGATTGGACATATGTATTTTGGAAAATCCTAAAGATTTGAATGGATTATGTTGGACAAAAGTTTGTATTGTTTAAGGCTAAAACTTTTTTTGACATTATTGATGGAATGTCATAATGATGTAATTTTAGAAAAAGGACAACCTACAGGACGGGCGACAACCCGTCGCGTCGGACAAGGCTGTGGGAATCGAACCCACAACCGAAGTGCGATAGGCCTTTATCGCCTACCACTGGCCTAAAGGAAGTCCCTGGTTAGTATAAAATGGTTTTATTTTATTAAGTGGTATGATAGATGAAGTATAAGTTCATTTTTGGAATCGTATACGATTAAGCTCACCATAGATGGACTTATGTATGTTTGATAACTTTTGCTAACCTTTTGTTTGAAACAGATGGAATGACCCATCATTCTATCACATAATCTGCTAACACTTCATGAATAACAAATTCAACTTCATTTCTTTAAGAGATGAAGTGGAAATTGTTCAAGTCATAAACAATAGTGAGATGGTACCAAAATCATGTAAGTATTTCTTTTAATTCATCAACTTTAGGGAAATGATCTTGAAAACCAAAAAATGTTGTCCTAGTGCCCTCATATCTGATGAATTAGATGGTACCTTAGATCATCAAAAATTTATGGCTTTGTAATTGTTGGCTTTTTCATAGCCATGTTCTTTACCACTCTCCATCAGAATTTAATGGTTAGATTTCTCTTCCATATCCATATTTTCACCTATGTTTTTCTATGTGGAAACCCAGTGATTAGTTAATTTCGTTAATCGTTATGTTTCATAATTTAGTTTTTAATGTTCAGTTTTGGTATTCCTTTTTACATTGTGGGTTTCTATGAAAGAAACTTTCAAGTATTAAACCATTTATAACCCCGACGAATTTCGAGGGCGAAATTCATTTTAAGGGGGGTAGAATGTTACAACCCGAGATTTTATGAGATATATCATTTTTAATTTCTTTGATGTGTTCTATTATACACTACACCAGGATTAGCTTGTACTATACGCAACAACGTATTAGCTTGTAGTATACGCAATGCTATTCTTGGATCATGTTACACACAATTTTGATAGTAGTTATTCTATGAAACATTGAGTGTATATATATATATTCAATGTATAAATGAAATATGGTTGGATTCTATTATACGAAACAAAAGAGGATTCTTGCATAACACGCAACCCTAACTTGGCTTGCATTACACGCAATCGCAACCTTCCTCGATAGTGTGTGTTGTACGCAATACCAGGTTTCACTAAACAACGATATATGGTTATAATATTATTATGAACTAGCCGTTATGAATATTATCAACTAAATTTTAAATTTTATAACATTATTATTCATCTTACATATTTTTTAGAACATGGTATGAGAACAAAATAAATTTTTCGGGTAAAATAAGTATTTTTCAAAAAATACAGTTTTGCCGCCTTTTGATGGCGCACCCACTTTAAATATAGTTTTTGAAATGTTTATAAGTTCAATTTGAAAAAATAAAATTCTTACTTGGAATCAGGATAGAAAAATTTAATTTGGATAAAATTTTCAAATTATTATGATAACTTTCATATTTTGATGAATAGTAAAAACATGCTATATTTTAATTAAAAACAATTTTTTTCATTGCAATAATTTATATGGATAGATTATCTTTTTAATTGGTTTTAAAGTGTAATTATAATATATTTTTACCATTCAATCCAATATTGGTAATTGGAATTAATTTCACTTTGAAATTGGATATAAACAAGTCTCAATCTTTTGATAGTTATTGTTTCTTAAAAACACGCTATTTGTTTTGATAACATGAATTAATTTTAAAATTAATTAATGCCACTTATATGTTTTGAATTTGGTGAAATGGACATAATTTTTGAATTCGGAATATCAAATATAGCTTAGGCTTAATTTTTGGTATTTTTCTGAAAACTTTCAATTTTTGATGAATAGTGAAAACACTGGGTTACTATTTAAAAACCGACTTTTTATTTAAATAATTATTTATTTTATTTAAATTTATTTTAGGTCAAAATTTATACTTAATACCTATATAAGTTCAATGTAATTAATTGGAGTCATTTTATAATAATTTTATATATATATAAAAATTTTATTGAACTTTTCACCGTCTTTTACCCACCTCCTAGGAGCTTTTGCAATTGTTCATAAAACTTAATTTTACCGCTTCTGTGAGTTGAATTTTGAAAATCCGAGAGAAACAGTTAATATCAAGGAGTAAAATGTGGTTCAATTAGATAAAAATAATTTTTGGTGAATAGTAATTTTTTCCTTTTATTTACCACGGTTAAAAGTAAATAGGGTAATTCAAGGTTAAAAGAATATTATAATAATTCAAAATTACCTTAACAATTGTCCAAACCTTATTGGATGTGTAATGGACGACCATGGGCATCCTTGGGTCTATTTTGGGACCCCATGGAGCCACTTATGAAAGACAATGACACATTAGATTAATTAATTTAATGTAAAGACAAAATTTGCATTAAAAAAAATCTTTTAGTAATTAATTTTTATAAGGGGTTATATAAATTATCTTTTCGAGTATAAATATTCATTGGAAATATAAAAATATTTCCTACATGTTGGTATTTTTTTATAATTTTTAGACATCAGATAAATTAAATTATTTATGACACAATAATGATGCAGTATTTACCTCATTAATAAATGATTTAAATAAATAAGATTATAATGATTAAAATATTATCCAAAACCTGTACAATTCCTATTGGTTGATTTTATTTCAAATATGAGTCATATTATCTTAGAAATTAATGTGTTTTGGACCTCTTGAAACCGAAGATAAGTTTATAATAAAATAATGTTTTCACACTTTTCTAAAGAGCCCCTCCTCTCCCTTATAAAAGGAGACCACTTCTATGAAATTACTCACACCTATCAAGCCATTTTTCTCGTCCAAAATATGCCCAATTAAGCTCCCTACATCCCTCTCCTCCCCCTAGAATCCTTACATTAGGCAGAAGGAACTTCAAGAAGTCCTTTTGGTTCAAACCAAAGGAAGTTACCCAAATTAAAGATATCAGTTTCTCTTAAGTTGTTTTCTTTTATTCTACTTTTCCAACCCCTAAACTCTTTTTAATACGTCATTTTGTAACAAAACCTATATCCTCAATATACTAGGATGTTGTTATGAGAATTATTATAACTAAACTTACACACACCTACATCTAATGGATGAAGAACATAATGTTTCTGTGGATGACAAACTAACACCTCACGAAACGATGATTGTTCGATTTTCTCCTACCACCTCTCATGGTGGCCATTATGATGGAACTGTATTCATATATGATATATATTATGTTTATGATTTCCTTATTATTCTTTACTTCCCAATTATATCAAGCCTTTATGGTTTCCATAGTCGGTAAATACGATAATCTCATTTGAGGAAGTGCGGACTACCGCCCCCTCAAAGTGATGTGATTCATTAATGCCTTATGTGGGATGTATAAAGGATGCAGTTAATGATATTATATATGATATTATATAGTAATTATAATATACCTGTGTATAATTATGTTTTAATTCCATTAAAATAAGAAATAGAAATGAAAGTAGCGTTCATGTGTACGTACGGCTTACCGTCTCCATGAACGGTGCATTTCATTTCTTACCTCCATATGTTATGTAATATTATAAATACATGTATATGATGGATATATATGATTTATAAATCATTAATATCATTCTGGATATAATGAACCTTTGACCACATGAACAACATGTAATTATAAGAAGTCCATTTTTGACTCAAGTACCAAATATCGACAAAACGAACATTATTAACTTAAATAGTTACACAATGTTTATAACATGGTAATAAGTGATATAAAAGGAATAATAAATTTGAAAAAGGTTCTTAATCAATTATAAATTAACTTTGGTTTATTATTCAGGAGATTAAAGAATGATCGAGTCAATTCGGACACGAGGTAAGGGAACATCTTAACCCAATTTCCGTTCTTTGGGTTGATCTTATCTTTCTTGTTTATGTCGTTCTTTGATTATGTGAGAAATAAATTTTTATATCTTATCATGTATTTATAATTTTTTTATGTGAACTTATAGTGAATACACATAAGTGATCTATTTACAAAAAGATCTTTGTAAGGGATAATGTTTCAATCTCAATTGTTTTCTATCCGAGATTGCTTATACATAAGTATTTACTGGGGTTATATTTATCATCCATGTCCAAGTTTTATAAAAATGTTTTCATGTATTTTTAAAGTCCTTTTTACCCATTTTTAACTTTTACTACATGGTATGTAAGGAATCTTTTTTTTGTGTACCATAAGAGGTACTTTTTGACTTTTTCGGCAAAAGTATGAGAAGATTTTTTTTTTAACTTATACGGCATGAACAGATTTTTACGGTTTCATAACGCTTTTTTTTTTCATGAAGCTTACTCTAAAATATTTCATGAATATTTTCAACAAAATCCATTTCTTTTAAAATTGAATGGCATTTTGTGAAAAGAAAATGATTTTCAAGAAGAAAGGATATTTTCCTCAATAATTCATTTCAAGTGCTTTATCAGAACCATTTTCCATGTAAGATGACATTATTTCATATGTGTATGTTTCAAGTATAATGTCTCTATGATTTATATGGTTTAACTTTTCTTATGATGAAATGATATCCATTTGTTTTATGTGGATTATGTTATGATGGAATGATGTTTATGAAACCCAATTTATTCTTTGGGTTATGATGAATGATTTATGATTGTTTTGTGGCACACGTAAGAATGATTTCAATATGAGATGGGTTGGACCTATATCTCCCTCCAATGCATTGGGTAAAGATTTATATCTCATGATATAGACATTTCTGGAACGACAAGTAAATCCGGTTCAGTAATACAGGGCTGGGACGACAAGTAAACCCGGTTCAGTAAGGGAATTTGTCCACTAAGACGGTCTTGGCAGCAATGCCTTGGATACTATAGAAATCATATCATCTGCTTAATGTTTTTCCATAACTACAAGTTTTATTCCCATGCTATTTTATCATGATTGATGTTCCATTATGATCTATGCCATACGTACTGCCATGTTTTATGTCATTGCTCAAGATCTTGATGTTTAAACATTGTGTTCATGTTTTTAAGTTCAAATGTATATGGTTTGTTTTATTTTATCCATGCTTACCCTTACTGAGCATTTGATCTCACCCTTTATATGTTTTATTTTCCCCAGGATATAAAGAAAGGTTTTTTGGTAAGAAAACCAAAAGGGGAAGATCTTTATGGGAGATGTTGAAGATCTTTCACCATGATTAGAAGATTAAATTTCGAGTTTCCAAAGACACTAAACTATTATGATCCTTGTGTGTCAATTTTTGTTATGTATTAAGTATTTTTCAAAAGTAATGTAATGTCCATGTATGTTGAGCTTTGGGCCTCTACAATGTTGATGGGTGTGAAATGAATGGTAATGAATGTGGTAATGGCTTGGATTTGAACTAGTTAATGGCACCTTAAATAATTACTTGGCATTTATCATTCATTTTTATTTTACATGAACTTCCTGTTTATACTAGATATTTTGTATACACCATTGGTGGTGGCCTACTGAGTTGTACTCACTCCCTGCTCGGGCCGCCATTGGGTACCCGAGCAGAATTCATGTCTGCAGGTCAGGAGAAGGGCAAGGGTCTTTGCTAGATAGTGAGTAGCATGGATAGAACTTGGTGGAGGATCTGGACTTGGAGTCGGGACCATTTTGGGGATTTAGCTATTGTATTCATTTAGGGATTTTGTTCCCTTTTTCACTTGTAGCACGACATGACATCTTTACTGTTGGGAATGTTTGATATACATGTTCCTTGTTGAATTGGTTTTGTTTCCGCTATTTGGTTGTTCTATTGTGGCTTACTCTAATATATAGGGGGTATAGTCTCCCCATTTGACTACATGAACCCCCGCTGCTAGTCAGAAGCCTTTGGCATATAGGGAGGCATGCTTAAGGTCATGTAACCACCCAGCTCGGAGCACCAGTTTAGTGGCTTCCGGTTTGGGGACGTTACAGATGATGATGGGGTTTGAGCATGATGATTAGAGTGTTTATTTACTTTAGGAAGGGTCATGTATCCTCCTATGTTTACTTAGGGAATGGGTTCCTTTATCTGCTGTTTAGTTTATATATAGGACCTGGTATCCCCCATAAATTTGGTTTGGTATTCTATATCTTATCCTACTAGTAGTTTCAAGTATCATCCCTATTTATATAGGCTGTGAGATACTCTATTTGTGGGTTAGTTTATAGATAGGGTCAGGTATCGCCCCCATATACCCATGCACATGATCCTCTATCTCATCTTACAAGTAGGTTCAAATACCCCACCTATTTTCTCAAGGTTAACAATCCTATATTAAAGGGGTTAGTTTATATATAGGATCAAGTATTCCCCCATTTACATGGGGTGTAAGATCCTATATCTGTGGTTTATACCCCCTCAATTGTGGTTCCTTATAGTGAGGCATGGATTTCCATTTATTATTTTGGTGAGGTTGTGGAGTTTTCTTATGCTTGGGTGTTCATGATAGCATGGGTTAATATTCCCTTGATCAAGATATATTCTTGAGGAAGTCACAATTTAATCTATGGGTTTCTAGATTAGTTTTATTGATATGGTGGGCGGTAAGTTATATTATTTCCTTGACTGATGTATTTTCCTCAATAAGGAATCGGTATCCCTTTTATGTTTCTTAATGGTGATATGGGGGTCAGAGAGGGGGAGTATATTGGATACTTTGAGACCTGTGACTCCTTAGGAACCTCATTGGTATCCATCAATATTAAACATATGAATTGATATCGACTTCAAACAATGTAGACCTTTGATACTATAATATTACCTAGTTGATCATGAATTTTAGAAATTCATGGGTTTAAGTTGAGATGGTTGAGATTTCTATATGTTCCTGATAGTTATAAATGTAGTGAATATCTGCATTATTCTTACATGTCTCCTTACAATTAAATTATTATACCAGAGTTTGAGTTGACTTGTTTATCATATTTAATTTATGGTTTTTTTGAATCCTATTAGGTATGTTTATACTCAAAATTTCATAAGAATCATTCCTACACATTTTTTGTTTATATAGAAAAACACTATTTCAGATATGGTCTTGGTAGACATGGAGTTGGTGTGGATTGTTTAGAGTTAACTCTTAGTAATTCTTGGTGAATCATGATATATCATGGTGATTATTTATGGAATTGGTGTTTGTTTCATCTAGAGATCATTCTAGGAGTACACACAATAAGGAGGATCCTTCCAATTACTTGTATCTATTAGATCTAGAGCTCTTTTTAATACAAAGTTCCTTTGTATCTTCACATTTTGTGTTGTACCTGTATTTTTTTGTCTAATTCATGTGTTTTATAAAATTTGATTATTCATATATTTATGTTTCTAGTGTTGTTGGTTATTTTAAATGTTGAAGATATGTGTCTCTTATGGGTTTATATAGGATAAGGCTTCCCATATTGTATGATATACTTACCCGAAGCTAGTCACAACCCTACGACTATTGGAGGAAGGATTGGGGTGGAACATTAAACTTACTTCCAGCCTAGGTGGAGCCCCGATGGGTTGGTTCATGTAATAATTTTATTAAAACTTAAGAATCATTCATAAGAAAAAAAGTAAATTCTATATGTTAGTATATTACCATCATGAGTAACCTAATGATTGTAATAGTTCAACTATTGGATCTAATGGATTCTTATGAGAAGCATATATGGATTCACATGAGGTTTAAAAGGAATTATATACAAGATGAATAGAGGAAATTTAGTATTTACTCATGTACTCAATGTTATTAGGTTTAATAACTTAGAGAAACTAGACGTTTCCTTTAGGGATTAATCTGGATATGAGATTCATTCAGTTTTAAAAACTATGAAAATATTAATGATTTTAATTATATGTTTACCCTATTTTATCAATGTGTTGAGGATAAATGAACTAGGTTATATGATTTCAAGGTTTTGGTACTGTATTGACAGTGTTATTGGGTTAAAGTTAAAACTAGAAGAAGAAAAATGTTTATTTGAAAGTCTAGATAATGTTTCATTAAGAAGATAGTCAATGTCAATAAAACCTAAGGGTAGTGTCCAGAAGGAACATATGATGGAATTTTCTAATGTACCTGAAGGAGTATAATAAACTCCATAGAAATTCCATGTCAGGTATCAATGTTATAGAAATAAATTCTTCAATTTTGAAAGTTATATGGTACCAAATATATTTTCTTTTTTTAAATATACAGGAGTTCAAAGACAGATAAATAATTTCTAAGGATTGTATTTTTCATTAAATTATATTATAAAAGGTTTATATTATGATTATATTTGAAATGAAAAATAATAATTCAAGATAAAAAAATATATAAAATGATGTGTATTTTCATCTTATTTCAATTATATTACAAGATATGTTTTTTATAGACAAGAAATTATTATGAGAAGTGGATTTAATACTCCTAATTTATGATTCATTATATTTTATAACATTATTGAAAATAAGATATGGATAAAAGGAGTTTTATCCATTATAAAAGAGTTCATCCAAATGTTTGTTAAAATATGAGGGATATTTTCCCATGACCAATCAATGACATATTTTAAATAATAAAGATTTTTTTTTCAGAATATTGATAAAAAAATATAAAATATCATATAAGATATGCTTGTAAATAGTTTATTTGTTAAATATTCTCACTAAAGTAAATAAGTGCTATTTCTTAACATAAATGACTTTGTGTTTCTTAGCATGGTATTTTGAAAACAATATAACATCTAATAGGCTAGTGGGAATATGTTTTGGCTTAGTGAATTTTATAAAAAAAAAATATAAAATATTATACCGGTAAAAATTCAAAGAGATCAACACTTGATATCCTAAAGGAGTTTAGGATATTTTGGTAAAGTAAAAATGTAAAAATGTAAGGATTTATATTTTTATATCCAAACCCTAGTATTATTTAAACCTAATTATATTTTTTTTCCAAGAGATCCAATTCATTTTATTGTGCACAACAAACCCAATTAATCCTATCGATGCCCTTGATAGATCCCTTCTCTAAGAATGTTCCCATGAATGGAGAGAGATATTACTCCATATCCCATTCTTAATTATAGAGTGATTAAGGAGAACAATTTGGAAGTGATTCTCGTGGTGATCAAAAGAGAATGATGCAAGAGATTGGATCTACCATGCTAGCACCTAGAGATTCCTACAGTGACATTCAAAGATTTTTAAAACATGTGTGGATCACCACTAGATGAAATATACTCTCAATTCCTTCAACAAAACAATGATAAAATAAATATATGTTTTGAGATACATCAATGAATAAATAATTACCACAAGGAAATTATTTATTTTATTAAATTAATTATAAATAATATGTGATGATCTTGTGCTTGGTTACAATGTTTTATCCCATGTATATTTTCTTTAATTCAATCTTGTTGATCGTGATGTTTATCATTATGTAAATCTCAGAATTGATCCTCAATCATGACAAAAATAAAAATTGGGAACAAACCATCACACACTTCTACTACATCCAAAACCTACATATTTATATGAAATTTATTACTGATCATGTCAATGAATTAAACACCATCACAAGTTGTTTTACATTGGTGTGAATTATGCTAGACGATGAGGTTTGTGCACTGGTTTTTATATCATCACTACCTAATAGTTAGGAATATACCATAACATTCATGATTATTCTTCAATTAATACAAAGTTAAATTTGAATGATGCGAGTCATTTAATCCTTAGTGAGGATATTTAGAGAATAAATTCTATAATATTCTTTGGTTCTTCTCTACACATGGAAGGAAAAGGAAGATACATGTAGTGGGATAATCACATAGGCTGATAAAAACCAAGAGGAAATAGATGTGACACAACAAAGTGGCTTGGTTCTACCTACTGAAGTTGCGGGGAGAAAAAACACATAAGGAAGGAGTGTGGAGAAAAAATGAAGGCACCTAGAACCACTTCAGCAAACACAATAGTTAAAGGAACTGTTAATGTTTTTATGCTATGTTTGGATATCCTTATAGAGTCTTATTTTAAACTCATGAGAATCCTTTCATTCCACATCGAAAAGGGATTCTTTAATAATTATGTTTCATGAAATTTTAGAAATGTTCATTTTGATAATGATGAACGCTTACAAATTTTTGGAAAGGGTGATGAAAAAATTACTAACTATGGGTGTTTTATCATTCCAGTGAATGTTTGATATATTCCTAGATTGAGAAGGAATATTTTTTTCCATTGAACAACTTTATGGTGCAAGTTTTAACACTATGTTCACTGGTGGTTCATGTTAGATTACCATGGGATCTATGATCATAACACATGGAGTGAAGAATGAAACCTAACGCAATATGATATAAAATTTCATGGACATGGTTGAAAAAATAAATTCTATAAGGGATACAAAATTGAGGTTTGCAAGTTAGGCCACATGAGTGAGAAGGGTATGGAGGTTCTGGTAGCCAAATGTATTCTACCAGAGCTTAAGTTAGTGTAAGCTGACCTACGTGGAGATTGTATCTTTGGAAAGTAGAAGAAGGTATCTTTTAAAAAAATAGGTATAACACCTGTAACAACCCAAAATTTTTACGAAATATTTCTCTTTAAATAATTTTATTTATTCAATAGCTTTATTTACACATAATATCGAGTTTAAACAAACCACATAATATTATTAAAATATTACGTGTCTATTATTGCCTACCCATTGGTTTGATGGATATGAATAGTAATAACTAAATTATGAAAAATATATACTCTACACTTTGATAAAGTTAATTCATTAGTTATCAAATTATTATAATTAAAACAAAAAATTATTTGGAAATCAAAGTGATGTTTTTTCTGGAAAATTGTTTTTATGCGCGCAATGTATTTTTATATTAATAAATTAAATTAATCACCATTGGTGAATGATTTTAATGAAATTTATAAATTATTTACTTTATCAAATTTTTTAGACATACAAAAAATATTTTTTTAGTCATGGGATAATAATAAATATAGTTTTATGCTTAAAAATGTGTTTTTTCCTCTAAAAAGTAGTTTTTGTTGCATTTTACGCACTTACTTTAAAATCAAATTCTTCCATTTATAGGTTTTGAATTGGATAAAATTAATTACATATTTTTAATCAGTAGGTTTAAATTTGGTAAATAATTCCCTTTTATTTTTGGTTAATATAAATAGTAACCACGGTAAAATTCATCACCATCGTAAAGGGTAAATCGAGTTAATATAAATTAAAAATAAGTGATAAGGCTATAATTTTTCATCCCGATTCTTATTGGATGAATTTAATTTGACCCTTATTACCTTAATATCCAAATTTATTAATTTAATGGACACTTTTACATGAAGATGTCCTATATAATATTTAAATCAAATAAAGTTACAAAATGTCACTCTCTTAGTTTTAAATAACCTTCATGTGTTCACATAGGGACAAAAACTAGTTATGAACAAATATTAATCATAATTTTTGTAATAATAAAATTTTATTAATTATATAAATTTATTTATAATTTTTAGGTGTTATATTGTTACCTTAAATTCTTACACAATGCCAAATAAATATTTATTCAATTAATGAAAAGAATAAAATAAATGATTTTGAAAATATTAAAAGTGATATAATTTGTGTAATTTATAGTGTTAAATTAATTTTATAGGTGTATATGACATGTTAGTGTTGTGTTAAAATATTTTATTCAAATCCAACCTCTGTCTTTTTGTATTAGAAGTTAAATTAAATGAATAGTTTCAAAATTGACAATAATGATATTTTATCAAAATTATATTTTATTAAATTATTTAGAAATCATAAAAATATTTAAATAATAAAAGGTGGATATAATATAATCTAAAATTTTATAAATTTTCCATTTATGTTCTAATTTTCACCTTATATGTAAAAATCACAATCCTTTAATATTGAAAAATTTGCTACCGTAGTTAAAATTAAAATTGGTTAACTAAGGGTTAATCGAAATGATAGGATTTAAAATTACACCAAAACTTTTCTAAATTATATATTTTTGGATTAAAACCCTTTAAAACCTTATATTTTAATACCTTTAAATTTTGTGGAATTTTTAATGAGATTGAATTTATTATAATCTAATATTTTGAGAAATTCCAAAAGTGACCCTCACCTCAATTATGAAAGGGCACATCCCCCCTTACTTATTTACACCACTTTGAATCTTCTAGATTTCCCAAACTCTACAAATTTATTTTATTAACTTCCCTAATAAAATTATAAAGGTTTTTTCCCAAAATACCAACCCTGTAGATCTTTAGAGAAGATCTAAAGGATTCATTTCAAAGAAGTGGTAATCACCTTAACCAATCACTTTCTTTTATACTCTTATTTACCTCTTCTAAATCTATGATATTTATCATAAAATAATAAATTAATCACGCTAAATATTATAAAATTTTATTATGATTATGAATACACCAATATACACCCTCTATTCTATTAAATGAGAAGTGAAAGCATCAGTTGTGCATATGTACAACTTATTGTCTCCACGTAGCGATTCAATTCATATTTCATCACCATATTTTATGGATTGGTTTTATGATGAGTTTAATGTTTATATATGATATTTATGAAATAATTATACTCTGTTAATTATAATATAACATCTATCTATATTCCATCCAATCCTTTGGGAAATGATAACATCGTTTTTGTGTACGTGTGAACTACCACCTCCACAAAATGATGTGATTTTTTTTTCATTTATATTTTAGTTAGATGGTAATGATAAATAATTTCATGAATATATATTATATATATAACATAATAATGGTTCTATAAATTTGAATTAATATTTACTATTTTTTCATTCTATACATCAAAAAAATGAAAACAGCGTTCATGTGTACGTACAACCTATCATCTTCATGAATATCGTAATTCATTTTTCTATATCTAAATTTTAGAGATGAATATAAATATTTATATAATGATAAATATTCTGTAGGTCATTCAACCAAGATAAATTTACAAGGACCAAAACTACTAAACCGAAATACTCATGATAAACGAAATAGTTAACACCTAAAAATAACGATTTTAATAAGGAATTATTGATAAAGGGGGAATTTTAATGTTATAAAGGGATAATATATGATATTATAATTATCAAAATGACTCTGTTATATAATTATAATAAATATAAATTTATTATACAGGAGTTTAGAGTGATTTAAAATCAAGGAAAACTCGAGGAAAGGGATTTTCGTCTTACTTTTATTTCTGTGGGACACATACCTCATACACCACTTATTTATTTTGTGCGGTGTATATAATTACATTGAATATATTTTATTATTATTATAATGAAAATTATGGGATATACATATCTATATAAGTTTCTTTCATTCATGGGTATTATGATTCTAAAGTTACCAAAGTGGTAAGGGTTTTATGTCACAATCTCATTGTTTATCAGGATTGATTGTGACTATGACTATAATGATTAAATATTATGATCTAAATATTAATAAACTTATGAATTTTATTATATTATTCTTATTTATTTAAAATACATGTCTCCCTTTCATTTTCCTCATCTTATGTACTTAAGATAATGAAAATATGTTTTTAAGGAAAATTGACTTCATTTCTCTTTTTAGTTGAAAACCCTTTTCTTACATATCTATGTTTTATAAAAATTTTAATGAAGGTTTTTAATATTATACCATGATTTTTTAAATTAATTTTTACCCATGTTTTAATTTTTACAAAATGCTTTTAAAGGAATCTTTTTTTTTCATTTTTGAAAAGAGGTATTTTGTGACTTTTCTAAAAAAAGTATGGAAGAAATGTTTTTTTAACCTATACAACATGAATAGATTTTCCAACCATATTGACTAATTTTTTTCTTTGAAGATTAATTTAAAAGTTTACAATGTTATTTTCAAATAAAATTTTTTCCTTTATAATTTCAAAGTTTTTTAAAAAATAAGTGATTTAAAAAATTGAAAGGTTATTCCCATCAAGAATGTTTCAATGATATTTTATTAACATTTCTATTAATTAAAGACAAAAAACTCGATTTCACTTATGATTTACTCGGGATATGATCCAATGATACCATACCTAGTCTTTCTCTAGATGGTTTATGATTTTTATGACAATATGTTTATGAAACCCATTTCATTTCCATGTGTTATGTTATAATGAAATGTTTATGAAACCCATTTCTTTTCCATGGGTTATGATATGATTAAATTTTTATAAAACCCATTTCTTTTCATGGTTTATGATGTAATTAATGCTTTATGATACTGTGGAATACATATGTATTATTTTCATTATACGATGGGTGGGACCTATATCTCCCTCTAATACATTGGGTAAATATTGATTACTCATGAGATAAATAGGACTGGAAGGGGAGTGAACCTATGTTAGTAAGATAATTTTTCAACTATGATAGTCTTAGGAGTGAACCTTGAATACTATGACGATGTATGGAGTGAAACCATTCCACTATGATAGACTTGTAAAAGAGCCTTGAATATTAAGAAAATGATATTATATGCATATGTGTATGCCACAATTCCATGTATTATGCTAGTGTTATGATCTCATGGATAATGTTCATCAATTCATGTATTATAAAATTCAAAGATTTATGAAATTACTCAAGATTATGGTCTTTTAGGTTTTTAAAATATTTAGATCTTATTCTCATACCCTTTTTCTCATATTATGGTCATATGATCATTGATATCTCCTTTTTTTACCCTTACTGAGCATCCGAGATCACCCTTTTATTATGTTTCCATTCAATAGGTTATGAAGAATTATATTAATCATGATATATATAATAAGGGTGATATTTATGAATAAATAGTTGGGATACTATGTAGATATTTTATTAACTAGTTGTTTATGTTTCAAAGTTTCCAAAAATACTAGACCTAAATGATTCTGGAATGGATCAAAATTTTATGTAATAAATATTAATCTATTAAGATGTAATATATATTTATGAAAAGTATGGGTCACTATTATTGGTATCAGAGTAAGGTTTAGTTAACCTTTGGAAACTAATATTATAAAACTTTATTAAGAATCCTAGGTATAATTCTAATTATAGGATAAAATCCTAAAGTTTTATCAATGTTCATGAATGACCTAGATTAAACCTAAGGTGTAGTAGAAGAAGGTTTCATGATTTAGACATACTATAAATGATTTTTAATGATTTTGTGGTTTCCCACCATGATTATTATTATTCAAACTATTTTTTTTGATTTTAGTCTGTGTTTGGAACCTAAAGGCATTATGTTAATGCTGAATGTGATTGACAATGCAATGATTGTCCTCATGAAAAACCAAATGTTATGGGAGATGGTATGATTTTTTTTTGATATTATCACAAAACTTTCTCTAACTATGAATCATTATAAGATTCCAAATTATAAAAGGAGGAACTAATGTTCTATTGATTCATTTATAAGGAAATTTCTACATTCTTCTAGTGGGTCCACTGATCCATTATTCATTGAGAAATTGAATAGTACCACCGAAAATATATTTTCCATTATATAGTTTTTGGAAAATGATAATTTTATTTCAGATATTTATCATTTGGAATGAGGAGAATATATATAGTAAAATCCTATCAAGAACATAATATAACAATAAGAAATTGAATTTATGGAGTGAGATTATTTTAAAATATTTTTTTTCAATAATTACTTTCCATGTATTATTTGTACAAAAATAAAGAAATAATTCCTTGAGTTAAAGAAGGATGATGAATATATTGGTAATTATGAGGAAACATTTACAAGATTTTTGAGGTACAATTTTGGTATTATCATCCAACCTAAAATTAAGGTTGATTGATACTTTAGTGTCTTAAAACCAAGACTTTGAAGGGAGTTATCCATAAGGAATTTCAATAGAAATTAAGAAATTGTTCGATGTGCTCTAAAGGTGGAGATGGATATTGGAGTTACCAATGAATCTCATAGTTTTGATAAGATAAGAAAAATGTAATTCAAAGGAAATTCTTATAAACCATAGACAAAAGAAGATGATACTTCATTTATGCTCAATGTGTGGAAAGAAACATGGGGGAAATTGTCTTAAGGTAATTGGTAAATGTTTCAAGTGTGGAAATAAAGGTAATCAGACAATCGAATGATAAAGTTATGGGAAGAAGTTTTCTAATTATACAAATAGATATAAATCTCCATAGAATTAACCAACCTCAATTTATTGTTTTAAATGAAAGGAGTATAGAAATTATGCTAACTATTCCCAAAATATGAAGGTTAATGATGTTGATTGAAGTCAAAAACCTCTTAATCCCAGAGAAAAATGGAAATATCCTATGATCACTATTTTTTGATGATGGGTACGATAACAATGTGGTGAAAGGTACACTTACCATCCACTCTATAAATGATAATGTATTATTTTATTTTGTATCTACCAATACTTTTATATCTAAATACTTTTCTAAGGGAATCACAATACCACCTCATAAATTAGATGTTGATTTAGTAGAAAAAACCATTAATTATATAATGATTTAATCTGAATTCTATGATTATTATATAGTTTAAGTTTGTGGGAATGTGTTCCATAAAAATATTTCCATTCTTACTCTATTTGAATTCGATGTTATTTTGGAAATTTATTGGCTTTATTTACATAAATACCACATCAATTTATAAGGAAGAGAAGTTATGTTTGATTTTACGAATCAACCTATGATATCTTATTAGTGTGATAAAAAAATGAAATTTTTATGGAAATTACATCCATCATATGGGTCATGATTCATATTCAAAAGAAGAATTTATCTCAATTTTTTGGGGATAAACAAAAAAATAAAAGATATGCCTATTGTGTGAGAGTTTATTGATGTATTTATGGAATAGTTTTCCGGTCTTCCACCAAATCACGAAGTAGAGTTTTCAATATAATTAATACAAGGTGCGACACCTATTCCCAAAACTCCATATAGAATGGACCCGATTGAGTTGAAATAATTTAAGAAGAAACTCTAGAAGAATCTTGAAAATGGATTCATTTTCCAAGTTCATCACCTTGGGGTGAACCTTTTTTGTTTGTTAAGAAGAATGTTGGTTCAATGAAACTATAAATTGATTATCAAGAACTTAACAAGATAACTATCAAGAAAAAGTATCATCTATCCCATATTGATGACTTTTTTGAATAACTATACAGAGATCAATAATTTTACAAGATTTATTTTCAATCTGGATATCATCAATTGAGGGTTAAGGAGGATATACCCAAGACATCCTTCTGTACAAGGTATGGACACTATGAATTTATAGTGATTCCATTTGGTCTTACTAATTCCTCTACTATATTCGTATATTTAATTAATAAAGTCTTTAGATATTACTTTGATCATCTTTTGGTCATATTTATAAATGATATTATTATTTATTAAAATATAAAGTAAGAGCATAAATATTATTTGAAAATTATTCTTAAGACCTTAAGGAAGGATGATTTTTATTAAAAATTTATCAAGTGTGAATTTTATCATCAGAAAGTTTCATTATTAGTTCATATAGTCTCAAGTGAGGTTATATTATTAGACCCTTCAAAGATAGAAGTTATTAAACACTAGCCCATACCAACCACTGTAAGAAAGATCCATAGTTTTCTTAGTTTGGATGAATATTATCACTGATTTTTGGATAACTTTTCATAGCCATTGAATCCACTCAGCAAGTTAACTTATAAGGGAGCTATGTAATTTTGGATGGATGAATGCAAGGAATGTTTTAAGGAACTTAAGAGAAGGATAGTTAGTCCACCTATGATTACACTACCCTAAAGTGGTGAAGGGTTTTTAATATATAGTGATTCATAAAGGAAGGGTATGAGATGTGTCCTCATGAAGAAAAATATGGTTATAGTTTATGCCTAATGAAAATTAAAGGACCATTATAAAAATTACCCAACTCATGATTTAAAGTTAGATGTGGTAATTTTTTCATTAAAGATATGGAGGAATTATATCTATGGAGTAATGAGTGACATATATACCGATCATAAAAGTTTATAGTATATTTTCATTCAAAAATAAATGAACATGTTCCAAAGAATATGTTTGGAGATGATTAAATATTATGACTACTCAATACAATACCACACTGGGAAAGTGAACAAGGTGGTAGATGCTCCAAGTCTAAAGGATTATGCTAGCTTATCTATGATAAGGATAATAAAAGATCCAATATTTATATATATTCAAAGGATGGGTATTGAAATATTAAAGTAAGATGAGAAATATTATATTCTCAAATGAGTGTTCTACCATCTATCCAAGTAAATATTAAAGAGACGTAGAAGGAATATATGGAACTGCAAAAGAAGGTAAGAAATGTTACTGAGTTTAACCTTGATTGTGATGAAATGATAAGATTTAGGAACTATGTATGTGTTCTGTCTATACCAGATTTGAATAAGGAAGTGATGGATGCCACTTATAGTTATTCATTATCTATTAATACTGGAATTATTAATATGTATACATATTTGAAAGATTATTTCTAGTGGCATGACATAAAGAGAGATTTTGTTAAGTATGCTTCTCGGTGCTTGGTACGCTAACAAGTTAAGTCTAATATACAAATGTATAACGGGTTGTTACAACCATTAACCATTCCATAATAGAAATGGGTAAAAATCACCATGGATTTTTTCATCAAAATCTCTAAAACATATAAAGGGAATAATTCTATTTGGATTATAGTTGATCTCCTTACAAATTGAACACACTAATTTCCTTTAGAGAATATTTTTATTATGAGAAAATTACTTGGTTATACACTTCATATCCATTAAATAAGGTTTTTATTTTAATCAATTTACTTTTTTATCCATTAAGTAATTGGTAAGATTACATGGCGTACCACTATCAATTGTATCTAATCAAGATTCAAGGTTTACCTCAAAGTTTTAGAGAAGTCTTTAGCAGACTCAAGATACAGAGTTATGTTTGATCACTAATTATCATCCTCATACATATGGTTAGTATAATAGAACTATTCAAACACTATATGACCTATTGAGAGATTTATTTATGGATTTAAAAGGTGGTTGGGATCCACACTTTTCTTTTGTATAATTTTCTTACACTAATATCTTTCACTCTAGTATTCATATGACTCCTTATAAATCCCTATATCATATGAAATATAGAACTCCAACATGCTAGAATGAATTTATAGAAAGAAAGATATTGTTACCTTACCTAGTTGAGTAAATGGTAGAGAAGGTTAGATCCATCCAATATCACATATGAGCAGCTCAAAGTAAAAAAACTTATGATGAAAATCATCACAAAGATCTAGAGTTTGAATTTGGTGACAAGGTATTCTTATGAGTGTCTCCCTGGAAGAGGGTTATGAGATTTAGAAATATGGTAAATATAATACTTAGGTATATTAGTCCTTTTTAAATTCTTGATCATATCAGTATGGTATCTTAAGGATTGTAACTTCCACTAAATCTCTCACAAATTCATGATGTGTTCCATATATATCTCCTCAGGAAGTAAATATATGATCCTTCACATGCAATAAAATCAGACGTTATATCACTGTAGCAAGATATTTCTTATGAAGAACAAAAAATAGATATTTTGGATCATAGAGAAAAAAATCTATGAAAAAAGACCACTCACCTGATCAAATTTTTGTGACAAAACCACTAATTTGAGGAAGTTACGTGGGAACTTGCGGATGTGATGAGGTTGAAGTATCCTCATCTATTTGAATCAGAGTGAAGAATTTAGAGATTAAAATTAATTTTAAGGGGGGTATAATGTAACACCATGATATTTTCATGTAACATTTCTCTTTAAATAATTTTATTTATTCGATATCTTGCGTTACACGCAACACCGAGTTTAATCGAACTGCATAACATTATAAAAATATCATGTGTCCGTTATCGCCTAGCCATTGGATTGGAGAGTATAAATAGTAATAAATAAATTATGAAAATTATATAGTATAAACATTGATAAAATTAATTCATTAGTTATCAAATTATTATAATTAAAAACAAAAATTATTTGAAAATAAAAGTGTTTTTTTTTCTGATTTTTTATGCGTGCAATGTGTTTTTACATTAATAAATTAAATTAACCAATATTGGTGAGTTATTTCAATGAAATTTATATATTATTTAATTTATATATTTTTTTAAACTTTCAAAAAATATTTTTCTAGGCATAATATAAGAATAAATCAATTTTTATGCTTAAAAATGTATTTTTTTCCTCAAATATATTTTTATCGCATTTTGAGCCCTTGCTTTAAAATAATTTCATTACATCTATAGATATTGTATTAGATAAAATTAATTAAATATTTATAATTATTAGGTTCAAATTTATTAAATAGGCCCCTTTTATTTTTAGTCTATATGAATAGTAACCATGGTAAAATTTATCACCTTGGTAAAGGGTAAATCAGTTTAATATAGATTAAAAATAAGTGATAAGGCCATAATTTTTCATAATAATTCTTATTGGATAAATTTAATTAGTTACTTATTACCTTAATATAAAAATTTATTAGTTTAATGTACAATTATCCATGAAAATGACCTTTATAATATTTAAATCAAAGAAAGTTACAAAATGTCACTCTTAGTTTTAAATATCCTTTATGTGTTCACATAGGGACCAAAAATAGTTATGAATTAATATTAATATTAATTTTTTGAATGATGAAATTATATTCATGATATAATTTTTATATATTATATAATTACCTTAAATTCTCACACAACACCATAACAACATTTATTCAATTAATGAATAAAATAAAATAAATGATTTTGAAAATATTAAAAGTGATATAATATGAGTAATTTATAGTGTTACATGAATTTTATAGGTATAAATGACATATTAGTGTTGTTTTAAAATATTATATTTTAATCCACCCTTTTTATTGATGTGTTTAAAGTTAAATTAAATGAATAGTGTCAAAATTGAAAATACTGATATTTTATCAAAATAATATTTTATTAAATTATTTAAAAATCATAAAAATATTAAAATAAAACAAATTGGGTATTATATGGTATATAATTTCATAAAGTTTCCATTTAGGGTCCAAATTTTACCTTATAATTAAAATCTATAACCCTTTAATATTGAAAAAGTTGTTATGATAGTTTTAATTAAAATTGGTTGACTTAGGGTTAATCAAAATGATGAGGTTTAAAATTACACAAAAAATTTTATAAATTATATTAGTTGATATTATTACAACCCTATAACATCTTATCTTCAAATAAATTGCCATTTTTAGGTATTTTTATTGAGATTGAATTTATTATAATTTAATATTTTGAGAAATTCTAAAAGCGCCCCTCACCTCAATTATAAAAGGGAACCTCCTCCCTCATTTATTTACACCAATTTGAGTTTTATAGTTCAAAAAAACTCTAAAAATTTCTCTTATAAACTTTATTAGACACATTCTAGAGGTTCTGGTATTCTTAAAAGACCAACCCTAGAGCCTTTTAGAGAAGATCTAAAGATTCGTTTCAAAGAAGAGGTAATATCCTTAACCAATCACTTTCTTTTATACTATAATTTACCTCATCTAAATATATGGTATTTATCATAATATAATAAATTTATTATAATAAATATTATTAAATTTTATTATGATTATTAAAACACCAATATACACCCTCTTTTCCATCAAATGAGAAGTGAAAGTATCGCTAGTGTGTATGCATGACTTACCCTCTACACATAATGATACAATTCATTTTTCATAACCATATTTTTTGGATTGTTATAATGATGAGTTTAATGTTTATATATGATATTTATGACATAATTATACTTCTATAATTATAATATCATATCTACATACTTACCATCTAATCCTTTGGGAAATGATAACATCGTTCATGCATACGTGTGGACTACCACCTCCACGAAGCGAAGTGATTCATTTTTCATTTATATTTTACTTGGATGGTAATGAGGAATAATTTTATGAATATATATTATATATATGAAATAATAATTATCCTATATAGGTTAATTAATATTTACCTTTATTTCGTTCCATTTTTCGAAAAATAGAAACATCGTTCATGCATACGTACGACCTACCGTCTCTATGAACAGTGTAATTCATTTATTTATATATATATATAACTTTTATGGATGACTCTAAATATGTATATAATGAATATATATTATATTTATATAATTATTAGTATTATTTAGTTTTTTTAAACAAGATAAATGTACAAGGACCATAACTACTGAACTGAAATACTCAAGATAAATGAAAAAGTTAACACCTAGAAATAACGATTTTAATAAGTAATTATTGATAAAGGGGGTGTTTAAAAGTTATAAAGGGATAATATATGATATTATAAGTATAAAAATGGATATTATATATAATTATAATAAATTTAAATTTATTACATAGGAAGTTATAGTGCTTTTGAAGCAAAGCGAACTCGAGGTAAGGGATTATCATCTCACTTTTATTTCTGGGGGACACATGCCTTCTAAACCACTTGTTTATTTTTTTGTGGTGTATATAATGCCCATGACTATATTTTATGATTATTATCAAAAAAATTATTGGATATACATATCAATCTATGTTTATTTATTTTATGGGGATTATGATTCAAAAGTTATAAAAGTGGTAAGGGTTTTATGTCACAATATCATTGTTTATGAGGATTGATTATGACTACCCCTACGATGATGAAATATTATGATCTACCTCTCAATAAGCTTATGAATTTTATTATCCTATGGTTATTTATCTAAAATACATGTTTTCATTTCATTTTCATCATCTTATGTACTCAAGAGACAAAAATATGTTTTAAGGAAAATTGACTTCATTTCTCTCTTTAGTCTAAAAACCTTTTTCTTCCATATCCATGTTTTCTAAAAATATTTTAAAAAATATTTTTAAAATTATGCTATTATTTTTTAAATTAATTTTTACCCATGTTTTACTTTTAAAAAATGGGTTGATAAGAATATTTTTGTCATTTTCTAAACAATGTACTTTGTGACTTTTCCAACAAAAGTATAGAAGGAATGTTTTTTTAACTTATTAGTATTGAACATATTTTCCCACTATAATGACTAATTTTTTATTTGAAGATTAATTTACAATTTTATAAACTTTTTTCAAAGAAAATATTTTACTTTATAATTTTTTATCTTTTTTAAATAAGTTATTTCAAAAATTGAAAGGTTATTTCCCCAAAGAGTATTTTAATGATCTTTTATTTACATTTATATTCATCAAATACAAAAACCCTTGATTTTAGTTATGATTTATTTGGGATATGATCCAATGATAAAATCCATATTATTTCTCTAGATAGTTTATGTTTATAATGAAAATATGTTTATGAAACCCATTTCTTTTCCATGGGTTATACTATAATGAAATGTTTATGAAACCCATTTATTTTACGTGGGTTATGCTATGATAAAATGTTTATAAAACCCATTTAATTTCTTGGTTTTTGATATGATGAATGATTTATGATCTTGTGGAACACATATGTATGAAATGTTCTCTGCATTTTGAGGTTGGTTATGAACCCCCCATCGTGCCTCTCTGGATTGGTTTCCCGGGTTTACCTCTCCATCTCTTCAAGCAGAGTGTTTATTCCCCATCAATGAACTCTTCAGACACCCAATTAGGCTAGAATCTGCTACATTGAATCTGTAAAGACCTTAAGTGGCTAGGATTTGTACAGAAATTAACATCTCTCATGAATTTCCATCATAGTTTTGGATATATAATGGAGACAATGGGTTTCTACAAGATGTTGTCTTTGAAAATGTTCCGACATACTACAAAAGATGTTCCAGAATTGGTAATTTTATGAATGACTTTGGGACTCAAAAGGATGATCCTCCCCACCCCTCGCATTTGTCAATTTGGTGAAAAAGGATGCTGCAAAGAGGAGCACTTCTGTTCTGGCAGATAAATTGGTTAAGAGTACCAATGTTTTAAACTCAATAGATGGTCATTATCCTACCTCTATGATGACAACTCCTATTGACATACCTAATTGTGAGGGTAATGTGGATATTCCTTTTGAATTGGGTGAACCCTCTAATGTTAATGTTTTTTTGGCTTCTCAATCTGACATGGACTCTTTCCCAGAACAGCCTCACTACACATCCTTATTGGATGCTGATGATAAAGCCACTCAAATTGAGGAAGATATCTTGAAATCAAGCTCTAGAAAAGGCAAAAAGAAAATAATGGATGCTGATGGATTCATTACTCCCAATCCCCAAAAAACAAGGAAACATAGAGATTATTCTCACCTGGAATAAACAATGGTCACTAGATCACTTGATGCTTCTAAAAAGGAAAACATTGAATTTACAACATCAACGAATGTGGTTCATACGTTTGCAACCATATTTAGAACTTCCAGAAAAGTGGCTACAGATTCTCATTCATAGCCTAAGGTTGTTTCTCCTTCTACACCTCCTGATAATAACCCGAATTTTGACTCTAACCCAGCTGTAAAGTATGAAGAACAATATACCTAGGAGATAGGTAAAGACTTGTAATCTCAAATGGCCTACCAAAGGTTCAGAAATGGTGAAATATCAGCAGAAGATTATCTTTATATCAAGCGCCAAATTTTTAGTAAGAGGTTAGCGTAGGAGTCTAAACAAACTCCCTAATTTTTTATGATCTGTTCTATTCATTCTGGATTCACAACTATTTTTTTGATGATGTTATGTTATGATGATTTCATCAATTCAATGAGCGGCAAGATGAACATCGATCATTGTCTAGACCTACGTTGCACCAATTATGTTGTAATGTAGTTTGAACTCAGAGACAGCTGCACGGATTTATCAAGGTATACAACAAGAAAGTAATGTAAGTGGAGAAAAATTGGGGGAGAGCCTCAAAAACCTTGAAGTAGAAATCAGATATGCTGCTGATGCTGATGCTGGGCAAAAAAGGTCTTACGGACAGAATACCTTTGCCTGATGGCTCAGCTTGAAGCCTTAGAGCTTCCATGGGTTTTCTGTACTTTTGGTCTAAGGTGATTGAGATTCCTTGATATATCTCATGTTTAGATCCTTTATTTTTGGTTTTTTTTAAACTCATTACACCTTGATCTTTCCTTGTAACACTTTTGATTTAATAAATTTCTCTGGGGCATGGATTGGGTGACCAATTCATGTCTCCATTTGTTTAAAAAAAATTGATATCTCCTTTGTTTACCCTTACTGAGAATCTGAGATCAAACTTTACTTATGTTTCCTTTATCTAGGTTATGAATAAATGTATTAATCATGATATGTATAATAAGGGTGTTATTTATGAATAAATAAGTAGGAGTCTGTGTAAATATTTTATAAACTAGGTGTTTATGTTTTCAAGTTTTCAATGATACTAGATATAAACGATTCTAGAATGGATTGAAATGTTATGTAATACATATTCAGATATTAAGATGTAATATATATGTACGAGAAGTATGGGTTTCTATAACAACAGATCCAAGAAATATAGACTTGATACACACTGATGTTTGGGTACCTGAATGAGTAAATTCCCTCAGAGGGTCACTATATTATGTGACATTTATTGATGAATAAAAAAATAAAGTATGAATTTACTTTTTAAAAATGAGATATGATTTATTTAATATGTTTCATAAGTGGAAGAATTTAGTGGAGAATGATTTATGATCATATCTAAAATACTTGAGGTTTTATAATGAAAGACAATATAAAAGTAAATAATTTAGGGAATTCTGTGCTAATAATAAAATTTAGTGGGAGAAGAATATTCCAAATATACTACATTAGAATGATGTGTATAAGAGGATGAATAATACATTTAATGAACATTACAGGAGTGTGAGTCTATACTTAGGGTTACCCAAGACATTCTAAGTAAAGGTAGTTAATATTATAGTGTATCTTATCAATAGGAGTCCATCTGTACTAATAAGAGTATGCCTACCTGAGGAGATATGGTCAGGAAAATAGGCAAGAATATTTTTTAATAGTCTTTAGTTATTTTATATATGTATATATTGATTCTAATATAATGGAAAACCATGATGCTAAGTCTAAATCATGTTTCTTTATTGGTTAAAGTTCATAGAAGTTTGAATATCACTTTTGGTATGATGAGAATAAGAAGATATTAAAAATATATAATGTGATATTTAATGAATATTTCATGTATAAGGAACATCATGCAGTTGAAGCTGATAATGAGAATAAATAATAAGGGAATCAAGAGAAAGTAAAGCTTAAAGGTGTACCCAATAATGTTCCAAAAAAACTGGTGGAGCCTACTCATCAAGTATAGTTTGAGAGATAAACAAGGGTAATAATACCTACATATAAGTATTCATCACCCCTACACTATTTTTTATTTACTAATAGTGGAGAGACCATATTATTTGAAGATAAAATGCAGTTGAAAGAGTCAGGAAAGTGGGAGTTGGATATGAAGGATAAGGTTTCTTAATTTCATACTAATAATACTTGGGAGCTAACTCCTTTGATACATATATGAAAATAATTTCAGAAAAATGGATATACCAGGTCAAGGAAGAACATGATGGTAAGAGGAGATACAAGGAAGGTTTGGTAGTGAAATTTTTTCAATAGAAAAAATTTATGGATTTTATTAAAATTTTCTTGCCTGTAGTAAAGGTTACCACCATTCAAGTGGTTCTTAGCATTTTTGTATAAAAGGATTTAAATATTGATCAAATTGATGTGAAGACTACTTTCCTTTATAAATATTTTGTGGGGGAAATTTATATGGATCATACAAAGGGACGTTTTGAGTTAGGAAAGAAAAACCTGGTGTAAAAACTCTAATTTTTTTTATATGAGTTAAAGTTGGAATCCAAGAAGTGGAACAAGAGGTTTGATGCATTCCTGAGTAAAAATTCATACAAATTGTGTGATATTAATAAATGATTCTATTTCAAATCTTTAAGTGATGGCTTGTATTTATTTTTTATGAGGATGACATTCTCATTATAGGATCATGTATGCCAAGGATTTATGAGATGAAAGGGTGATTAGATAAGAAGTTTGAGATGAAATATATTATATAATTTAGTAATATTTTGGGGATGAATATCAAGAGGTTCTATATAGATGGAACCTTGATGTTATTATAGGTCAACTGCATTAAAAATATTTTTAGAAGATTTAGTATGTTAGAAGAAAGTTCAATTTCTATTCTCTAGGAAAGACATTTTAATTTGTAAAAGAAGAAAACACCAAATGCAGTAGAAGATACCGAGTATATGGAAAAGTTTCCTTATACACCAGCTATTGGAAGCTTGATGTACACCATGGTTTTTTTTCCAACTTTATATTTCTCATATAGTGAGAGTTTTGATAAGGTACATAGATAACCTTGAAAAGAAACATCAAGAAGCTATGAAGTAGATATTGAGGCATTTTAAGGGAATAAAGGAAGTATCTATAATCTTTGGGAAAGTAAAGTCATTACATGGGTATGTGGATGGTCATATTAAAGGTAATGTTGATAATAGGGGGAGTACCATAGGTTATATGTTTACTTGTAGAGGAAATAAAATAATATATATATATCAATTAAAAAATGTGGTGGTATAATAAATCATAGAGGTAGAGTAGATTATTGTAACACAAACTGGGAAGGAGATGATTTTAATAAAGAACTTATTGGAGGATTTGGATATAAAGTGAGAGGAAAATTTATTTCACTATAATAGTTAGAGTGTTATACATATTGTTAAGAACCAAAATTTTCATGTAAAAAAGAAGAATATTCAATTTAAGTACCACTTTATTAGATTCTAAATATAGGATTAGATTTTGACATTGAAAAATATTCATGAAACCAATAATCTAGAAGACATGTTGATGAAGCCAATAGTGATTGAGAAGTTAAGGCACTTTTGTGACTCTTGATCTTTATTTATGATTATAGGATGGGATATATAATATGGAAACACATTACGAGAGAATAGGAGGTAAATAAAATAGTATTTCATGAATTATTAATGTGAAATTGAAGCATTTAAGGGAAAGTGGCCATTATTTCATGAAACATCATCTTGGAATTGAATATTTAAAATGAAAGTTCACGTTGGTGATTGAAGAAGATGAATAGATTATATTAATTATTTTTTATAAGATAGAACCATGAAAGGAGGTTAGTTTGTTGGATTAGGCTCCTAGTGGGATATTTTTGGAATAGTATAGCCTGCTCCATTAAATGAATTTGGGCCAAACATTATCAGATCATACTTTACACTAGTCTGACAACTCTCAAAGTTCAACCAAAAACACTAAAAATGAGAATTATTGTGGTATAGACTTTGACAGGGGTACTATAACAAAATTGAATTTAATAACATAGAAACTATAGATTCATGGAATTTACTATCATCTATATTATTTCATAGTGTACAAACTATACAGATCTAGGGACTGTTACAATGAAGGTTACTATAACACCATGTTCCTTTAAGAGATCATTTAGATATAGTTTTTTACTCAGTGTTTATGATCTTTAATATTCTCCTAGATATATTGATTTTTTTCCTCTCCATAGATGTAGGGAATATTTCCAAACCACATAAATCACTATATTCATGTTATTTTTATTATTCTTCTTCTTTCTTTTCCCCCCTTTTACTCTTTTCATGGAATCATTTTTCATTTGATCTACTGATGTTTCCATGAAAAAAATTATACATAAATATGGGTTGAAAATGTTTATTTGGTTGAAGTAATTGAGACTAAAAAATAAATCATTAGAAGAATCTATAAATTTTAAAGGAATACATGTGATAAGATAGTGAGATTAAATCTCCTTTAAAATACTAAGTGTTAGATTCCTTCTAAATAAAAAACTTATTCATACATAGATCATCCAACTAGGTTAGTTCAAGACAAATTCGGTTTCCCCTAGATTATCATGTGTAAGGAATGAAAGTAATGAAGTGAACCTAATTATTAGGTGCCTCATTTTTGGCATAATGTTTGGGTTACACTTAACTAGGAAATCCTAAGTATTATGAAACCAAAGGAATGGAGATGAAATAACCTATATGATGGATTAAGAAAAGAGTTATCCACTCAACCATCCAATAATCATTTGTGATATTATTTCCATGATTGTCTACCAGATACATCTATGACTTATTTACATGCTTAACTAGTGTAATTAAAGATAAAATATAGATCTTGTCCCACTAATGGATATGATGTATATTAAATGGGACCATTATTTTAGGGGGAGTATATTGAATAAAATTCCTTATTATATGATTGTAAAACATGATACCCATATGATAAAATCTTCACTTATTGTAGTAATAACAATAGTATCATTAAATAATATATTGATATTAGTTCTAAAGAAAGGATAAAATTAATGTAATAAAATTCTTAGAATGTACTGTGACCCAAAATTTCCCCATTTTTACTTGGTTAGTTTTGAATATTCAAGTTCTCAAACATATCTAGGGGTAAAATGGTAAATTTATCCTAGAAAATGTCCTCAATTTTTTTAATGAATTATTTGACCTAAGGGTGTATTTTTACGCCTAGGATGAGTTGGTGTGGAATTGAGGGTGTGATATGGCCTCAATAAAAACATATTATGTATAAAAATATTATTTTTAGTATACATGTGTGTATTTATGAATAATTTATCATATTTACTAAATGGTACATCATATAGGAAAACCAAGACTTCAGTTTCATTTGGAACATGGGTTTTACTTTAGGAATATTATAAATTCTATTTACATTAAAGTCTCTAATTTTAGGTTGTTGTAGGTGGATTAATTAATTAATTAATTGAATTATTTATATAGTACCCTAGTTTCACCACAATTTAAATAATTTTTCTCAAAATTATTGGTTGATCTGTAGGAAACATTATAATTTGAGGTAAAGAAGGATAAGGTGATCCTATGATGATCTTAGAGGGAATCTGGGAGGAACCGTGGAAGCAGATGGTGGAACTCTTCTTTGGGGCCATAAATGACAATAGATGTGAGTGTGATCTTAATCAATAATCAATCCATTATCAATGTGGGAATTCATGATTTCTTAATCTTCATTTAACATGTTTTTTCATTTGAAATATTTATAAGTGTTGAGTTTCCCCTTCTTCATGAAATTTCAATGGTTGAATTATTTTGTAAAAAATTGATTTCCCTATGCTTTAATTCCTAAATCATGTTCCTTGGATTCTTCTTTTAGGGTAGATAAATATTATCCCTAAATTTTTTCTTGGTTTTTGTGTGATTTTGAGAGAATATCGATGAATAATGATGGGTTTCTATATTTACACCCTACTAAATCAAAACCATCTCTTATTCTTGTGTGTGTATGAAGGTCCGCCGACCTTAGTCATTGTTAGTGACAACAAAGAGAGACAACATTAGGGTTGAATGTGATAGCCTGGAGTTTCAGTAGGTTCAGAAAAATGGGTGAATAATGTGGAAGCTATATGACACGAGGTAGTGTGGTTTAGAGTGGGTGCATAGTGTGGTGCATGGTATGAGGTCTTGGAATGAGCCCTCCAGTGATGGAGGAGGTATGGCCACACATGGCAGTAATGATGGTGCCAACCACATCTTCATCTAAAGAGTTGAAGGCAGAAACCATGGGGTCACCATAGTGCATGAGGTGTGAGATTCCAGGTTAGTACCCTATCCATCAAAAATATACAATACATTTAGGATCAAATGATATTCCTCCCACCACATAGTGGGTAGAAGTGAGGCTGACTTAGTCGGTTTGGCATTCGAGGTGGGTATTTGGGCAGGTTCAAGTTTTCCCTAAACTGAACTGGGGTAGGTTAGAGAATGCATATGGACATGAATCATGTGTGAGGTTCCACATTCCTAGTAGGTGCATGTACACCCACCCCAATGTGCTACATGGTGCACCCTGGGGCTATTACATGACCCGCTTTCTCTCAAAGGGGGTGTTTTTGGTGAAATAATCACAGGGTATCCTTTTTGGACAAATAAATAGCCGATTTTGATTATTTTTACACATATATCACAATGGATTGTATATTTGGAAATTTTATCCCATTTATAAGATGATATAATCAGATTTAAAAGTTGGATTTATAGGGGAAATGATGGGGTTCATGCATGATGATCAGAGCATTCACATCCTTCAAGTAAGGCTTGGAATCCCCCATTTACCTAGGTTATGTGTTGTTTTATATGTCAGCAGATTTATAGATAGGTTTAAGTATCACCCCATACACCCATGAATGGGATCCTCTATCTCATTCTATAGGCAAAGTTAGGCATCCCCCTATTTCCCCAAGGTGAAGGATCCTCTATATGTGGGATGTTTTAAAGATAAGGCTAGGTATCCCCCTATTTACCTCGGGCGTGAAGTCCTCCATCTATGAGTTAGTTTATAGATAAGTTCATGTATCCCTCCATTTAACCAAGGTGTAATATTCTCTATTTGTGGATTTTACCCCCTTGACTGATGTGTCTTCTAATGAGGCATGTATTTACCTTTATGATTTCTTTGAGGTGACATGGTTTGCTTATGCTTGGGTGTTCATAAGAGAAGTGATATATATTCCTTTATCTGAGACCTATTATTCAGAAAATTACAATTTCATTTATGGGTTTATAGATTTATGTAATGAATATGGTGGGTAGTAAGGTGTAGTATTTCATCAATCTATGTTCTTATGTTAGTGAGTAGTGGGTACCCCTTTTATGATTACTAATGAAAATATGGGAGTTGTAATGTTGGATAAGATTGGATACTTCAAGACTTATGACACCTTAGGAACTAACTTTGTCACCTTTGAGATGTGATGTATGGTAAAATGTTGAATTTAGACTATATGGGCTTCAATACTCTAATCATCACTAGTTTTTCATGAAATTCGGACCTTTATTAGTTGGAGCTGAGATAGTTGTGATTTCACTATGTTCCTAAGAGTTTTGACTGTAGATAATATCTAGATTATTCTTCCATGTCTCCCTCTAGTTACTTTCATATACTAGAGTTTTATATGACTTGTTTCTCATATTTCCTTTGTGTTTTTAGGGAATCCCACTAGGCATGTTTACACTCACCCTTACATGTGATTTAGGCCCACACATGGTGTGTCTATACAGATGACGCATAGGTTTAGAGATGGTCTTGGTAGATGTGGATTTGGTGTGTCTTGTTCAATGATGATTCCTAGTGATGCTTGGTGATTCATGATAGATCATGGTGGTTCTTGATAGTGGTAGTGACCATTCTAGTTGTAGATCATTCCAAAAGTACACACAATGAGGTGGATCCTTCTAGTGACTTGTATCATTCGAATCCAGAGGGTTTTATGATGTATAATTCCTTTATTTTTTTTATGTGGAATTGTATCTTTATTTTTTTATCTCAATTATTTTTTGTATATAGTTCGGTTATTCATATATTTATGTTTATGGTGTTTTTAGTTATTTGATCCATTGGAGATATATGTTTGTTGCATGTTGATATAGGATAATGCATCCCATACTGTGTGATATGCCTATTAAGATCTAGCCACCAAACCTTGACCTATTGGAGGTGATATTATGGTGACATTCTCAATTTACTACTGGATTGGGTGGGGACCTGGTGGGTCAGTTCATCTCATAGTGGTATCAAAGTGGGTTTGTCTTAGAGTTAGTTTTTTTGAGTTAGTATTAATGTAGGAACTGATTTTATAACATTGGGGTAATGATGTTAAAGGCATACTAAGTTTAGTTAGTAGATTGGGGATATTAGTATAGTTGTGGCATCTAACATATCCTTTTAGAAGGACAATTAAATTGGTATATGCATTATATAATAGTCAGTTATGATCTTCATGTATTTATTATACCAACTCATCCAAATATACTCTATACCTTTCGATTTCATACTATCTATTATAGGACACTACCCGCTAATAGCCATCCTGTATGTGGAAGCACATTCGTGGGGATCTCATGACTATAGTTGGTCCTATCACCACAAATTAGTAAATAATATAGCATTGTTTCCAAGATTCAGTTGGGAGATATCCATGATATGTGATCCAAGGTAGTTTCTATACCCTTTTTATTGGGTGTAGATATTTCTTATAGAGTGGGTGGTAGTTCCCACTGAGTTGAATGAGACCACATATGATATAGGTATTGCATGTGCATTGTGATGACCAGGGCCTCATGGGTTAGTGATGCGATCTTGATCCTTGAGTGACACAGGGTTTGAAAGATTGAGTTTTTTATTTTCATCTAGCTCATAATTTTACTAATTAGATATCGATTCTTGTATAGATATTCATGTATGTCATGGTGAGCTATTAGTGGATGATGTTTTTATTAAACTCATAATGGGAATGATCTACCGTGGTTGGAGTTTGGGCCCTTATTCAGGATGTGGATTTATCTGAGGATGTTAGACACTCTTCTAGGTAGAGAGGCTATGTCCGAGTATGTATCAAGGATCACAAACCCCATGAGGTGTTCCCTAGATGTGTTTCAAGATATAATTGTTTTATCTAAATAGATCAAGAAGAGATACCATAGGATGTGTTATTGAGTTTTTCTAGTGCCTTCACAAAACAACACCTACACCGGATACCTCATGAGAAAGTGTTGGAGGATTGGGAGTCCTTGATGAAGGTAAACCTAGGCTATGGGAGAAGGTCAAAATTTTAACTAAGGATATCCAGAGGGAGTCATGGATAGATATCCACATTAAGGATAACACTAAGATTATAGATTTTTCTATTGGAGGTAGTAAATTATTAAGGAGATATTTCAACTGGGAAGAATGTGGTGTATTATTAGAAGGAGATGGATGAAAATTTGATCTTATCCCATCAATAATCACTCTCAGTTAGTTTCTATAAGGTATAGATTGATGAAAATCAGAGCTATAGGAAGATTCATGAAATTTATAGATATGGTTGGGCATTAATGAAGAACTTTGAAGTACGATTCATGTTCTATTTTCTATGACTCTTATAATGGATAGTAAAAATGTGAGATATGATTTCTATATCATATGTTTAAGAGATGGATATTTTAGTGGAACCCCTAGGTAGGCCCTTGTCAAATAGAAAGTTTCCACTGATTGTGAACATATTTTAATCACCCCTTCTAGTGAAGTGAGATCATCATATTCAGAGATAAGGTTAGAAATTCATAATTTAGTCAAGTTTTAAATGTCAAACTTAATCATAACATCAAGTCCTGCAAGTTCCTTGCTGAGAAGTGGTTTATGAAATTTTTAGTGAGATATATCTCTCTATGGGTGTGGTGAGTGGATCCAAACCTTTCGAAGATGAAGTTAGTGACCCATTAGATGTTATGGATAGATTTACTCACCAAGTGCATGTATGAGAAATTCACTTCTAATGAATGTAAAATAATTCATGAATCCTTTATTAGGGAAACCTACAGTTTTCCCTCAATGAAATATCTATAAATTCATTTACTAGAATTCCATATATGGTGTTTATGTGTTTATATGTGGAATGATGAGAACTCCTATGGAATTTATGGTATATGTGCACCAATCCCTTATAGGTAACAATTAATATAGGATCCTATTGGTCGTTAGAGAAGTTTTCCCCTATCTTTACATGAGATTTCCAACCATGTATTAAACTATCATAGTATAGGATTTGGGTTCATAGGGTAACATTAATATTTTTGATGTTGAGGCCATGAAATATGGTTAGATTTTGGTTGGGTAATATCATCTTAACAGTTAATGCTTCTATAAAAGGAATCTATGAATAAATTATAGAGGAGGAACATGAGTTGATAGATTGTGAGAAATTATTATTTCATCCAAAGAGAGAGACGTTTCTCAACTTCAATCAAAATTGGAAGACCCACACTCTTCCTATGTGTGAAAGAGGCCCACAATTGTGATGTTTTCTTAGTGGTACTTTGTTATTGAATGTTCCCAGGTGATAAAACTGAAGGTTTTTCCTGAAGGTGGGGATAATATCACCTAATTACCTAGATGGTAGTGGTTTTCTCTCAATGTTCATATTAAATTTCATAATTTAATTCCTGAGTGGAGACCACCATTGTGAGAAATACCCTCAGTGTGAGATGTATAATGGATCATTGTGGGTGTATCCATAAAATGGAAACTATTTATTTGTGGAAGAGGATGTTTTTTTTGATTGGGGGATTTTTTCACTTGAGTAGGAGTTATATTGGGGTTTTGAACTGACATAGAAAGGTCATATAAACATCCAGGACCATCCACTTCATATTGTAGTGGATTGGGACACCTGATGTGTAGTAGTTTGATGTCGAGTAGTTGAATGAAGTTGATGTTATTCTTATGGTTCTCATAAGTATCTTTAATGAAATAGAAACATAAAAACAACCAAGCTATCTTCAATAGTGAATGAAAAACCCATCAGAGATTGAGATAAGAATGGGGGATTCCCACAAATGTGGAGGTTGGGAAAGGCCTATGTTTCCTTTGTTTCATGAGCTATAAACATAGGTTCATGTGTGTCATGAGAAGGATATCACTGATAATTTGATTTAGTTCTTGGGGAGCATGGTTTTTTTCAACTCTTCTGGTGTTAGTGTGGAATTTGTGAAGCGATTAGTGGTTTAGTGAAGCGTAGATGGGTTTCAATAACATGAAAACCATAAATAATTCTCTTTAAAGGTGGGGATATAGGCACTCTCACCAATGATAAACTTTTCAAAGAACTATTTCGATATGGATATTAGTGGTGTGTGGATTCATTTAGACCCTTGTGGTGGAATGATCTTTGGAGAGGAAAGGTTTTGGGTGTAGAGGCTTGGAAAGACTCACATGGAGTGGATGCATGTACCCACTAAGGTATTTATTTTAGATGAGATGGATTTGATGACTTAAATGATGAAAGATAATGTTCTATTCTTAGGTAGTGGTATATAGAGTTCACTTATATCTTAGACCACTAGATACTAGGGAAGTGCATGTGAAGTTGGGAAATTTTCTACTTGAGGTTGCTTGTGTGTTTCCTTATTTAGAAACTCTATTTTTTCATTTTCAAGGATGAAAAGGGTTTAGGGTGGGGAGGATATAGTAACCCATGATCTTAACAATTAGACTTAGATCAATTTTGATTTTTCAAGTCTTAGGACCTATCCAAGGGTAAAATAATAAATTTACCCTAGAAAGTGACCTTAGAAAAATATTATGACGGCTCTTTTGACTCTAGGGTGTGGTGTTTACCCTGAGATCAACCAAAGTATAATTTTGAGTGTGATAGAGCATAAATAAAATTATATTAAGTATAAAAATATTACATTTAGTCCACACACATGTATTTGTTATTTTTTTGTATCTCTTAAATGGAGACTCAGATGGAAAATTTGAGACTTCATTTGTGTTTGGAACATAGGTTTTACCCTAGGAGTGTTATAACTTCCATTCACATTGACTTTTCCATATTTGGACTATCATAAGTGGATTAATTAATTAATATAATTTATTTAATGAACCAATTGATTGATTTATTGATTGATTTATGGACCCACAAATTAAAATCACTTCTTCTAAAAATTATAGGGAAAGATGCAATAAACCCTATAATTTTGGAGAAATATGGAGAAAGAGATCCCAAGAGGATCTTAGAGGGAATATAAGAGAAACCAAAAAATTAAAGGGTGTAATTAATATTTGGGATCATCAATTAAAATAGATGTGAGTGTGATCTTCATCAAATATTGATACATTCTCTAGGTAGGGATTCATGATTTCTTATACCTTTTTCAATAAGGAATTTATTTTGAAATACTTATAAGTATTGAGTTTCCTATATTCTTTGTGAAATTTAAATGGTTTAATTATTTTAAAAAAATTTTATTTCCATTTTCTTGAATTCATAAATCCCATGACTTAGATTCTTCTTTTAGAGGCGATATATATTATCCCTAACATTATTCTTGGTGGTTTTGTGATTTAGATGTTGGATAGATGAAGAATTATGGGTTATTATCTCCCCTATCTCCTATATTTATAACTCTATCCCTTTATTGTATGCCAAAAAAGGTCCATATATCCTAGTTCTGGATGATGAAAGTGAAGAGAGATGGTGGGGTGGTGCTATGCGGCGATTTTGAGATGTAGAAGGTTTGAGAGAGGGGAGACTGACATTGAAATGATATAGTGTGAGTTTTGGGGGCTTTATGTGATCCAATGTGGTGTGGGGTGGTGTCATGGTGTGGGGTGTGATTTTAGGTTGGGGGCATGGGCCTGCCAGTGATGGAGGAGGGACAACCATGCGTGGAAGCCGGTACGTTAGAGACCCCAACCATGGGGCCTCCGCCACACCTGAATCATGGGAGATGAGGGAAGTCCCCTAGCTGATATTGACCATTAGATCCAACTAAGAAGGAAAAAAACTCCACATGATACATCGTGCGTGGAGGTAAGGCCTTCCTAGCTGGTTGGGCGGTCCAATCACATGGGTTGGGTGAGCAATGGGTTGGGTCAGGTACACCCCATCAGGACTTGGGGCAAGCTGGTGTCTACACGTAGAGACACATTTCACTTGGTCACCATTATACCAATGTGCACATGACCATGAACCCTAGAGCACCACATGGAACACCCAGGGGATTTCACATTGCCTACTCTCTCTCCTCAGGATTGTTTTAGTCAAATAATCACTGGGTGTTTGTTTTGGAAAAATAAATATCCTATCCCAATTATTTTTCTATATAGATTGAAATATCATGGTACAATCGACCATATAAGTCCATTTTCAAGGTGATATTGTTAGATTTTAATGTTAGATATGTAGGGATGATGAAGGGTTTTGAGCATGATGATCAGAGTGTTCATTTACTTTAGGAAGGGTTATGTATCCTCCTCTGTTTACTTAGGGAATGAGTTTCTTTATATTCTGTTTAGTTTTTAGATAGGACCAGGTATCTCCCATATATTTGGTTATGGTATTCTATATCTTATCCTACTGTTAGGTTCAGGTATCCTCCCTATTTATATAGGTTGTGAGATACTCTATTTGTGGGTTAGTTTATAGATAGGGCCAGGTATCCCCCCATATAACCATACATGTGATCCTCTATCTCATCCTACAAGTAGGTTCAAATACCCCACCTATTTTCTCAAGGTTAAAGATCCTCTATTCAAGGGGTTAGTTTATATATAGGATCAAGTATTCCCCTATTTACCTGGGGTGTAAGTTCCTCTATCTGTGGTTTATACTCCCTCAATTGAGGTTCATTCTAGTGAGGCATGGATTTCCATTTATTATTTTGGTGAGGTGGTGGAGTTTTCTTATGCTTTGGTGTTCATGATATCATGGGTTAATATTCCCTTGATCGAGACATATTCTTGAGGAAGTCACAATTTTATCTTTGGGTTTCTAGATTGGTTGTATTGATATGGTGGGCGGTAAGTTATGTTATTTCCTTGACTGATGTACTTACCTCAATAAGGAATGGGTACCCCTTTTATGTTTCTTAATGGTGATATGGGGGTCAGAGAGGGGGAGTAGATTTGATACTTTGAGACCTGTGACTCCTTAGAAACCTCATTGCTCTCCTTCAATATGAAACGTATGACTGTATATCGACTTCAAACAATGTAGACCTTTGATACTATAATATTACCTAGTTGATCATGAATTTTCGATATTCATGGGTTCAAGTTGAGATAGTTGAGATTTATATATGTTCCTGAGAGTTCTAAATGTAGTGAATGTCTGGATTATCTTACATGTCTCCTTATAATTAATTTCTTATACCAGAGTTTGAGTTGACTTGTTTATCATATTTAATTTAAGGTTTTTGTGAATCCTATTAGGTATGTTTATACTCAACATTTTGTAAGAATAATTCCTACACATTTTGTGTTTGTGAAGAAAAACACAGTTTCAAATATGGTCTTGGTAGACATGGAGCTAGTGTGGATTGTTTAGATTTAACTCCTAGCAATGCTAGGTGACTCATGATAGAGAATGGTGATTATTGATGGAATTGGTTTTTGTTTCATCTAGAGATCATTTTAGGAGTACACACAACAAGGAGGATCCTTCCAATGACTTGTATCTATCAGATCTAGAAGTCTTTTTTATGCAATGTTCCTTTTCATTTTCACATGTTGTGTTGTACCTGTATTTTTTTGTCCAATTCATGTGTTTTATAAAATTTGATTTTTCATATATTTATGTTTCTAGTGTTGTTGGTTATTTTAACCATTGGAGGCATGTGTCTCTTATGGGTTGATATAGGCTAAGGCTTCCCATATTGTATGATATACTTACCTGATGCTAGTCACAACCTTGATACTATTGGAGTAAGGCTTGGGGTGGCACTTTGAACTTACTTCCATCCTAGGTGAAGCCCCAATTGGTTGGGTCATGTAATAATTTTATAAAAACTTAAGAATCATTCATAAGAAAAAAAGAAAATTCTATATGTTAGTGTATTACCATCATTATTAACCTAATGATTGTAATAGTTCAACTATTGGATCTAATGGACTCTTATGAGAAGAATATATGGATTCACATGAGGTTTAAAAGGAATTAGATACAAGATGACTAGATTAAATTTATTCTTTACTCATGTACTCAATGTTATTAGGTTTAATAACTTAGAGAAGCTAGAAGTTTCCTTTAGGGATTAATATGGATATAAAATTCATCCAGTTTTAAAAAATATGAAAATATAAATGATTTTAATTATATGTTTACCCGATTTTGTCAATGTGTTGAGGATAAATGAACTAGGTTATATGATTTCAAGGTTTTGGTACTGTATTGATAGTGTTAGTGGGTTAAAGTTAAAACCATAAGAAGAAAAAATGTTTATTTGAAAGTATAGATAATGATTCATTAAGAAGATAGTCAAGGTCAACGAAACCTAAAGGTTGTGTCCAGAAGAAACATATGATGGAATTTTCTAGTGTACCTTAAGGAGTATGATAAACTCCATGGAAATTCCATATCAGGTATTAGTTTTATAGAAATCAATTCTTCAATTTTGAAAGTTATATGATACCAAATATATCTTTTTTTAAATATATAGGAGTTCAAAGAAAAGTAAATAATTTCTAAGGATTATATTTTTCATTAAATTATATTATCAAAGGTTTATATTATGATTATATTTGAAATGAAAAGGAATAATTCAAGATAAAACAAATCTATAAAAGTATGTGCATTTTCATCTTATTTAAATTATATTACAAGATATGTTTTTATAAACAATAAATTATTATGAAAAATGGATTTAATACTCCTAATTTATGATTCATTATATTTTATAACATGATTGAAAATAAGATATGAATAAAAGGAGTTTTATCCATTATAAAAGAGTTTATCCATATGTTTGTTAAAATACGAGGGATATGTTCCCATGACCTATCAATGACATATTTTAAATAATAAATATATTTTTTAGAATATTGATAAAAAAATATAAAATATCATATAAGATATAATTCTAAATAGTTTATTTGTTAAATATTCTCACTAAAGGAAATAAGTGTTATTTATTAACACAAAGGAGTTTGTGTTTCTTATCATGATATTTTAAAAATAATATAACATCTAATAGGATAGTGGGTGTATGTTTTGACTTAGTGAAGTTTATAAACAAAAAATATAAAAGATTATGCTGGTCAAAATTCAAAGCGATCAACACTTGATATCCTAAAGGAGTTTAGGATATTTTGGTAAAGTAAAAATGTAAGTATTTATATTTTTATATCAAGGAATTTTTTTGATAGAATATGTTCCAATATTGATAATGATGATGAATTTAGAAATATTTCTAAGTAGATAATATAAGTTATTAACATCATAAAATTTGATGTTTTGAAGTTAATAAGTTTGGATACTATATTCAAATGAGTTGAACATTAGGAATATTATTTCAAAGTTTAACCATTATTCAAATGAAATTTTATTCATATATGATTCTCACTATAATAATTTAGGGGTAGGGTTTTATCAAATGGTCACCTGGAGATGTGGTAGGAATTACAAAGATATGTAATGAGCTCAACAAAACCCTAAATGTGAAGTAAAAATAATGCCTATCTGGTGGTCTATCACATGAGATATGTTTATATGGGAACTTATGCATGGTTTTAATAATATTCATAAAAAAGTTTAAGAATAAATGATATACCACGTGATACAAAATATAGTCTTAAATTTATCATTATTTTACATTAGATGCATATATTACATGTAGTTAAATAGTAATTAACCTACCAAAGTCTGAATTTGAGTTATCCTTGACTGATGTTCATCTTGGAATATTTTAGGATGCTATTACATGTTAAGGTTAACATGATTAGTATTTTTTTGTAGAGATACAAAATATTTTCATAAGGTATAAAAGAAGTTTTTTTTGGGCTGGATGACCTACCAAGTGTACCACATAAAGTTTCGTACATTATGTATTTGGTATAGTAGGGGTATATTTCAAATTGTCTCCTCATTATTGAGGTTGGAAAGATACCTAGCATGAAAACCTTCATAATTAGGTACATTTATTATACAATACTAGAGTCTTAGTTAACCAAGGGGCAGTTGGGTATGTTGCTAATCATGCCATCAGTTGAGGCCTAACCAAGATGAGATTTTTCCTATCATATGTTGAGTATGACATCTAGAACCTCAATTTAGATATACATAGGAAGTGTATGTATATGGAAATATAAGGTACATGTGATATGATTATCTATTATTATATGGGGAATGGGATGTTCTCATATAATTAGATGAATGATATGTGATGTATTCATCAACCTTGAGAGGCTATACTCAAAAAATGGAGAACTCATGGGGAGGATATATGGGATTGACATACTATGTGTCCCATGGTCACTTGATGTATTGGAAAATGGGATTATATGATTATGAAAGCCTATAAATGATATATCTGGTGTATACATGTATAATGATATATGTACTTGATAGAGATCACACTAGATCCTTTTCTATCTTGACCATCACTGATGATTTTCTAGAGTCCACTCTTTTCTTACATTTATGAATTTGGGAATTCATATTTTTTTCAATGCTATAAAGTCCCATGGGTTCAAACTTTGTGATTGACTAAATGAAGATTTAGTTTTATGAAACTCAAAGAGATACTATAAAAGGTGCTTTAGAGTTTATCCAAAAAGAGTTTTGGATGGATAGTCACAAGGTATTTTATATGATTTTATACAAGGTGAATTTAATGATAACATTCCAATAGTGTTTCAGAAGTATCCAAAATGATTTTCAGATATAGTTTAACAAGTTATTATATATGATAATGTATAAGGTGAAATGAAATAAAGTCCATGAAGATTTAGTGAAAGTAGGAGATTGTTGAAGATATTCCGTAAAACCATGATGTATATATATGAACATCATAATGCATGATATGAATATACCATATAATAAAATGTGGAGAAACCATGTCATATCACATTACTTGGTTTGGGCATATCATAAAGCATGATATATTGATATCATGACACTGCTTATTCCAGTTGTATTATATGACTTAAATATATCATAATTCCATAATATGATTAATCATATTTTATGATTCTTATGAATCCCTATGATTCATTTTGGAAACTGATTATTAAATTTTAACATTCAGATTATCTTCTATATTGGTTATCATTAAATGTTGGAAATTTTTGAGAGTTATATCAATGAGGTTTACAAAAAGTTGTAAATATAACCCATTTACTCATACATTATTAATGTATGAGTAAATTCATATAAAGTCTTAGGAATATACCAAGGCTTATATAAAAGATTCATTATCCATGAGAATGGTGTATAATCCTATCTCAATACTTCACCATAGAATTATACCACAACTCTATTCCTTATCCTTCCTTAACTATTGAGAGATACTAACATATCACAGTTATAAGGAGGATACCACCTAAAAGATAGGTGATCAAGTATATTGTGGATACATACCAGAGGAGAGATTAATTTTTCTATTACCCAACAATCTTCATCAACCTCAATGATTTAAGAATAAGAGTAATAATTACTAATGGTGAATAGTACACGTTCTGCAGTTAGCTTTTATGTGGTTTCAATTTTTCATAGCATAGTGATGTTTTAAATGAGGTTTCTATTGCTTTTTTATGCATTGAATAAGTTTTATTAAATCCATATAAATCCATCAAAATATTAATAACATGAATAAATGTAATAAATAAAAAAATCATAAATATAAAGATAACATAATATGTGTGTAGAATGTAAATGGAAAGATCCTTTAAATATTATATAAAATTCTAAGGTGTAAGATTCATTTCAATAATTTCACCCATTAATACATTGATCAACCAAAAGGGTGCGTCACTCCAAATTTTAACATCCATTGTTTATATTGTGTTAAGTGCATATAATTAATTTTAGTTGATCATGAGAATTGTTTTACACTTTATTGGGTGACCTTAATAAATTAAGTGCCTAAAAAATGAAGTTATGATGATTCATGAGATTAATTTGGGAAATATGTAATGATTAAGATTCACCTCCATACTATACACCCCCACCATCCTATTGGAATTTGGGTCTTGTCCTACCAAGCACCACAATCATCCTTCCAGACTCATAGATCTTTGAAGACCTATGGTTTCCTATAAACACATGGCACACCACCTATATTCACAAAATTAACTCCTAACTCTTAACCCTTTAATTAATTTTATAATTTAAAAAAAATTAATTATTATTTGGTTATAATATGAATCAATATAAATAAAGTTTAAATTTTAATCATAAACTCTATACTTGTTACACTTGAACTAATTTATAGAACTAAGTGATTTATCATGAGGCTTTTCATCATAATTATAAAAAATAATTGAATCTTTTCTTGATATTAATTGTGAAACTCCAAACCCATATTTTTGGATCTAGTGACATAATTTGAATCATTACTATATAAAATGAACATTTATTACATTCAATGGTTTCCAGATTCATAATTTGAAGTGCCTAGGTCAGTTATTGTACCACTAAGAAGGGGGGCGGAGTTGAATTAACAAAACTTTTTTTGAAATTTATTTTCAAAATAAACCTATTTAGATTTTTAAATTATAGATCCACTCACTATATACACTCTCTCACCTGATATGGAATAGTAATGTAAAAAATCACAACACACAAGGATTGTTTATAGGTTCGGTCCCAATACAGGAACCTAATCCTTTCTAGGTTTGGGTCAAGTTTTGAGACCTATATTATCACTATAATTGTCAATTGATTACAATATAGGGGTGATTTTATTCTTTTAATCTTGAAAATACATCTATGATAGTAAAAGATAAGGGAAAAATTCATCCTTGAATCTTTATAGAGTGACATCAACAATGAGGGTGTTGTTTATACTAGGACCACTAGTCTATAGTAAGTTCTCATGATTGTTGGAATGAAAAGGATATTTAGTGCATTTTAGGATGCATATACATATGAAAATGAGATCTTCTTCCTCATCCTTGGTCTTCGACTGCTATATGAATTTACTAGAACAACATGAAAGTCAGACTTCCTTCTCAAGCTTTAAGAATGCCCTACATATTCATGAGATCATGAAAGCACCTGGAGGTTTTCTTAATTTTTAAAATAAAGTCTCTAGATGATCACTAATAGGATCATATATCATTGATATAAATGATGAATGCAGTAGATGAACTAGATAATATTTTCTTCTTACTCTCTCTTCGATACTATAGTTCTTCACTACAGTAAAGTATTGGCTTATTAATTATCAAACACATCCATTTACATCATTTTAATATTTTACATTCAAATAATATCATGAATATTATTTCCATAATTAAATATGAAAACTAAACTTGATTATTAACTGCATGATATTCCTTGGTCAATAGATTCCTGAAAAATAAAAGCTTTGATTATGAATAATAATTTAAAATATTTGAAAATGAAATTCCTAATAATGTCACCACACAATCTCCTCATTAAAAATTCATTCAAAATCCCATGAATCTCGGCTTGGATCTTGAATTTGATTAGCAACATGTGATATTAAAGATATGAAGATTGGATAAGAATCATATGATTTTGTTTTTTGTAGAATACTTTATTATGGAAATCTTTTCAAATATCACAAGTACCAAACTCTTATAAAGTCAAGATATTACTCTTAAAAATTAATATACCAATATTCTAAAGTCTACAAATACCCTTATAAATTCCTCATTTATTATCTATAAGTTGTATATTACTCTTATAAATTCCCGTAATACTTTTCTATACTCATTATTTACCCTTTAAAATTTTATAATTACTCTTATGAAGTCATTGGATACTCTTCTTAAGACCTAATTTACTATTATGAATTCATTCATTTACCAAATTTACAATATCATATGCACTGGATGACTCTTATGAACTTAGGATTACTTTTATGAAGTACTAAATAAAAAGACCACTTCATGATTATACATATTTATAATAAATATAGAATATCGTAAAACCTTTTAGAGGACTATTATAACAACCTAAACTGATTTAAAAAGCATTAAAACACATTATAAACAAATTATCCAAATATTAACTTGATCTTCATTAATTTTTGACAATAAACACAATCTTTAACAATTCCATTGTGTACTTCAATATCCCCATTTAGATTTATTTTCAACCTCAATCAAATCTTTTCAAAACACAACAACACAAAAAAGAAACATTAAATTACACCCTTCCTCAAGTGATAAGAATATTTACACCACATGATATAGTAAAAATATTGAGATAATTCTATCTCTCAGTGATACAACAATTTTGGCCAAGTAATATAAATGCATCCCCCCTAAATTCACGCACTCACGTTTTATGTTTTTTACTTCTACTTTTCTTGATAATAATAACTATAGATTCATAATAGAGAAGATATAGTTTTGTATCTCTTTGGGAAATACATGGTGAAAATATTAGTAATTTGATATCAGGTAGGAATGAACTCTAGTTTCATATAATTATTTAACACCTTCATTTTGATTAAGTGAAACCTGATATCAATGTGATTAGATCTTTAGTGTTGCAGAGGTTTATTTGAAAGATCAATATTACTTAGATTGTCACGTGATATTTTGAGAGGTATTTCAAAATTCAAAATCAAGTATTTAAGATGTTATTTAATCTATAACATCTAGGTGAAATCACTAGTAGTATCAATATATTCATATTCTATAGTGCTTAATTTCATAGAGTTTTTATTCTTATAATGCCAGATCACACAAATTTCTCCTAAAAATAAAATTACTCTTTAGATATATCTTCTATCATCACAATATTCTATTTAGTTGGAATCAATAAAACTAGAAAACTTTAGGTTATTTACTCTCTTGTACATTATACCATGTCTCAAAGTTCCTTTTATATATTTCAAAACCCTCTTATAATCCATAAAATGTGATTTAGTAGGATCAATTTGACACCTTTAACACAAGATCACAAAATATACTATATTAGTTTGGGATGCATTGTGGTATATTATGCTACCAATCAATATTCTAAACTCTCTTTGATTTACACTTTCCCCTTTAATATCCTTTAAAATCTTTATTCCTACCTATTTAGGTGTAGAAAAAAGTTTGTAATATTCTTTTACATACTTATTCAAAAATTATCATGCACACATTTATTAGGAAGGAAAAATAAATTCTTTCTTTTGAAACACTTTTAATCCTAGAAAATAACTTAATTCTCCATTTTGGGACCAAGTTGGTAAGAAGTTATTTTTGGAAGATGAAAGATGTTTGTTTGAATGTGTTGTCTTTTTTTGTTTAAGAGAAATAAATCAATTAAGTTTATAATATTAGATAATCAGACTCACCATCGTAATAAAAAAATTGGATGTAAAATGATTAAGAAATTCCATTGGCTTGTGAAGAAGGTTTCTGGAATAAAAGGTTCATCAGACTCACCTCAGGCCCAAAATGAAAGGAATATTGTAATAATAAGATATATCAGAGTCTGAATGGATCTTATAAAAATACGATTATTATTTTCTATTCTTAGAGTTCTCATAAATTATAAATTTTTATGGAAAAATTATGATGAAATACTTATGAAGGACAGATGGAGAACAAGTTCTACCGATCGTATTGGGGTTCAGATTGGAAATAAAGAAGTTACTAGAAGGATGGTAAGTTACAATAATTCCCAATGAAACTCATATGATTCTATTCCAATCCAAAATGTATTAAAAGTCAGGTTGAAGTCATGATGTAAGCATAAGTTTGTGGAAAAGAAAGTTGCTGAAGTTAAAGATTTTCAGTCTTAGTTCATCGGTATAACACCACAAACATTTTATGGTATGAGTCTCTTAAATACATTATATTCATATCCTATATTTCATAAAGCACAATGTTACTTTGAAACAACACTTGGTTATTTAAGATATAGTCAAAACCTGTCCATTAAACATTAATTTTCTACTTCTATGTTTTGAATTTTGAAAAATGGTCATCTAGAGTTGTGATTAGTAAGTCATTTGAAGTCTGATAGAACCAAATTGATTTTTTTATGAATAGTAACATACCCCAATGAATATTAATATGACCCTTATAAATAGTAAATAATGATAATATTTTATTTTCTTAAGGTAATAAGATAATGAGATCTTAATTAATTTTTCAATGTGATATAGAACTAATTATATCTTTAAAATAATTATTTTTGGAATTAACTATGATTTTATTTAAAAATTAAATTAAAAATACATAAAAAATTATTTTAAAAAAATGTAGTTCATTTATTAATTCTACATGTCGAAAAATGGTTAGGGTGAATTTTTGGGATTTTTCTAAAATACTTGAATTTTTCGTGAATAGTAAAAATACAATTTTGAGTTTTCGGTAGTTTAATGACATCATAATGATGTAATAATTAAATATAAAAGTATGGTAGACTTGTTTAAAGTATCTTATTGCATTAGGTGTCACAATTGGCAAAAAACATGGGAAAATACCATGGGAAATCCCATGGTTTTGCAAAAACCACTAATGAGGTGTCCCTTTTAATTAATAAAAAACTCCATCTTAATTACAATAAATACCCACTCAACCCTTCGTTTTCTTTCATTACAAACTCATTATCCTTAAATATATGGTGGTATTACCTCCCTAGGAGTCCTAACAATATTTCCTAAAACCCCCAAGGTCCTAACCATCATGTTTTGGGAGTTACTCTACCAGGTAAGAGAATCAACCACCCTTCTCTTTTCTTAAAGATTTCATTTTATGTTTTCTCTTTTATTTTAAATTGGATTATGTGAGGATATTTCATTAAATATTCCCCTTAATTCACATATTATTTAATATTTATTATATACCCCCTTTCTCTCATCAAACTATTTTATTAAATTTTAAGTGACACTGTTAGGTTGCCGAATTTTCTTAAGAGATTTCTCAATTTTTCTCTTATTTTGAGTTCCTTTATTTTATAATTATTTCCTCATATCCCCTCATCCAATTTCTATGATAATTACAGTACCTTAAATTAACTATAATTATAGTATTCTAATGTAATATTTCATCCTAATCTCTCTTTCCCTCTCCTCTTATACTAAAAATAAAAACACCATCCGAGATGTGTTAATTTATCACATTCAAGGATGACAGGTTCTCAATTTTCATTACCATCTTTAATTATGGTCATGAAATAATTTTTATGGTTGAAAAATATCTTAATATATGTATTTAATCTCATTAATGTTCTATAATACCCACACACTCATAATATGGAATAATAATACAAAATAAGTTCATTGTACACAAAACTACCAAGCTAAATCCAAGCGTTTATCAATAACTTTTAACTAATGATTCATTATCAAGTATATAACCCATAATCATTATAAGATAATTTATATCTATTTAATGTAACTAATAATATATATTAACAATTCTGGATGTTTAACCACATCTCAAACAAACTTCCATTCATGAATGAAAGTAAACGAATCATGAAAACCAAGGAAGAAAATGCTTCCAAAACAATAAAATTGAACCTCTTAAACCCATAAAAAGGGCCATGAATGAACCTAATAAGGTTATAATAAACCAATTAAATGTATAGGAGGTTATATAATTATTAATTAATGAAGCTAAATTTTATTATTCAGGGCATTGAAACAAATGAAGAACACACTCGAGCATAAGGTATGGGGTTTCTCATCTTACTTTTAATTCTGTGAGATTTACATTGTTCACCACTTATTTCTTGCATGTGGTATATGTGTACTTAAATTTGATATATAATATCATGATTTTATATATTTTTATGGTATTCAATTATTTATTTGATAATTATTAATTATTGGTCACACGAAACGATTAATTACAATATGGCAATGGGCTTTGTGTCAATTTTCCATTTCGTTGTGACTTACTTTATTTTGTGCACCTAATAATACTTATATGGTGTACCTACTGCCCATTTGAGATCAATTTTAATTTAAAATTATATTTCAATTAAATATCCATAATCTCTTATCATGGATTTTTTATTTTCTAAACTGTATACCATTTTACATACAGTGTATATTTGAAAAGTTATTTTAACTATATAAATATTGATGAATCTATATTATCTACTCTATACGGATATTTAAAAGACATATTGATATCATATTAAATCAATGTATAAATAATTATTTGGAATTTAAGTGGTGGGTGGGGCCCTTTATAGCCCCTCGGTGCATTGATAGGTCTCATGAGACAAATTAGTTGGTGACAAACCTTTCGAGTTTGTTTCCAAAAATCAGACGGGTTTCTACCCATAGAACTAAACTGTTTTAATAGTATTATGGTATCATGTTCTAGATACATGACATCCAATTAGAAGGTATTCTCTTTATTGATTATCATTTATTACTATCCATGTGATATTCACTATGACAAAATATATGGATGCAGTTTCATTCTCAGTTTATTAATGGCGTTAGTTTTCATTTATTCACCATGCCATATTGATATGTAAAATTGTTTATGATTCAGTTATTATTGATTCACGATTCTGATATTTTTACCCCTATTGAGCGTTTGAGCTCACCCCTTTTAATTTTTTTACCTTCAACAAGTGATGAAGAGGAGATCATTTATTGAGTTTCTGTGGATGTAGTTTTTAGTTTTTTCTATGTTTTGTATTTTTTAACCTTTTCCAATGTAATTTGAGTTACATCTATGTATCTAGTTTCTTAATGACTACTAAACTGATCTTTCCTTTGGGATTTTTATTTTTTCTAACCATGAAAATATAACAAGTAATGCACCGATTCTGGTCTAGAGGGATCAGGATGTCACAATCGGTGTGAGATTATCGGATGTAGAATTGTTTAAAAGATGGGAAGGTTTTTTTTCATAATGTGAGAAAATAAAGATGTTAGTTTTCAGTTTGACCAATAATCTATAGGAAAAAAATATTCGGAGAAAAAAGTTCATGTGAATCATAATTAGAAAAGGAAATAAGTTTCTGAAGTTGAAGATGCTGATACCGGTCCATCAAATGTGGTGTGCCACCTATCATCAGAGTAATATTGACACCGATCACTATATGTAATGATGATTTCAAAATGGGATTAGAGGAAAAATTATTTTTTTGGGAGTTTTTGGGACCAGTGAAAAGTAAAATAAGTATAATTTTTTGGGATTTATGTGAGTAAGAAAGTGAGAGACCATTCAACAATGTAGTTAACCATTTTCATCAAGATGAATTTTTGGTTGTTTTTTCAATCAGGTAAAGAGAAAAGAAATGATCTGATTTTTTTATTTTCAAGTTGGTTAAGAGAAAAAGATGAAATATTTTTTTATCATATGGGTCACAATTGTCTTATTATATGTGGTGCCGACTATTAGACTAGAGGAGACACCGATCCATCAAATTAAATTAGATACCAATACATCAGATGTAGTATGCCACTGATAATATCATCAGATGCAGGATCACTGGTCTGAGGAAAATAAGAAAAGAATAACTAATTAAAGCATTTTAAGAAGTGTTTTCAAGGGGATCATAAAGTTTGAAGAAGTTTTGAATCATGTGCTGAAGTACTACTAAGAAGTTTCATAATCTTTAGAAGTTTCCACTATGTTTGTAGAAAAAGAAAGGAAAAAAGTATAAAAAAGTAGAATTAATGTTCTAAAAGAAAGGTTTTAATGTTTTATTATTTGTTAGTTGGTACAAAGCATCATATTGGGAAGTGTGGTTTCGAGAATCCTAATGAGGAGTGACTATTTTCTATATGATTCAATTAGTGTAGAGAAACATAATGAAGAATCTGCTATCTTTATCATAATAACAATCAGAATCAAACTGAAGATTGTGAATAAATTATGAATCAAGATGAAATCATGATAATATTATAGAACATTTGAGAAGAAATAAGAATATTTTAGAAGTGACAAAGAAGTCAAATATATATCCAAAATATAAGGAAAATATAAGTTTTTATAAATTTGGTTATGTGGGAAAACATTTTTGAATCTCTCCTAAACCACTTTTGGTGCACCTATAAAATAAATAAGTACTTTTTTACTTTATGAGATTGAAGTACTATTCATGAAAATAATAGAGAATGCAAAGATATGAAAGTTTTTAGAGAGAATGATTTTTTAGATTGGGATTTATTGAGAAGATTTTACAGATAGAAGAAGAATAAAATGAAGTGGAAGATCGTATTCAGCTGATCATCATATCAGGTTGGATCATTAAACTGGGAATTAGATTGGGATCTCTGGACTAAGTCAGAAGTGGTTCATATTTTTTTAAATGGTATTATAGAAGATTTATATTTTTAGACTGAACAATCTAACTAAGAATATGGGACTAAGAAATTGGTATGAGTATCATTACAAATTCCAGTAAGTTCTTACCTACTACAAGGTAGGGAAGTGAAGAATTGTTTTAAAGATCATATTTGTGAAAGTTGAAAAGGTATCATAGTAAAATGTTTTTAAGAATATGGTGGAAGTTTCTTAACTTGTTACACAAATTGTATTACATCATTCTATTCCATTTGAAGCACATGAATTTTTGTATTGAACATAGTGATACATGAGCATAAGGGAATATCATACTCATTTTATCCACACAAAAGATTTTTTTTTCTAGTGGATTGTGTGGTATTAGACCATTTTCAAACCATAACAAGGACATAACTACTCTTATTGACTAGTGAAACTTATAAATTCTTGTGTTCTTGTGGACGTGTGATTGTTTTTTAGTAAGGTAAAACATATTTAATAGAAGGTAAAGGTTGTTTCAAAAGAAAGGGAACTTAAAAGAAAAACATATCACTGATTCAACCCCCTCTCAATGATACTTATATCCTAACTGGGAACTTTCAAGTGGTATTAGAGGGAAGGTTCCCTTAATTTGATATTTGCTAATATTTTTTAAGAATAAGTTGTGATGGAGAATCTGAATTTTGTGAACAGTAAATGGATTCTAGTATTCGATGGTAAGAACTATCATATTTATAAAGATATAATTTTTCCTTATATTATGTTTATTGGGTATGATTTTCTTGAAGCTGTAACAGATGAATTTTCTTCTATTTATGAAAAATTCTCTCTTACATATGTTTATAAGAAGAATCTTAAGAATTATGAAAGAGATAAGAATTATTTACTCTCATAAATTTATGAAAGTTATTTTTTAAGAGTAAAGTGTGTTTCCAATACTAAAAGTATTTAGGATGATCTGCAGAAAATTTATGATGTAAATGCAAAAGTGAAGAAGACCAATTTTAAAATTTGGAGGCTGAAGTATGAAGATCTCAATATGGGTGAGTATGAATTTGTTGGTGACTTCTTTACCAGGGTGAACAACATTGTAAGCACTATCAGATGTCTTGGTAAAAAGTTAGAAGACTATACTGTTTTCAAAAATATATTTAGAATTATCCCTGATAATTTTGATGGAAAAGTTTCTTCATTGGATGATAGAGATTCAAAAACATTATATTTAAATTATTTTCATAGCACACTCATTACTTAAGAAATGATAAGGGAGAAAGTTATTAAAGGGAAAATTTTTTATTGAGAAATTTATTTCAAGTATTCTTAGAAAGGTAAGTTTAAGAAGGTTCTTAAAGAAGAATAATTTGATGAATCTGATTCCGAAAATTAGATATGTAAAAATATTGATGAATTTTTATGATTGTTTTCTAAAAATGTGAAAATAGGTACAAGTAAATATAAGGGAAAACTTCCCTCAATTTTTTTTGAATATAGATCCATTAGGAACTTTTTAGATAATTTTCCTTGAATAAAGAAATAATAGGATAGTGATAAAGATGATAGAATACTGATAAGATCATGGAAGAATTAGGGTGATAAGGACAAATCTTATTTCAAAGGGAAAGATAAGAAGTTATCCAAATCCAAAAGGAGAAGTTTCATATCAAAAGATAATGAAGAATAATAATATGAAGCTAATTATGAAAATTCTACTGATAAGTTTGGAGAGAATAATTTCATTGCAATAGTTAAAAAATGAAGAGTTTATAAGTAGTAAATATGAATAAGAAGAAACTCAAATATAATTTCATCTGAAAGAAGATTTGAAATAATGTCTAATAAAGATTAGAAAGCTTGGAAAAGAAATTAGAAAATTGAAAAATAAAAATTCATTAAAAAAATCAATAATTCTTTCTTGATTATAAAGTTAATTAGATTGAATAGATTGATGAGTTGAAGAAATATGTTGATAAAGGAAAGAATCAAAATGAACACCTGTACGTAAGGTTAAAGGAAAAAGAATAAGAGTTGGAACTTGTCCAATTTTTTTCTCTAAATATGATTAGAGGGTTAAAATTTTAAAAACTTATATCTCTGAAGTTGGTGAAAGATCTAGAAAAGGTAAACCTAAGAAGGATCAAAATTTACCTTCAAAGGTTAAAAAGAAAGTTGAAATTGTTTCCGATAAGAAGAAATCTGGGAAATTTATGTATGTGAAAAAACCAACAAAGTAGAGAAATCATAAGTTTATAAAATTTCCAAGTCTAAAAAAATATATATTACATCTGGTTTTGATAAATTTGAAAATAAAACTAAGATGAATTAGAATATTCCGATTAATAAAAAAATGGTTTTTAGTTAACAAAGTACTGATAAGAAATATAAGAAGGTTGTTGAGAAACATATTCACAACCCCAAACAGCGTGGAAGTTATAGTTTCAAATATTATTTCTATGGTTAATACTGGTATTATGTTGGATTCATAAAAAAAAATATTTTTTGGTTTAGTCAAAAACATTACCATTATTCCAAAAATTATAGAAGGTACAATTTTATGGGGAGTTAATCCTCTCATAGGAAGAAGTTTGAGAAGGATATTTTGAAGAAACCCGATAAGGTTAGTGTAAAAACTAAAAATTGGTTCCAACTTTTTGAAACTATTTATGAAAGATGTGAAAAACTTTTAAACCTTTAAAAAGGTTGTATTGTTTTTTATTGGCAAAAAAAAAAGTTTGTTAACAATTCTCAAAAGCCGAAAGTTAAGAATGATATAGGGAAATAAAAATATCTTGTTGTAGAAACTTCTCTCAGAGCTACAAAAGGGGAATGAATTTGGATTCTAGATAGTGAGTGTTCTTATCATATGATAGAAGATTTTAAATTTTTTAAGAATGTGAAATATTTCAAAGAAGTAATAGTGACATTTGGAAACTATGAATCTATCAGAATCAAAGGTGTTATATCATCCATTAATGAGGAAACAAATTTAAAATTCAAGACAACCTTGTTTTTTATGGGCTAAAACAAAACTTGATAAGTGTTTTAAATTTTTTTGATGAAGGTAACAAAGTTATTTTAAAAAAATATGGGTTTGTTGTGAAAATTAAGAAATATGGAAGGATAGTTATAAGATTCCAACACACAAAAAGAAACTTATTCCAAGTTGGTGAGGCTCAAAAATCCAATTACTTAGGAATGGTGGAAGAAAATTAGTTATGGAAAAAAAGGCTTGAAAACATGTGATAGAGAAACATGATAAAGTTATCAAAGTGAGATAGTGTATAGGGTATTCTTAATATGTCAAGAATAATATATTGGTGTTGTGATATTTTTTATAATGGAAAGATAACAAACTCTATGCACAAGAAAGTTGACATTTATTCAAAATAACCCCTATAATTCATTCATTATGGTATTTATTGGCTAATGATAACAAATAAACCCATGGATACAATTACTTCATTACTTTCATTGATGAATTTACCCATGTTACTTGTGTTATGTATATAGAACATAAGTAATATTATATAACAATGTTTACAAGTTTCAAGAGGAAAGATGAGAAGAAATGTGAGTATTCAACAAAGTAGAGAACTAAAAATAGCGGTGAATACAAAAATAAGGAGTTTGAATGTTATCTTGAGAATCATGAAATTAGGAATGATTTTAGTACACTAAGCACTCCTTAGAAAAATGGTGTTACTGAAAGGAAGAATATAAGTTTGGTGGAAATGGGGTGAACTATGTTACTTAAACATGGTCTCTCTCATTACTTTTGGAGGAAAGCCATGAGCACTGCTATTTATATTTAAAATTGATGTTTCTATAGGGAAAATTTAGATATGAATCTATATTAAATGTTTTATTAAAAAACTATATGTTTGAAACACTTAATAGTTTTTGGGAGTCCATTCATCATAAATAGGAAAGGTAGAAACCTTAGAAAGTTTGAGAAGAGAGGTGAAGATGTGATTTTTCTTGGATATGATCTACAAGGAAGAGGATATAGATGTCTCAATAAATAAATGAGAATATTGGTTGATTATATTGATGTGATTGTTATTAAAAAAGATGCGGAAGATACTAAAAAAATAATATTGATAAAGAAGATAAACATGATGAAAGAATGTATGATAAAAATTATGATAAGGATACCAAAAATGGTAATCCTACTCAAGAATAAGAATCAGACTCAACTATTTAAAGTGATGATGAAGAATCTCAAAAATCTCATCCTAGGATGAGGTACCAAGTAGAAGCTCAAAACATTATCAGTGATCAACATCAAAAGGTTCAAACAAGAAGAACATCAAATGTTATTACATACACTTCCTTGTATTAAAAAGTTTATCTGAAAGATGTGAATGAAGATTTTGAGCATCCGGAATGGGTTCAGGATATGAATGAAGATATGAACCCAATAGAAAAGAATAATACTTGGGAAATCATACCTAAACCCAATAAAAAAATGTTATCGGTACAAAGTGGATTTTCTAGAACAAGTTGAATGAAGATGGTAAAGTGATAAGGAACAAAGCAATATTAGTGTGAAAATGTTATTCATAGATTGAAGGCATTGCCTTTGATGAAACCTTTGATCTAGTGGCATGTCTAGAAACGATCATAATCTTTATTTCTATTTCTGAACTAAAAAGTTAATTTTTTTTCAAATGGATGTGAAATCATTATTTTTTAATGGTGATATTGATGAAGAAGATTATATTGAACAACCATGTGGATTTTTTATTGGGAAGGATGAAATTTATGTGTTCAAGATGAAGAAATCCTTGTATGGGCTAAAACAAGCTCTGGGGACATGGTATTCTAAATTGGATACCTTCTTAATAAAGATGAGTTTTAAGAAAGAAAGAGTTGATAGTAATATATAAATCAAAGAAAGTTATGAATTTTAACTCATCATAATTGTTTATGTTGATGAAATTATCTTTGCTGAGAATGATGAAAGAACTTGTGACAAATTTTCTAAAGAGACAATAAAGTTATTTGATATGTTCATGATGGGTGAAATGAAATAATTTCATAGGTTAAAAATGTCACAAAAGAGAAAAAACATATTTATTTATCAAGAAAATTATTCTAAGTAACTTCTTAATTATTTTGGAATGAAAAATTAGAAACCTATTTCCACACCAATTTCAGTGGAAATAAATTTGATAAAATATGGAGAAATCAAAGAAGTTTACTCTAAAGAGTTTTTGAAGTTGATTTTATTTTTTTATATTTGAATGGATCAAGACTTGATATTTTTTATGTTGTTACCTTATGTGCAATATTTTAGAGTGCTCCAAAATAATCACAACTATTGTCTAGAAAAATAATTCTTAAATATATCAAAGGCACACGAAATTTCACAATCAGGTATGACAGATCAAAAATAATTGACTTGTTTGGGAAAGAAATGTTGATGATAGAAGATCCATATATGGTGGAGTTTTATTTCTGGGAAAATTTGTGTAAGTTTTCATACTAAGAAACAAAATTTAGTTACTCCTAAAACATATGAAACTGAATATGTTTCCACTACTCAAGATTCTACCCAACTTATGTTGATTAAGACTCAGTTGGAATACTTACTTATTGAAGTGAATTTACACTTGATCTTGGGTTGTGATAATCAAAGTGCCATCAACATTACTATAAATATAATACAACATCCTCATTAAAAATATATTGATATAAAATATCATTTCATCAAATATCATGTGGAAAATAATGAATTAAAGCGGGAGTATGTTACTACATTAGAACAAGTTGCTAAAATTTTCACAAAACCTTTACCGAAATAAGTTTTTCATAAAATGAGGTTGAACATGGGCATCAAATATCTTTATCATAAAGGATGAAGTATATGTTTTTTCCCCTATCTTATCTAGTCTTTGGATAATGTTTTCAAGGGGGATCATTATTTCATAAATCTATCCATTGATATGTGCTAAACCTTTTTAGGAATCAGGTATTTAGGGGGAGTTGTGGGTAAGCTGTCAATCCAACATGTAAATGTGTGAACTATTATAAGAGTTTGTTAGAGTGGTTATAGGAAATATTTTTTGATAGGAAAGTATAATAAGTTAAGAAAGGTGTGAAGAAAAGATGAGTAAGTTTCATGAGTCACTATATTTGGACAACATAGTTTTTCTACCAATAATTATTGTTTCCTACAATTAGTTAGCCCATGTAGGCCTAATTTTGTTGATAAGTGATCCATTACTTGGGATTAAAAAGTTAAGTTGATTATGAACCTTGGTTGAAAAAGAATCCAAAGGGGGATATTGTTGGGACCAAATTGGAAAGAAGTTTTTTTGGAAGTTGTAAGTTGTTTATTTTGAATGTGTGTTGTCTAAGAGTAAGAAATATATTCACTTTATAGGAATCACCATCATAATTATAAAATTGGGTGAAAAATTATCAAGTTAATCGTCTTGTGAAGAAGGTTTCTGGAACAAAGGTTCACCAGACTCACCTCAGATTCGAAATGAAAGGAAGATCATAATGAGTAGTTGTATCAGAGAATGAATGGATATTATAAAAATATGAAGATGATATTATGATATTGGAGTTCTCATAAATCATAAGTTGTCATGGAAAAATTGTGATGAAATCCTTATGAAGAAAAGGGGGAGAACAAGTGATTCTAATCATATTAGGGTTCATATTGGAATGAAAGAATCTTCTAGAAGTACGAGAAGTTAAAATATTTTACAATGAAAGTTAGATGATTATATACCAATAATAAATGTATTCAAAGTCATGATATAATTAGAAGTTTGTGGAAGAGGTCCGTTTTTGAAGTCGAAGCTTTCTGATATTAGTTCATCAGTGTGAGATTATCGGATGCAGAATTTTTTGAAGGCTAGGAAGGTTTTTTTTCAATACGTGAGAAAATGATGGTGATGGTTTTTAGTCTGACCAATAATACACAAGAAACAAATATTAAAAGAAATAATTTGGCGTGAATTGTAATTAGAAAAGTAAATAAGTCACTGAAGTCAAAGATGCTGATACCAATACATTGGACGTGGTGTTCCACCGATCATCAGAGAAATACTAATACCAATCATTAGATGTAGTGATGATTTCAAAAGGGAATCATAGGTAGAATTGTTTTTTTGTGAGTTTTTAGGACCAATGAAAAGTAAAATAAGTAGAATTTTTTAGGACTAATGTGAGTAAGAAATATATAGACCAATAAATAATGTAGTCAACCATTTTCATCAAAATTAAGTGTTGGCTATTTTTCAATCGGGCCAAGAGAAAATAAATGATATAATTTTTTTTCTTTTCAAATGGGTAAAGAGAAAAAAAATAAATATTTTGTTTGTATCATATGAGTCAGATTAATCAGATTATATGTTGTTCTTACTGTTGGACTGAAGGTGAAACCAATCCATTAAAGTGAAGTAGAAATCGATACATCAGATGTAGGTTGACACTGATAACATCATCATATGAAAGATCACCAGTATGAGGAAAAGTATAAAAGAATAACTTCTTAAAGTAGTTACAAAAGTGTTTTCAAGGGATCTTGAAGTTTAAAGAAGTTTTAACGCTCATGCTAAAGTGATGTTGATAAGTGTAGGATTATTTAGAAGTTTCCACTATGTTTATGGAAAAATAAAGGAAACTAAAGTCTAATGAAGTAGAATAAATGTTATGAAAGAAAGGTTTTAATGTTTTATTTTTTTTAGTTGGTACGAATAATCAGATTGGGTAGTGTGGTTCTGAGCATCATAATTAGGAGGTACTTTTTTTCCATATGTTTCAATTGGTGTGGAGAAATGTAATGAAGAATTTTCTATCTTCATCATAATGAAAATAAGAATTGGATTTAAGATTGTAAAGAAAGTCTGAAGCAAGATGAAGTCATAATAATATTCTAGAAGGTTTGATAAGAAACAAGAAGATTTTATAAGAACTAAATAAGTCAAAGTTGTATATGAAATAGAAGGAAAATTTATGTTTTTATAAATTTGGTTGAGTAGGAAAACATTTTAGAATCCTGTCTAAACCACCTTTAGAACACCTATAAAAGGAGTAAGTACTTTGTAATTTCTAACATTGAATTATTATTCATGAAAAAAAGTGAGAAGGTAGAGCATTGAAAGCTTTTAGAGAGAAGTATTTTCTGAATTGGGATTTATTGAGGAGGTTTTCCAGATAGAAGAATAAGAATAAGAGGAAGATCATATTTAAATGATCATCGTATTAGGATAGATCATCAGACCAAGAATCATATTGGAATTTAAAGATTAAGGAATAAGTTTTTCAGATATGTTTTAGTGGTATTCTAGAAGAGTTACATTTCCAGACTAAACAATCATACAGAGCATATCAGACTGAGAAATCAGACTGAGTATAATTACAAAGTCCAAGAATTTCTTACCTACTGTTGGGTAGGAAAGTGAAGAGTTGTTTTTAAGATAATATTTATGAAATATAACAAGGAATAACAATAACATGTTTTGAAGAATTTGGTAAAAGTTTCTAACTTTTTACACAAATTTTATTACATCATTTCATGCTACTTGAATCACACACACTGTTGTATTGAACATAGTTCTACACAAGTGTAAGGGAATATAATACTCATTATATCCACACGATAGGATTTTTATAGTGGATTGTATGGTATTGTATTGTTTCTAAACTATTCCAATGATGTATCTAATATTGTTGAGTAGTGAACCTTCAAAATTATTATGTTCTTGTGGATGTGTGATTGTTTTTTTCAACAAGTTAACAACTCTTTAATAGGAGGCAAATGTTGTTTCAAAATAAAGTAAACTTAAAAGAAAAAATATCAATGATTCACCCCCATATCATTGATACTTAAATCCTAGATGGAAACTTTCACTCCCATATAGACTTCTTAGAATGAGTCTTCATTTTTTTAGAAAATTATTTACAAGTACTCTCTTGGTTACCTACAAATATAATTTCATCAACATATACATAAAGCTTAAAGTACTAGGATATAGGGAATTATTTTAACTCATATAGATCCTTCTTCATATTTAAAACCTTTTTTTCATAATTTTTTAATATAAACCCATAAAACTTTTTAATATAAAATTTTTTAGAACACTATTCAAGAAAGAAGATTTGAAATCCATTTGATAAATTTTATACTACCTATGAGATAAAACTACTAGGAATATGCTTATGGATTCCAGTCTTACAATATGAGAAAATGTCTCTTCAAAATTAACCCCTTTAACTTGTGAATAACCCTTTAAAACAAGTCTGACCTCATTCCTTATGACTTATCCTTCATCATTGAATTTGTTTCTGAATACCTACATGGTCCCAATCACATTTTAATCATTAGGTATAGGGATTTGGTCCCAAGTGGAATTATTTTATATTTTATCTAGTTAATAATTAATTTCCCAAACCCATTATTTGTGATTGATATCTCTAGACACAAAATTTGGATATATTTGTAATATAAGATCTATTTGGTTATCAAGTCTCAATATTTTTCTTGTCTGAACTGGTGCATCCTAATACCCCACTATATTTTTTTCTTCTACATTCTTATTTATCCCGTGATATTTCTATTTTTGAACTTAAGAGGCCTTTTATTCATCACTTGTTTGATGAGAGTCAATATCCACAATATGTGGTCCATTTCTAGCCCATTCTTCATTAAAATTTTCAAGAACTTTCTCACAGTCTTCATTAGAATCCTAAAATTTTCTTCACATAGAACATCAACGTTTGGTTATTATAAATTAGTTTTACATAACAATAGTCAATAATTTTATATAGCCTATATTTTTAGCATATATATCCTTTTCCATTAGATATATATCCCATAAATATACCTTCCTCAAACTTCTCATCAAAATTTCATAGTTTTTTATTTTTTATATTCATTAGATATAGACTACCAAATACCTTAAAGTAGTACATAATTGGATTCTTCATATTATAATTTTTGTCTAAAAAAACCCATTTTGAATACGCACAATTTTGAATATATCCAATATCCAGTATAACTTTTAGATGTTATATTCTACTAGTATGGTTCTCCCCATATAAACCAAGATTTTACTCATTCTATATGCTACTTCATTTTGTTGGGGGTGTATGAGGAGTACTATATTATTTTTTTATCACATATTTTTCAAGTTAGGATTCAAATAATTTAATTTTAAACTTATTACCATTATCTAATTTTATCTTCTTGATACACATCACTGATTATTTCTCAAATGTTCTTTGAAATAATTTAAAAACATCCACTACTTCTAATTTATATTTGATAAAAAAAATTATTCATTCTGGTATAATCATTAGTGAATGTGATGAAGTAAGGATAAACTTGAGTGTATTTGTATCTTATTATCCCACATAAATTAGTATGTATCAACTCAAGTGGCTTAGTGGAAAGGATAACCACCCTTTTGTGACATTTATGAGTCATTTCCCCCTTTTAGAAGATCTCACAAATGTCTCATATTTATCTCTTGAGATGGGGAAAAAATATTAACACCTATTACTTTGGAATTTTGATTAATCCTATTTGATGGAGGTGTCCCAATATTATATTCCATAACTTTTTTTCATATTTTTGAGATCAAATAGAAAGAATTAGTTGAGCCATCAATTTCAAAAAGGTTACCACTACTTATTTCACCTTTAGTGATAACTTTTACATATTTTATCCTCTTAATTATATAGGTATTTTAATGGAAAATAATATAATTCCCTTCATCATAATGATTACTCAAACTTAAAAAGTTATGTTTAAACCCATACATAAGTAGAACGCCTTTTAACTTTATCTTTTAGGCTTAAATTTCGTCTGATCTAATTACTTTTATCTTTAGTGAGATTTCATTACCAAAGGTAATTAAACCACCATCATATTCTTAAATATTATTTAATATCTTGGTATCTCCAATCATGTGTGATGATAATATACTATCAAGAATAAAAGGTTTAGTCCTCTTACTAGATCTAAATCCACTTCGATAATAATTGAAATTTCTATTCTATTACATATCAGAGTCTTCTTTATTTCAGTATCCCATTAATTTTTTTAGGAAGTGTAGTCATACACTCCTCCACACAATGACCTTAATGATCACACCTCCCACATATCTCCTATAATCATTCAAACCTATTTTGTAAAGGTAACTGTGATAAGTTTATACCCATTTCATTCTTCCTATTAGAACTACTTCCTTTATTCTCTAGATATCTTCCCTTTAATTAAAACCTTCTTTGAATCCATGGAAGATAAATGTTATACCATAAAATATATTATTAATTACTAAATACTTCACAAAACCAATAGTAACATTTAAAAATATATCTCCCTTAAAATTGTTGAGTATACCTATAATTTATAGCTTGATATCCTAGTGCCTTTTCTAGAATCTATCTAATTTGGCATAACTTTTGTATATTCCATGAGCAACCATAATAACCACTGATCTTTTGTTCCTCAGTATAAACAGATCTAAATTACCCACCTTTCCACACTAAAATCAAGTTAAAGGGCCTATTCTAGGAACTGTAGGTGGTATAAAAGATTCATGCTCTCTATAACCACCATGAGACTCATCATGCTTCCTATTTCCTTTAAAGGAACTCATAGATCTTTCATTGGGAGAAAAAGGAACTCCTGTCAACCCCAAATTACTATCCAGGTCAAGCTCAACCATAAATGCTCTATCTATAATATCAACATAAGAATACAGTTTTAGAAAGAAAACCTAAGATCATATGTTATATTTAAGACCCATATCAAGCATTCATGCCTTATTATTCTCTTTATTCTCTACCTTGGGAGAAAACTAAACAATACCAGCAAAGAGGTTTGCATACTGAGTCATGGTCTTGTCACCCTATTGGAGGTTTAGAAACTCCATGGATTTATCCAAGACCATAGATTATAGATAGAACTTATAGATTAAAATAAATAAAACACTTTCCATTCCAAATCCTCATACTTCTTAACCATCCCCATATAATCCCACCATCTTCTGCAGGGCCCTTCTATCTTGAAGATAGAACACTTTACCTTAATCAAATCAAGCATTTCTAAGAACTCAAAAACAAGCTCTATATTTTTCAACTAGTCCTTAAAATCTTAAGGATCATTTAAACATTGGAAAGATGGTGGATTCTAGAGAAAGAAATAATGAGAATGAATTCAAGATTTTTCCCTTTGAGGTTTCATAACTAGAGTTTGAATGAGAATGGGTGCCAGTGCCTGTCTTAAATATTGGACAAAAAACACTACTATCTCAACAATATTATGTTCCACTATATTATTTTATCACTATGGTTCACTAACAACTTACTCATGGGGATAATTTATACATCTTCTCAGAGGCATGATTCTACACAACATAAATATAAAACATTGGTAGCATTAGAAAAATTATATGGATCAAATATAGAGGAATATCAATTACATCAAATAGAATTTAAGATTGGGATTTCAACAAGCTCAAACAAATGTAGGGAAAATACTAGAATTAGATCAAAAAATTCCTTAAGGATACTTTTCCCAAACATAAATGATGACTTAAGGCTCATTAAAATGATAGATAGCCATACACTCACTCGTAACTACCTCCTAAGTCCCATCAAAACATCCCAAACCACATACTGACATTAAGGAAAGAGGATTAACCTTCCTTTTATACTTCTTTTTTCACAAACCTAACCAATATACCTTGGTACCCTAATACCCAATAAATCTCTAACTTTTTTTAAGGGAATTCACGATCCCCATGGGTTGGTGATAAGCATATACCATTATACAAGATCAAAGAGAGAGTTACTTTGACAAAAAATAGAAGAAGATAAAAGATACAAGTTAGTACAATCATCACTACAAAGGGAGAAAATACTAGAAACAAATAGGTAAAACGGTACCCAAACATAAAGATAAACATCCCAAAAGAAAAAAATTAAAACAGGAAAAAAATATAAAAAATATTGTATAACAATTGGAAAATAGATCCACCAGTCACCATCAACACTCTATAGTCCCAAGGATCAAGAACATCCACCACCTCCAAGTGGACCTTTCCCTTTTCTTGGACCTGGCATAATAAAATCTATAAATTCACAAAGGAAAAGGTAGGGTGTTATCTATAAATCCTATTAGGGTCTCACCAAGTGTTTAATAATCAATACCATAACAAATAAACCAATTATTATTTCATTTTTAATTAAACAATGTATGGTATATCATTCAAATATTTTAAACCAAAACATGCTTTTACATTAAAAGAGATGAAATATATATCAAAACTGGATTAAATGAGCATTTTATATAAAACACTTATATAAAGTAGTTGGCATGAATAAAATAGTCCAATAATCATTGGCATGTAAAATAAATTCAAAAAATCATAACACCATGTAAAAAATCCCCATGCTAGGGTGCACGATTACTCCTAGGAGTGCACAAAGTTTGTAAAGCCATACACTAACCATGAAAACCCTCACTCTACAAGGTTGAATAGTTTAGAGGTGATGGATACATGATTTGGAACAAATGTGAACCCCCTTATAATGGCTCACAATAGGGCACACAATTTTCTGGTCTAAACTGCATGGTTTTCCCTAACCATGCACCAACTGTGCATATCCCCTTAGGCTTCCAAAATTCTCTAAATTTCACCCGAAACACCCCAAGATAAGACCAAACCAAAAGGAGATAAAAAAAGGGTCAAGTAATACCTAAAAAAGGTAATGAGGTGTTACATACCTTTAACAAATTTATAAACTAGATACACTGGATGAATCCTATGAAATAAGGATCACTCTTACAAAGTGGTACACATTCCTCAATTATTTCGTATCTTCAAAATAAATAAAAAATGTAATGACCCAAACATTCAATAATACAATTACCTTTCTTTTATTTAATTAAATTTATTATGGATATATAAAACACATGCATTTTTGTAACACCCCAAGCTTCCATGGTACGTTTCCCTTCGAATAATGCAATGACGTGCATTGTACGCAACTTCGAGATTCTAACACACCACAACCAATCAAACTAGCCGTTATGAATAGTAATACCTAATTTTTGAAATTTTATAAATTCTATCTCTCAAAATGGACTTCATTTTTGGATTCGGAATATCGAATTTATCCTAGGGTGAAATTTTGGAACTTTTCGGATAACACTTATATTTTGATGAATAGTGAAAATTACTAAATTTTAATTAAAAACAAATTTTTAAATCAAAATAATTTAGAGTGATAAATTATATTATTGAGTGGTTTTAAAGTATAATTAGAATATATTTTTACCATTTTATCCAATGGTGTTCATTAGAATTAATTTCACTTTGAAATTGGACCTAAACAATTGTCAATCTTTTGATATATATTGTTTCTTAAAAACACGCTATTTGTTGTAACAGCAGGAATTAATTATAAAATTAATTAATGCAAATTATATGTTTAGAATTTTGTAAAATAGACATCATTTTTGAATTTGGAATATCAATTATAGCTTAGGGTGAAATTTTGGCATTGTTATGAAAAACTTCAATTTTTGATGAATAGTGAAACTACTAAGTGGTAGTTAAAAAAACTGATTTTTTCATAAAACTTAATTTTACCGCTTCTGTGAATGGAATTTCGAAAATCCGAGAGACACGGTTAATATCAAGAAGTAAAATGTGGTTCAATGAGATGAAAATAATTTTTGGTGAATAGTAACTTTTTACTTTTATTTACAAAGGTTAAAAGTAAATAGGGTAATTAAGGGTAAAAATGATATTAATATTACCCTAAAACATGTCCTAATTATATTGGACAAGTGTATCTCAACCCAAAAAAACCTTAGGAATAAAATATTATCATTTAGGTCCACTTGGATTAGATTAGGACATTAATTATTATTTAATTCAAAGAAGAGTTAAAAGAGTTAAAATCAATGTTTATTTACTAAAGAATTTTTAATATAGGGTTATACATAAGATAAACTTTATTGTAAATATTCATTAGAAAGCTAATAAGATTTAATACATAATTATATTTTATTTATAATTTTTAAACATTAAATAATTTAATATATTTATGACACAATGATGATGCAGTAATTACCATAATAGTGAAAAATTAAAATAATTAATATTATAAATACCCAAATAAATATAATTTAAGACTTTTAATAAATTAAACTAATTTTATAGGATAATATGACATATTATAATTGATTTAATTAATTTTTTTCTAAGTAATCATTCTGTTATGAGTTTAACAAAAATCAACTATTGAATAGTGTCAAAATTGACATAAAAGAGTTTTTAAAACAAATATTATATTATTAATTGATATTAAATTCCTAAAAATCTAAAGTTCGTCCAAGAGACTTATATCATGATAGGTATATCATTAATGGACCACTTGGGGGTCTCTTGGATGTATATAGTAAGTTTATTAACTATATAATATAAAAATACAAAGTGACATGGTAAATGTCAAACAAATTAACTAAGAGTTAAAACTAAAAGATAAGGTTAATATAGTAACCCAAACCTGTCTAAATTCTATTGGTTGAATGGTTTTAGACCTATAACCACCTTAACCTTTTAATAATAAACTTTGGAGCCATTAGAAACCGAATATGAATTTATTATAAATTAATATTTCTAGCTTTTCCAAAGGTGCCCCTCACCCCTCTTATAAAAGGGAACTCTTCCTTCTCATTTCTTCACACCTTCAAAGCCTTTTGGTTCGGCCAACCCCTGCCCAAATACTCTATAAACTTCCCTAACTACAACCTAGAGGCCTTAGTTTGATCATAAAGCCAACCTAAGGAGCCCTTTTGATCAAATCAAAAGGAAGAACCCGAAGAAGAGGTAATGTTTTCACCACCCCTTTTCAAGTTCCTTTCTTCTTCCACTTCTTCTTTCTTTGTTATTACCATTATAAAATAATAAATCCAGTATCTTATATATACTGTGATGTTATTATAAATATGGTACAACCATATTCAGTATTCTATCCACCCTTTGAATAACATGTCACCATACGTGCGTACGTACGGCTTACCGTCTCCACGTCATGGTGTAATTGTTATTCAATATATTATTATTTGGGTGGGTATAATAATGATGTGTAACTTATTTAAATAATAAATATAACATGATAATGATTCTTTATATATGATATAACATCCAATTATATATTATTTTAATATCAAAAGAATGATATTGTCGCTCGTGCGTACGTACGGACTACCGTCTCCAAGAACGTGATGAGATTCATTATCCATCATATCCATTCAAGTATAATTATCATTTGATGATTTAAAAATAATTTTTAATAACTTTATATCATTCTGGATATGAATAAGATACAACCTATCCATGACAAACATGGCTTATGTAACAAAACATATAAAAGAAAATGAGTAAGTTAACACCCGAAACGACGATAATTCTAAGATATTATTAACAAAGCAATGTTAAAAGATCATATATGATATCATATTAATGTATATGATTCATGAATAATTTAATAACAATTATTTCAACATTATACAGGAGGTTAACCTACCCCCAACCAAAGAAAAGTACAAGGTAAGGGGTTTCTTATCTCACTTTTAATTTCGTGATAATTGCATTGTTCACCACTTATTTATTGCATGTGGTGTGTGTACTTCCCATGATTGTATTCATTGTGTAATATACTTTAATTTATGGGTATTTACATAATCAATTTAAGATCCTTCTTTCATGGGTGTATGTTTCGTAAGTTACCTAATCGATAAGGGAATTTGAAATTTCAATTTCGACTCATTCGGCTTTACGCATACTTCATTGATTATATTACTCCAAGATTATGTGTGGAATCACTATTAATTTGATTATTTCATAATTTCCACTCCCATTTCTGTGGATATACTTTTTATACACATAATCACTCTATTGATAAATTCTCAAGTCATCGGTATGAACTTGATAAGAGTATTTTTTACTCAATCTCAATTTGTTGAGATAAACATCCAATTCATTGGTGTTGTTTTTACTAGAATATGTGTGAATGTCCCTTGATTTTTTTACAATTAATATCCAATAATATTTAGTGTATTTATATTTGTCACACATAATTATGTCGTTGATTTATCCTTAACCTAAGGATACGTCCTTTATGAGAGATTTCATCTCAATTTACATTCCATTGAGACTTCTTTGTTGTTATACACCAAATCACTTTTATGTGGTGTATATAATGTACTTTGACATAGTATATCATGAATCCCTTTATTCTCATGATATTACAAAGTTTTTATTACCTCAATTATTTGTATTCAAGTGTCTCTCTTTTGGTTAGAAACTCTAACTAAAATAACATTTTTAAATGTTTTAAAGACCTATTATTCTAAATCTTGCTCATTAATGTCCATGTTTTAAAAAATGATTTTAAGGATTTATTTATATAGACATTAAAGTTTTAAAATTAAAACTCCTTTTGAAAGTTTCAAAGTGGTATGGGACACTTTGATTCAAAAATCTATTTTTAAATGGCTTCTTGACAAATAGTGTGACTTTTAAATGATTTCAAGAAAAAGGGGGATATTTCTCTCAAATAGTTTTGATGATTATTTTCATCTATATCAACATCCTTCATTATTCTTGATTGAGGTTAATGTGATACAATACAATCTTCCATATTGTATCAAATGAGTTATGTTTGACTGTGGATGTGCTATTTTTATACCATTCATGGTTTGTAGTTAAAGTATTGACATTTCGTATGCTAGTTTTAATACGAATGTTTATGTTATGTTTAAACCTATTCATATGAGGAATGCATTGGACTTAATAAGTGACAGGTGGATCCCGCTATAGCTCCTCGATGCATCGATAGGTCTCATGAGACAAACTAGTGTCTTGGCACAAGGCCTTGGCAAAATCTTATTTGTAGTCTTGGCACGAGGCCTTGGCTATGTGGTTATGATAGTCTGGCATTATGCATTCCATCAGTATGAAAGTGGTTATTGATATTGCATGTGATCATTAGACTAGTAGAATATCCATGTGAGTAAGTAAATGGCATTATTTTATTTTATCTTTTCCATTTTATGCTGAAGTTCAAGTTTAAAAGTCTTTCGTTTTAGTTATAAACTACCTTAAGTGTTTATGATTATATATGAAAGCTTCTGCTATAATGTTATCCTTACTGAGCATCTGAGCTCACCCCTTTCAATGTTTTATTTTTCCCAGTATTATGAAGAAGTAATTTATGAATGACCTACATGGATAGTATGAGGGGATATTAATACAAGATGTTGTTGTAGTTTTTTTTACCTTATGATGTAATGTAAGACTTATGAATATATCTAGTGTTTCCAAGACTACTAAACTAATCGGTATTTCGAGACTTGATCCTTTGTGATCATGCCAATGTTATGTAATAATGCACCGACTCTGGGTATCTAGGGTCGGGGCGTTATAGTTGGTATCAGAGGAAGTTTAGTACAAACCATGGAAGCTAGATTTAGATAAACTCTGATTAGAGCACGTAGGCCTAAGATGAACTTTGAGGATTAGTATAGAAGAACTTCCTAGAATTTTGGTATTGTAGAGATTTTGTGAGTTTTCCGAGCAATACATCCCTATCTGGATACGAGCAGGTAGAGGCAACTCTGGCACAGATATACCTAGGGGTAAAACCCGAAAACACCGCTTTGAGCTAGAATCGAACAGGAACTGGTGCATGACAACGGGCTTTGCTGCACTCTTGGTTACGACACTCCCGGGGGATATGCTTAGGATAATTTACATTTTCTTTACAAACCGATTTAAAGTATTATATATATAAGATGAGAGTAAATGACCTTGGTTAATCCTAATGTGTTTCAAATTGAGAATATGGTGACATGTTAATCTCTAAATGATTGTATGACTACTATTACTCACACAATGCTTTCTGGTTTTAGTCAATGGCTGGATTCCAAGGAAGTCATAGTGACTTTGAGAATGATGTACAAGGTGGGAACGGTGGTGGCAATGAACAAAAAAATGGAATGTTGATAGGCGTAAAAGATATCGTCTTTATGCCAAATCAATTTTCCAAAAATATGATCAACAATATATATATTAACCAATTATCGGACTCAACAAAGAAGAGAAAGGTGATGAATGATAAGAGCTCTAGTAGTGGAGACCATGGAGAAAGAAATCCTCAATTTCCATAATGCAGGAAATGTGGAAGGAGACACCTAGAAAAGTGTCTCAATGGGACAAAGAAATGCTTTACGTGTGGGAAGGAAGGACATAAAGTGAAGAATTGCCGAAGAAAAATGAAGAGTACTATGGAAGAAGATAAAAATGGTCCCAAGAATCCATTTACAGTCATTTTCCATAAATTTAGGGGACCTGGCCATTACCCGAGTGAATGTACTATTCTATAGGATATTTTCTTGGTCAGAGAAGAAGCTATGTGTAAATAAATGGCTGGATAAATGTTTAAAAATTATTAGTGATCCTTGTTGAAGGGTTTACTTTGGAATAATTTTCTCTTGTATTTTTAAACCTAACGTTTTCCATGTGAGAATGATATTTATGGAAGAATTATCTTTTCTCTTGTGGATATAGTTATAAATAACCATTTGGTTTTATATGATCATTGGGTTTGAGGAAATTAAAAATTATTATAATTTGGGATGAAAATGAAAGGTATGAGATAACATTTGTGGTTAAATTATGTTATGGTTATTTTGAAGAATTTATCTCATTTTGGTAATGTTATAAAATATAGTTTTTGAAAAAGGACAACACATAGACCGTGTGACAACCCGTCGCGTCAGACAAAGCTGTGGGAATCGAACCCACAACCAAAGTGCGATTGGGATTTATCGCCTACCACTGGACTACATGAAGTCCCTGGTTAGTGTGACTATTATTTTTAGTTAAACGATTTTATTGATCAATAATAATTTGATTTGGGATCTTATGTCTTATCAAATGAATACCCTTAGTATAGGAAAATGATTGGGTGATTAAGTGATAAATGTTATTTTGGAAGTTGTTCGCTTTGTTGAGAAAACTATATGCCAAAGGAAAATAGAGTAGTATGGGATTTAATTTGAGGAGTAATGGTGGATTTTTTCTATGTTTTTATTGTGGATTTATATTGATTTGGGTTATTTATGGAAATGATTAGGTTAATTACTTTTAAGTATGTAAAATTAAGAGTAATTAATGTCATTTGTAGATACAATTTAACATGGGAGACTACATAATCAAATTATTTTATGTTTTGGGTTTCAATATTAGTTTGGATTATATTGAAGGATTTTAAGGACAATTGATTATTGAATGGTATTTATTTAACTTTGGGGTATTATTGGTTTAATTTTAGAAATTAAGATTAGTGTTTATTTCTCTCAAGGAATATCCTTTTGGGGGATCATTAGATCTTGTACTAACCATTTTGGTTTTGATTAATCTCTAAAGGAAATGTAAATATATAGTTTATCCTACATGGATCATGTGATTCTATAGAAGTTTATTCTAGCTCTTCCAGTGTGACCAAGTCTTCTTGAATACTCATCGTTTAAAAAAAATGAGTTAGTGGTGGAAATTTATTAAAGAATGAAACTCTACTTAAAAAGTAAGTATATATCTTTATATTCTTATTCAATATCATAAATTAATTCCTCATCCTTATTTAATGTAACTTAAAACAAAAAATGTGGTCCGTTTACTTTTCCTACTAGGAGACTAATGATCGTTTGTCCCAACACAAGTTTTTGGTTTTCTTATTGTTAACTTTCTCCTGATCATGATTTATATCCCTCTCCATCAGAACTTGACACTTAGTTTATCATCCACATCCATGTTTTCCTACCTAGAATCCTAGTATGGGTTATCTTGGGTGACCTTTATACCTCCCTTCCTTTCTTTTAAAGTGATAGTTTTATTGACTCTTTTTCCGATGTGGGACTTTCCATTATTTTCCCAAGAACAATTTTAAAAATTGTGAGGTTTCAGTTTATTGAAGAAGGAGAGAATGTAACACCTCAAGCTTCCACGGTACGTTTCACTTCGAATAATGCAATGGCATGCATTGTACGCAACTTCGAGATTCTAACACACCACAACCAATCAAACTAGCCGTTATGAATAGTAATACCTACTTTTTGAAATTTTATAAATTCTATCTCTCAAAATGGAATTAATTTTTGGATTTGGAATATCGAATTTATCCTAGAGTGAAATTTTGTAACTTTTCGGATAACACTTATATTTTGATGAATAGTGAAAATTACTAAATTTTAATTAAAAACAACTTTTTAAATCAAAACAATTTATAGTGATAAATTATATTATTGAGTGGTTTTAAAGTATAATTAGAATATATTTTTACCATTTTATCCAATTGTGTTCATTAGAATTAATTTCACTTTGAAATTGGACCTAAACAATTGTCAATCTTTTGATATATATTGTTTCTTAAAAACACGCTATTTGTTGTAACAGCGGGAATTAATTATAAAATTAATTAATTCAACTTATATGTTTAGAATTTTTTAAAATAGACATCATTTTTTAATTTGGAATATCAATTATAGCTTAGGGTGAAATTTTGGCATTGTTCGGAAAAACTTCAATTTTTGATGAATAGTGAAACTTCTAAGTGGTAGTTAAAAAAACTGAATTTTTCATAAAACTTAATTTTACCGCTTATGTGAATGGAATTTCAAAAATCCAAGAGACACAGTTAATATCAAGAAGTAAAATTTGGTTCAATGAGATGAAAATAATTTTTGGTGAATAATAACTTTTTACTTTTATTTACCACGGTTAAAAGTAAATAGGGTAATTAAGGGTAAAAATGATATTAATATTACCATAACACATGTCCTAATTCTATTGTACAAGTGTATATTGACCCAAAACAACCTTAGGAATAAAATATTATCATTTAGGTCCACTTGGATTAGATTAGGACATTTATTATTATTTAATTCAAAGAAGAGTTAAAAGAGTTAAAATCAAAATTTATTTACTAAAACATTTTTAATATAGAGTTATACATGAGATAAATTCGATTGTAAATATTCATTAGAAATCTAATACTATTTCCTACATAATTAGATTTTATTTATAATTTTTAAACATTAAATAATTTAATATATTTATGACACAATCATGATGAAGTAATTACCATAATAGTGAAAAATTAAAATAATTAATATTATAAAGACCAAAATAAATATAATTTAAGACTTTTAATGAATTAAAATAATTTTCTAGGATAATATGACATATTAGTATTGATTTAATTAACTTTTTTAGAAGTAATCGTTCTGTTATGAGTTTCACAAAAATCAACTATTGAATAGTGTTAAAATTGACATAAAAGATTTTTTAAAAACAATATTATATTATTAATTGATATTAAATTCGTAAAAATCTAAGGTTCGGCCAAGAGACTTATATAATGATAGGTATATAATTAATGGACCACTTGGGGGTATCTTGGATGTATATAGTAAGTTTATTAACTATATAATATAAAAATACAAAGTGACATCGTAAATGTCAAACTAATTAACTAAGAGTTAAAACTAAAAGATAAGGTTAATATAGTAACCCAAACCTGTCTAAATTATATTGGTTGAATGGTTTTAAAATTATCCCCACCTTAACCTTTTAATAATCAAATTTGGATCCATTAGAAACCGAATATGAATTTATTATAAATTAATATTTCTAGCTTTTCCAAAGGTGCCCCTCACCCCTCTTATAAAAGGGCACTCTTCCTTCTCATTTCTTCACACCTTCAAAGCCTTTTGGTTCGGCCAAACCCTACCCAAATACTCTATAAAATTCCCTCACTACAACCTAGATGCCTTATTTTGATCAGAAAGCCAACATAAGGAGCCCTTTTGATCAAATCAAAAGGAAGAACCCGAAGAAGAGGTAATGTTTTCACCACCCCTTTTCAAGTTCCTTTCTTCTTCCACTTCTTCTTTCTTTGTAATTACCATTCTAAAATAATAACTTCAGTATCTTATATATACGGTGATGTTATTATAAATATTGTACAACCGTATTCATTATTCTATCCACCCTTTGAATAACATGTCACTATACGTGCGTACGTACGACTTACCGTCTCCACGTCGTGGTGTAATTGTTATTCAATATATTATTATTTGGGTGGGTATAATAATGATGCGTAACTCATTTAAATAATAAATATAACATGATAATGATTATTTATATATGATATAACATCCAATTATATATTATTTTAATATCAAAAGAATGATATTGTCGCTCGTGCGTACGTACGGACTACCGTCTCCACGAACGCGATGAGATTCATTATCCATCATATCTATTCAAGTATAATTATCATTTGATGATTTAAAAATAATGTTTAAGAACTTTGTATCATTATGGATATGAATAAGATACAACCTATCCATGAAAAACATGGATTATGGAACAAAACATATAAAAGAAAACGAGTAAGTTAACACCCAAAACGACGATAATTCTAAGATATTATTAACAAAGAAATGTTAAAAGATCATATATGATATCATATTTATGTATATGATTCATGAATAATTTAATAACAATTATTTCAACATTATACAGGAGGTTAACCTACCCCCAACCAAGGAAAAGTACAAGGTAAGGGGTTTCTTATCTCACTTTTAATTTCGTGAGAATTCCATTGTTCACCACTTATTTATTGCATGTGGTGTATGTACTGCCCATGATTGTATTAATTGTGTAATATACTTTAATTTATGGGTATTTACATCATCAATTTAAGATCCTTCTTTCATGGGTGTATGTTTCGTAAGTTACCTAATCGATAAGGGAATTTGAAATTTCAATTTCGACTCATTCGGCTTTACGCATACTTCATTGATTATATTACTCCAAGATTATGTGTGGAATCACTATTAATTTGATTATGTCATAATTTCCACTCGCATTTCTATGGATATACTTTTTATACACATAATCACTCTATTGATAAATTCTCAAGTCTTCGGTATGAACTTGATAAGAGTATTTTTTACTCAATCTCGATTTGTTGAGATAAACATCCAATTCATTGGTGTTGTTTTTACTAGAATATGTGTGAATGTCCCTTGATTGTTTTACACTGAATATCCAATCATATTTAGTGTATTTATATTTGTCACACATAATTATGTCGTTGATTTATCCTTAACCTAAGGATACATCCTTTATGAGAGATTTCATCTCAATTTACATTCCATTGAGTCTTCTTTGTTGTTATACACCAAATCACTTTTATGTGGTGTATATAATGTACTTTGACATAGTATATTATGAATCCCTTTATTCTCATGATATTACAAATTTTTTATTACCTCAATTATTTGTATTCAAGTGTCTCTCTTTTGGTTAGAAACTCTAACTAAAATACCATTTTTAAATGTTTTAAAGACCTATTCTTCTAAATCTTGCTCATTAATGTCCATGTTTTAAAAAATGGTTTTAAGGATTTATTTATATGGACATTAAAGTTTTAAAATTAAAACTCCTTTTGAAAGTTTCAAAGTGGTATGGGACACTTTGATTCAAAAATCTATTTTTAAATGGATTCTTGATAAATAGTGTGACTTTTAAATGATTTCAAGAAAAAGGGGGATATTTCTCTCAAATAGTTTTGATGATTATTTTCATCTATGTCAACATCCTTCATTATTATTGATTGAGGTTAATGTAATACAATACAATCTTCCATATTGTATCAAATGAGTTATGTTTGACTGTGGATGTGCTATTTTTATACCATTCATGGTTTGTAGTTAAAGTATTGACATTTTGTATGCTAGTTTTAATACGAATGTTTATGTTATGTTTAAACCTGTTCATATGAGGAATGCATTGGACTTAATAAGTGATGGGTGGAGCCCGCTATAGCTCCTCGATGCATCGGTAGGTCTCATGAGACAAACTAGTGTCTTGGCACAAGGCCTTGGAAAAATCTTATTTGTAGTCTTGGCACGAGGCCTTGGCTATGTGGTTATGATAGTCTGGAATTATGCATTCCATCATTATGAAAGTGGTTATTGATATTGCATGTGATCATTCGACTAGTAGAATATCCATGTGAGTAAGTAAATGGCATTATTTTATTTTATCTTTGCCATTTTATGCTGAAGTTCAAGTTTAAAAGGCTTTCGTTTTAGTTATAAACTGCCTTAAGTGTTTATGTTTATCTATGAAAGCTTCTTCTATAATGTTATCCTTACTGAGAATCTGAGATCACCCCTTTCAATGTTTTATTTTTCCCAGGATTATGAAGAAGTAATTTATGAATGACCTGCAGGGATAGTATGAGGGGATATTAAGACAAGATGTTGTTGTAGTTTTTTTTACCTTATGATGTAATGTAAGACTTATGAATATATCTAGTGTTTCCAAGACTACTAAACTAATCGGTCTTTCGAGACTTGATCCTTTATGATCATGCCAATGTTATATAATAATACACCGAATCTGGGTATCTAGGGTCGGGGAGTTATAATTTTTTTTTCCAATTGGGTTTAAATGACCATTACGTATCATTATTGTTGACAATATAACCATTGAACAGTGACCACATGACTAGTATAAATTTAAGGTTTTTAAAAAGAATTTTTTTGACACAAAAAAAGGAGTGTATGACCTCATACAGTAGAATCAAGATTTATGAAGATATTAGGAGCCCATAAATAAGGAAGTGTCACTGAGCTTTACTATTGACCAAGCCCAAGGTGAGCTTCAACATGTCAAGATTGAACGGAATCACCAACGGGAGAAGTGGAAGTTAATATAGATTACCACCCAAACAATGTTATCCGAGATACCCTAAGAGTCTCTCGCAATCACACACTTTACCCATAGGTATTATGCCGGTGTTATAAGGGGTTATGTAACAAGGTATTAGTTACTTATTATGTAATACATTTTATAAATAAAAAAATTATTCCATCAATTCCTTTATGACAACAGTTTTTCTTAAAAATATGATGAATTAGATAAATTGATTTTTCGGGTAAAATGGTAATTTTCAGAAATATATAAATTATTATATTAAACTAAGTTTTTTTTAATAATGTTATTATAATAGTTTTATAATAACACTCATTTTAATTATGATTTATTATTATATTTATTGTCTTTACTCTATAAAAGATTAAGTATTTAGTTTGATAAGAATTATATTTTATATGATAAAAAAGAAATTGTATTTTTAATTAAGGGATTTATTTTGACGAATTAATAAATTTTTTAAATAATTAATATTTTAATAAAATATTATTATCAAATTAATTTTATAAATAATAAATTAGTATATAATTTTTATGAAGACAAATTTAATTTTTATTAAGGTTAAAAACTTTTTTTCTCAAAACCCGTCAATTTTCAGTAAATATAAGTTTTTATTTTAAAATTGAAAATTAAAATGATTATAAAATTATTTATATAAAATAAATATTATTTTTTTAATCATGACATCGAAATTATCCAATGGTGAATTTTTCATAATTTTCTGAGACAATCAAATTTTTGGGTAAAAATTAAATACCTTATAAATATATAATGTGTTTTATGACATCATAATGACCCAATAGTGATGTAATAAAATACTATAAAAGGTATATTCGTCCAATATATGTTTTAAATTTAAAATAATTTTATTTTATATTTTTTTATTAATTTTACAGTGCCTTAGTGGACCCTCCAAGATTTATAAAATATTTTAACATTTTAAAATGATTTCCTTGAGAGTGTGAATCACCTCCACATAATCAAGCCTAATATTTTTATAAGTTAGGCCATTAGATTTATAAAATAATTTTTCCTAATACAATTTGGAAAAAATAATGGGAAAAAAACATGGGATGGTTTGTGGTTTTGAATATTTAATTATATAGGTACCAAAACCTAAGTTTGTGAAATATTAAAGAATCCCCCTTTCATTTCCTATATATACCCACTCTATCTCTCACTCCTATTCACTCAAACCATTTGGATCTCGAACAAAATCTTCCATAATCTCTCTATAATCCTTCCAAGTCTCCCCAATCTCCCAATAAGCCTCTCTAAATCCTCTCCCAAGTCTTTGGGATCACACTTCCAAGTAAGGGATCCTCACTTTCCTCTCCTCCTTTCAAATTCAAGCATCTTATTTGAAATTATTTCTTGTAATTTAGAATGGTTATAATGTGAATATTTTATAATAATTATATTACTATCCATTTTATGTTATTTTAATTATTTATTATTTATCCTCCCTCATTTTGACCCTTACCTAAGCCGTTACTATACCAAAATTTAGTATGAGATTTTACTCTTCTCATTTCCATTCAAGCTAGTCTTTTTCATTATGCTTCTTAAGTTCCATATTTATATGTTGTTTTATGATTTTACACGACCCCCATACTATAAATTTTATTTATATATGATTATATCTTCCTTTCACTCTCATCAATCCCCCTATGATCCTTTAAGAACACCCATTACTATGCTGAAATTCCATAAGGGATCTTCCACCCTCCTCTTTTATCAAGAATTATTTTCATGTTATGTATTTGAATTTATTTTATTCATATGTTGGGATATGCTATTATATATCCTCCTTACTTAACATTTTATGTGTAAATTATGAGATCCAATTTCACTCTCATTTATCCCTCTTATGAACCCTTATGTATACTTGTTACCATGCTAAATTTTCGTAAGGGATTCCTTCCATTCTCTTTTTTTCCAAGATTATTTATGTTGTTATACCATTTTATTTTATATTAAAAATGTTGGGGGTATGATTTTACACCTTCTCCATACTTCCCTCCTTTTTTTGAATGATGAGATACCAATTTCTCTCTCATTAATCCCTCCCATGTACCCCCATTACCATGTTGAAATTTCATAAGAGTTATTCCATTTCTCCTATTACTTCAAGTTTATTTATTATGTTAAGCCTTCCATTTATGAATTACTTGTATTGGGACATGTGCATATGATGATATACCCCTTTATCTCTAATCAACCATTTTTATGAATTATTATGTCATGCCATTATGCTGCCAAAATTTCATCGTGATTTTCCATGCCAAAATCATCGTGTAGTAAATACCATTCCCATTTCTCTATCAAGGGTATTCACCTTTATGAACATTTAATTATTGATTATATAGTTTCATGTATGTATTACACATTCCTTTATTGTGGAATAAATTATTATGTTGAATCCGTGTGGCACACTTATGTATGAAATGAAATGTTTAAAAAGGGTGCACCCTGATAGCGCTCCAATGCATTAGGTAATGTTTAGTATCATGATATGCCATGTGCAATGAGGGTTTAATCATACTAATTCAAGTACAATGAGGGTTTAATCATGCTAATTGAACTGCAATGAGGGTTTACTCATGCTAATTTAAGTGTAATGAGGGTTTACTCATGCTAATTCAAGTGAAATGAGGGTTTAGTCATGCCAATCCATATGAAATGAGCTTTGAATCATGCTGATATCATGCTATATGTCATTGTCACATTTACATGTTATGATAATCATGCTATATCATGCCTTTATGTCCATGTTTCTCTTGTGCTCCATTGATATGACTATTTCCTAACATGTAATGTATTCTTCATGTTATGCCTTGTTTACTTCCTTATTGGGATTTATAGATCACCCTTTTCTTATGTATGTCCTCAGGTTATCCCATGCAATGCTAAGTAAGAAGGAATTTTGTGGTAATGTAAAATAAGTTTTCAATAAAGATGTTTTATTTAATGTCTTAAGTTGTCATGTAATGTTCATAATTTAACAATACACTAAACCTATCGATCCTCAGAGTTTTCTTAAATGAAAGTTTATATAATAAATCATGTTTAAATATGTAATAAAGAGTAGGGTTTTTATATTTGGTATCATAGGATAGGTTTATTTATTTTTGGGATTAGGATTAGAAAACCCCAATGAAAGCCTTAGGGATAAGACTAAGTATAATAAAAATATCCTTAAATTTTGGTGAGTATAGAGTAAGTGATTTATCAAGTAAATACATCCCTTTCTAGATACAAACAAGTAGAGGTGGTTCTAGAACAGATGTATCTAGGGGTAAAAAACGAAAAAACCATTTTAATCTAGAATAGAACATGAACTGGTGCATGAAAACGGGCCTTGCTGCACTCTTATTTTTAAACTTCCATGAGATATGATTTGGTAAATTTATAAGATTAGTATGAACCATTATTAAGGTAATAAAAAAATACCCCTAAGAATATACGTTGGGAAGTAGATCATGGATAACTTAGATTGAAGCCTATAAATTCATAAATTAAGAAAATAAATATAATTTATAAGTTATCCTTTTTTTCATTGGATTCCTCTTTACGTGTTACCCATAAATTTACTTTTATTCCATCCAATGGCCAGTAATAGGAGGAATTAGGTTAACAACCGATGTGAAGATCAATGTGATGACTGTTATAATGAGATTCCCAATCCGATGGGAGTAGGAATCACAAACTTTGTCATGATACTCTCTTAGTTAACTCAAGTTTTGAAAAGAAACATGGGTCAAGAGGAACGTCCACCCCCCCTAAGAAAGAACAAGCCACAATCAAGAGCTTCATGAGACAAAGGCCTCCTACTTTTAATGGACCATCCGATCCCTCAATCACTAAACAATGGATAAAATTCATTGAGAAGATCTTCTCCATCCTTCAATGTTCCGAACAAGAGAAGGTTCTTATGGCTGCTTATCATATAGAGGGTGAATCTATTCAATGGTGGACATTGATAAAAAATACGAAGCCTGAGGAAGAGATCGAGGTATTGGAATGGAAGGATTTATGGAAAATGTTTTTCGATAAATATTTTCCTTGTACCCTCCGGCTTAATATGGAAAGGGACTTCCTTGACCTCAAGAAAAAAATGATGAATCCATCAGAGCGTACAAGGAAAACTTCACAAGGCTTTCATGATACACCTCTGGCTTTGTCGTTACCCCTAAATGCAAGGTTGAACACTTCTTTAGTGGGATAAAACCTAGCCTATAGAAATCCCTAGAGATCTGTGACTTTGATAGCTATGAGGAAATTGTCTAATGTGCCCTCAAAGACAAAATGAAGATTGACGAATCTTAAGGGTATCATGGGGATAATAATTGAAAAGTGGACTTTAATTCTGATGGTATGATGGATAAATACAATGGTTATTAGAAATTATAGCACCCCACTTGACAAAGGTGAGGAAAGAAGCACCCTAGAAATTTCTTAAAGGGGGTGAGGAAATGCTTTAGGTGTCGAAGAGAAGGGAACCTAGCCATTAATTTCTCATAAGAAAAACCCACTGCCATGATAGAGGAGAGGAATGATCTATTAAAACCTCAACACATTGTTCATTGCTTCAACTACAAAGAACCATGATGATTTATAAACCAGTTCCCTAAGCCAAGGGTTTTCAAAGGCAACCAAAAACCTCCAAGGTAGAAATGGAAATCTTTTTCCATCACTACCATTGAAGCAAATCCCAACAATTAAGTAGTGATAGGTACGTTAGTTATTCATTCAAGAATAGAAAATGTACTTTTTGATTCTATTTCTATGAATTCTTTTATATCCCAAAACTTTAGTAGAATAATCCCAACACCACCAGAAATCATGGAAGTAGAGATGTCGGTGAGAATGGAAAATGAGGAAATTATTGCATCCCATGAATATAACTCCTCCTCTATTAAAATTTGTGGATTAAACTTCCTGGAGAACCTCATCATACTCCTTATGGTGGGATTTGATGCAATTATTGACATGGATTGGCTTTCTCTATATAAAGAAAATATAAATGACCGTGAGATGGAAATCACTCTCCATATGGAAAATCGACCCCTGATTCTATAAAATTTCAAGGAGGAGAATGAATCTTATTTAGCACCATCATATCATGCTTGGATATTAATAATCTGTGAGTATGCGTATCTTGCTCAAATGATTGAGTCCAAGGAAGGAACCATCCTTGAAGACATGCCTATTGTGAGGGATTTTATTGAAGTGTTTCCTGAGGAATTTCCTGGTCTTCCTCATAGAAGAGATATTGAATTATCAATTGATCCTATACTTGGGGAGTTTCCAATATCCAACACTCTATATAGAATGTATGTTGTGGAGATTGAGGAGATAAAGAAAAAACTACAGGAGAATCTAGAAAAAGGGTTTATAAATCCAAGTGTTTCACCATGGGGTGCACTAGTCCTCTTTGTCAAGAAGAAGGATGGGTCAATGCACCTTTGAATTAATTATCACGAGCTTGAAAAAATCATGATAAATAAAAATTATCCTCTTCCATGAATTGATGAATTGTTCTATCAAATACATGGAGAAAAATAATTTTCTAAGGTGGATCTGCGGTCGAGATATTACCAAGTAATGGTGAAGGAGGATATCCACAAGATTGCTTTTCATACGAGGTACGTGCACTATGAATTCATATTAATGCCTTTAGAACTCACTAATGCTCCATAAATATTCATGGACTTGATTAATAGAGTCTTTAGAGATTACCTCAACAAATTTGTGGTATTATTTATGGACGATATTCTAATATACTTCAAACCCAAGGAGGAGCATGAGGAGAATCTAAGAACTGTACCAGAGAACTTGTAAAAGGAGAAGCTATATGCAAAGTACAACAAGTGAGAGTTTTGGTTGAAGGAAGTATCATTATTGGGTCATATCATAACAAGCAATGGGATATCTATGGATCCCTCCAAGACAAATGTAATTGAGGGATGGATGAGGCCAACATCTATAACAGATATCCGTATCTTCCTTGGGTTAGCTGGATATTATCAATGATTTGTGAGAAATTTCTCACAATTGTCAAACCCTCTTACCAAGATAACTCAGAAGGGATTCAAGTTTTCTTTGAGTGATGAATGTAAAGATAGATTCAAGGATTTAAAAATGATTCTTATCATTGTACCCATTCTCATACTACCCATAAGTGGAGATTTTTTTGTGCTATTCAGTGATGCTTTGAAGAAGGGCCTGGGCTATGTGTTGATGAAAAATGACAGTCATTGCCTATGATTCAAGACAATTGAAAGTTCATGAGAAAAACTATCCAACACATGATCTGGAGTTGGATGCAGTAATATTCACTTTAAAAATTTGGTGACATTATCTCTTTGGGGAGAAGTGTGAAATATATACGGATCATAAAATCCTCAAGTATATATTCACATAGAAAGAGTTAAATAGGCACCAACGAAGATGGTTAAATTTGATCAAAGACTATGACTGCTCAATCCATTACCACCCTGGAAAAGGGAACAAGTTAGAAGATTCTCTAAGTATAAAGGACCCAACGATTCTATCATTGATGATAATTTAAAAGGATCCAATATTATTATATTTGATAAATATGGACATGGGGATCATAAATAAGGGAACATCATAAATCCTTTCACAAATGATTTTTCAACCATCTCTTTTGGAAAGGTTGAAGGATAATCAAAAAGATGATGTGGGAATTCATAAGAAAGTGGAAATAATCAGAAAAGGGAAATCCTCAATGTTCAATGTTAATGAAGAAGGAATTTTGAGATTTGGGTCAAGACTATGTGTTCCATAAAATCCGGAGTTAAAGAAAGAACTTTTGGATGATGTGCATAGTTCAAATTTCTCTATTCACCCAAGAAACATAAATATGTATTCAGATATCCAAGGGAATTATTGGTTAGATATCATGAAGAAGGACATCACTGAGTATACATCAAAGTGCTTGTTATATCAGCAAGTGAAGGCTGAGAGGTAGAAGTATAAGGGGATGATGCAACCATTACCCATACCAACATGGAAATGAGATAACATCACCATGGAATTTGTCACTAGACTTTCAAAGACATAAAAAAAAACAATAATATCTGGGTTATTGTGCATCATCTTATAAATATTGAAAACTTCATTGCAATTTGATAGGATTTCTCACTAGATCAACTGGAACAAATATACATCAGAGAAGTGGTAATGCTACATGGAGTACCACTATTGATTGTATCTGATTGAGATCCAAGATTCACTTGTAAGTTCTGGACGAGTCTCCAACATGCTCTGAAAATCGAGTTAAACTTCAGTACCTATTATCATCCTCAAATTATTGACCAATATGAGCTGACTATACAAACACTTGAGGACATGTTGAGAGCATGATCAAGGGACTTAGAAGGAGTATGGGATCAACATATTCCTCTTGCTGAGTTCTCTTACAACAATAGTTTCCACTCAAGAATCCAAATGGATCCTTATGATTCCCTTTATGGGAAGAGGTACATAACACCAACATGTTGGGATGAAGTTGGGTAACAAAAACTCATAGTTCCATAAATGGTCGAAGAAATGGTGGATAAGGTTAAGACCATCCGACAACACATTAAATATGCACAAAGTCAAAAAAAGAGCTATGATGATAATCGTCGATGAGACCTAGAGTTTGATGTTAGAGACATAGTATTTCTCCGTTTATTATCATGGAAGAGAGTTATGAGATTTTGGAAGAAGGGAAAGTATAGTACAAGGTACATCAGCCCTTTTGAGATCTTTGATCGCATCAGAGCAGTGGCCTATCGACTAGCACTACCACCAAACCTATCTCAAGTACATGATGTATTCCATGTATCAGTATTGAGGAAGTACATACCTGACCCATAACATGTACTCAATCTGAAGTTGGTACCATTGGAGAATGACCTATCCTATGAAGATAATCCGGTGAATATCTTAGATCGTAGGAAAAAATTTCTAAAAAATAGGACAATACCCCTCTTCAAAGTGTTGTGGAGAAACCACAAGTTAGAATAAGTAATGTGGGAACTAGAGGAAGTGATGAGGCAGAGTTACCCTTATCCATTTTAGTGTGGGAAAAGAAAATTTTGAGGGTGAAATTTCTTAAGGGGGAAGGTTGTAACGACCCGAACATTCATGAATGAAATTCACTTTCCTTTATTTAATTAAATGTCTTATGGATAGAGAAAAAACAAGCATTTTTTTATTTTATCCAATTAGGTTTAAATGAATGTTAAGTATCATTACAGTTGATAATATAACTATATAATAGTGATCACATGACTCGTATAAATTTAATGTTTTTAAAAATAATTTTTTCGACATAGACAAAGGAGCGGATGGCCTCATCCAGTAGACTCGAGCCATATGAAGCTCTTCAGAGCCCAGAAAGGAGGTAGCATCACTGGGATTTTCTCTTGACCAATCCAAATTTGAGATTCAACATGTTAAGCTTGAACGGAATCACCTATGATAGAAGTAATGGTTAATATAGATTACCACCTAAGTGATGTTATCAGAGTCTCCCCAAGAGTTTATCACTATCGCACACCTTACCCTTAGGTATTACACATGTGTTATAAGGGGTTATGTAATAAGTTATTAGTTACTTATTGTGTAATACCTTTTATAAATAAAATTATTATTCCATCAATTCCTTTATGATAAGTTTTTTTCTTAAAAATATAATGAATTAGATAAATTGATTTTTCAGGTAAAATGGTACTTTTCATTAATATATAAATTATTATATTAAACTATGTTTTTATTAATAATGTGATTATAATAGTGTTATAAGAACACTCATTTTAATTATCAATGATGATTATATTTATTTTTTTTACTTTATAAAATATTAAGTATTCAGTTTGATAAGAATTATATTTTCATACAATAAAACAGAAATTGTATTTTTAATTAAAGAATTTATTTTGATGAATTAATGAATTTTTGAAATAATTAATATTTTAATAAAATATTATTATCAAATTACTCATATGAATAATAAATTAGTATATAATTTTTATGAAGTCAAATTTAAGTTTTATTAAGGTTAAAAACTATTTTTTTTCAAAACCCATCAATTTTCAGTAAATATAGGTTTTTATTTTAAAATTGAAAATTCACATATTTATTAAATTATTTAGATAAAATAAATATTACTTTTGGAATCATGATGTTGAAATTATCCAACGGTTAAATTTTCATAATTTTCTTAGACAATCGAATTTTTGGGTAAAAATTAAATACCTTATAAATATATAATTTGTTTTATGACATCATAATGACCCAATAGTGATGTAATAAAATACTATAAAAGGTATATTTGGACAATATATGTTTTAAATTTAAAATAATGTGATTTTATATTTTTTTATTAATTTTACAATGCCTTAGTGGACCCTCTAAGACTTATAAAATATTTTAACATTTTAAAATGATTTCCTTGAGAGTGTGACTCACCTCCACATAAGAAAGCCTAATATTTTAATAATTTTGGAAATTGGACTTATAAAATAATTTTTTACACTACCCTTTTTCAAAAAACATGGGCAAAAACCATGATATGGTTTGTGGGTTTTAATATTTAATTATATAGGTTCCAAAACCTAGGTTTGTGAAATATTAAAGAATTCCCCTCTCATTTCCTATACAAACCCACTCAATCTCCCATTTCTATTCACTCAAAACATTTGGATCTCGACCAAACTCTGAAATTCTATCTCTATAATCCTATCATGACACCCCAAGCTCCCAAAAATCCTCTCTCAATCATCTTCCAAGCTTTTGGGATAACACTTCCAAGTAAGGGATCCTCACTTTCCTCTCCTCCTTTCCAATTCAACCATCTTATTTGAAAGTAGTTCTTGTAATTTCAAATGGTTATAATTTTATTATTTTATAATAATTCTATTAATGTCTCTTTGATGTTATTTTAATGAGGGATTATTTATCCTCCCTCATTTTTACCCTTACCTAAGTCGTTACTATGCCAAAATTTCATAAGGGATTTCACTCTTCTCATTTCCATTCAAGATACTCTTTTACATTATGCTTCTTAAGATCCATATTTATATGTTGGGTTATAATTTTACATGACCCCCATAATATCAATTTTATGTATATATGATGAGATATTCCTTTCACTCTCATCAAGATCCCTATGATCCTTTAAGCACACCTGTTACTATGTTGAAATTCCATAAGGGATCTTCCACCCTCCTCTTTTATCAAGCATTATTTTCATGTTATGTATTTGAATTTATTTTATTACTATGTTGAGATATGTTATTATATATACTCCTTACTTTCCATTTTATGTTTAAATTATGATATCCCATTCCTCTCTCATTTATCCCTCTTATGAACCCTTATGTATACTCGTTATCATGCAGAATTTTCGTAATAAATTACTTCATTTCTCTTTTTTTCAAAGCTTATTTATGTTGTTATACCATTTTATTTTCAATTGAAAATGTTAGGGTATAATTTATAACCTCCCCAATACTTACCTCATTATGTTTTAATGATTATATACCTCTTTATTTCTCATTAATCCCTCCCATGTACACCCGTTACCATGCCAAAATTTTGTAAGCATTATTCCATTTCTCCTCTTCCATCAAGTTTATTTATTATATTACGTCTTCTATATCCAAATTACATGTTTTGGGACATGTATATATACGACACATTACTATCCATTTCATGTACATATTATGAGATACCCCTTTCTCTCTTATAAACTATTTTTATGAATTTTTATGTCATGCTGTTATGCTGCTGAAATTGCACCCCGATTTTCCATGCCAAAATCACTGAGTAGTGAATACCATGCCCATTTATCTAGAAAGGGTATTCACCTTTATGAACATTTACTTATTGATTATATAGTTTCATGTATGTATTCCATATTACTTTATCATGGAATAAATTATGATGTTGAATGATTCCATGCTATATGATTTGTGTGGCACACTTATACATGAAATGAAATGTTTAAAAAGGGTGCACCATGATAGCGCTCCAATGCATTGGGTAACATTTAGTATCATGATACGCCATGTACAATGAGGATTTAATAACGATAATTCAAGTATAATAAGGGTTTACTCATGATAATAGAAGTTAAATTAGGGTTTACACATGCTAATTCAAGTGGAATGAGGGTTTACTCATGCTAATTAAAGTGCAATGAGGGTTTACTCATGATTATCAATATGAATGAGCCTTGGATCATGATAATATCACGTTGTATGTCATTTCCACATTTCCATGTTATGATAATCTTTCTATATCATTCCTTTATGTTCATGTTTCTCTTATGCTCCATTGATATGCCTATTTCCAAACATGTAATGTATTCTTCATGTTATGCCTTGTTTCTTACCTTACTGGGCTTTATAGCTCACCCTTTTATTATGTATGTCCTCAGGTTATCCCATTAAATGCTAAGTATGAAGTAATTTTTTAGTCATATAAAAGATTTTTTCAATAAATATGTTGTATTCTATGTCTTAAGTTGTCATGTAATGTTCATAATTTCCCAAGACACTAGACCTCTCGATCCTCAGAGTTGTCTTAAATGAAAGTTTAAGTAATAAATCATGTTTAAATATGTAATAAAGATCAAGGTTGTTATTAAAAATGTCATCAAACCCTTAAAAGTAATATTCTATAAAACTCAATTGATCTCATGAAAATTCAAACACATCAAAAACAAATCCTGAACAATTTTCATTAATCCTAATTAATATTTGACAAAAAATACAATCTTTAACAATTCCATTGGGTACTTCACAAGTCTAATGCATTTTGAAACTAATAATATTATATATATAAAAATTAATTTAAAAATATATATTTAAATCATATTTTAGATGTATCTATTATTCATAGACCTTATAACCTTTATAATATCCTTATTTTTCTAGGGATTTTACATGAAAAGAAAAGGGTGTGTTAAAATAGTCTAATAAGGGTATCATTTAATATTAGTAACATGTTAGTGAATATTCCTCCATATAAAATTATTTTGATCATGGTACAATTATTTTATGATTTTTCCTATTATATGAGTCATTTGAAAACATGTTTATGTTTTTTAGTTATCATACTTTACTTATGTATCAAGAATATTGATTATTTGGGGAACAATGATAACATTTTTTGGAAGAAAAAATTCAATCTTTATCAAATTCAATAGATAAAATCTAAATAACAAGATAAATGTACCCTAAAATTTCATAAAATAGATCAGACCCATTTAGTTTATAATTAGCTTAAATATAATTTCATCAACCGAATAATTATTCATGAAAAAATCATAGTTAACACTACTCTACTGTGTTTTTGTTTAATTTAATAATCCAATATAATATCTATGTAGAAATATCTAAAAAATATTTATAAAAATAAAAACAATGTTCATTTTCTCTCAAGTTATAACATGATAATCACTATATTTCATTCATTACTAACTATAGCAAGAATCTATTGCTCTCTCTCTTGTTTCTTGAGATATGGGAGAAATGAGAGAATTATCTCTAGGGATTGAGAGAATTTTAGACAAATAGTTTTTTGCCTCCCACATCTAACAATGTATATAGTGGAAGAAATTTGTTTTTTAATATATACCTTGGTTAAAATATGATAATTTCACAAATTCTTATATCCCTATTTTAATCTAAGTCATAACCCACATAACCATAAAATAATAATAATAATAATAAAAATTACTATTTATTCATGACACATGATTCATTTAATATCACTTATTAAATAAATAAATAAATATTTATTTAAATTATATAAAATCAAATAAATAATTTACATTTGATCATTAAACTTGATCCGCATTATCACATAAAATTTATCAAACCTTAAATAAAATATATTAATTTTCTAAAATAAAATAAATATTATATTCACTAATCTTACAAATAAATAATTGAGAGAAAAGGAAACATTGTGCACATCACAATGGATCCTGAAGCAGTTTTAGAGCAACTCAAAATGGGTGAGTTCTCAATCATAGTGGCTTTATTTCTTCCTAAAGGCTATCAGCCTCTGAAAATTGAATAAATCAAGGAACGAATATCATTGATTTGGGGGTTTTTCATCATGGAAATGCATCTCACTAGGACATGGATATTTTCATATACTCTTACCCAAAGAAGAACTGAAAACAAGAGCTCAGTGCTTTGGCTCCATCATGCTCAAACCAGTAATCATTCAGCTTAGGGAATGAGATAAAAATTTAACCCACTTGAGGTTGGCAACTCCCCCACTCAAATGTGGGTTAGGGTTTATGGTCTAAATTGGATACTCTGGCATCCCAAAATCTTGTATGACATTGCACTATCTATCAGTATTCCGATTAAACTTCATAAAGAAACGGAAGTGGATCGATTCATCCATTTCACGAGGTTCTTGGTGGAAGTTGAACTGGGTTCGACTTTAGTTGAAAAGATTATGTTTTAAATATACAATGATATTATTGAGTTAAAGATTGTTTATGAAAAAATTACAAAATTATGCAAGGAATGTAATGTAGTAGGTCATGAATCAGCTAACTATAGACGCTCCAAAGTCTACATATTCTACTCCTTGTGGGGTCATGAGATAAGAAATTTTCTCAAAAAGAATAAAAATGCACCCGTTCAGAATGTTGATATTCTTCCACAACCACCGTCAATAGGAACCAATGAGAAATAATCTCAGAGTAACATTACTGAAGATGTTAGCAAGTCCCAGGTTGATGAGAAGGGTTGTGAGCCGAGTAACCCACCTGAGAATAAGACGAAATCTTGGGCTTCCATATTCTCATAAGAAGCAACTGTTCCCAGTACTGAGCTAAGTAGAGATGATAAATTGAAAATGGTACAAGTTATTGAAGATGAAATCCAAAAAGAGGTTAATCATAAGCTCTCACCAGAAAGGCTGGCCACCCCAGGTAGCTGAAAGGGTAAGCAAATTTTAGAATCTGACTCATCAGTCTTTTCTAAAACATGTCATGCTTTTTCAAAACCTGTGGTGGATAGCGAGAGTTTCTAACTTGTCTCATACAAGAAGACAAAGTCTCCAATTTTATCCTCTATGGTGGTTGAACAACTGAATGCAGATATCTCTGTACATCTTTTTGATAAAAATGATATTAGTTCTATTGAGATGCAGGAAAATGGGAAAACGTACAAAGATACTATTTCTACAAGTCATGTAATAGAGGCTGAAGAGGTGACGACTCCAATGGAAAGAGAAGTCTCTTCTGATTCATGCAAGGAGAAGCAAGATAGTTCTGATTCAGAAAGCACTGATGTCGAGACTCTACTTAAAAGGCTTCAATAAACTCCCTCAAGCAAGGGGAGATCGAGAGGTTGGGGATGTGGTTGAGGAAGGACTGGATGAACTATAATATCAGAAGATGAGAGTATTCTAACAAAGATATTGAGGAAAAAGATAGGCAGCTAGTTGTTTGCCTTGGGCACTATGCTTTGTATACCTTCACTCTCTTGGGTTTCCTTTATTTTCTTGCTTTGAATAAAATAATTGAGAGATTAAATTAAACATGAATGTTATAAACTATATTATCTTGTGATTTAATTTTATGATCATCTAAAATAGAATAAATATCATTCTTCTAGCTGAGAATAAATTTATTCTTAAATTTAAATTCAATAAAAATAAATGAGTTTCTATATACACTTAGTGTGTGACCCTCTAGGCCCCTTATTAATTGAATATGTAGAACTCACCTAAAGTCTAATATTAACATCTAACTACACATCATGAAACCTATATTGAAATAAATTATTGTAAAAAATAAAAAACCTTCCTATAGACTCTATTGTATAATATAATCCCCTTTTGAATCTATATCTCATCAATCAAGATGCATACATGTTTCATCATCCTATAAGATAGAATTAAATTTCTTTTTTTATAAAAAAACTTGTCTATAAATTACCATGGTAATAAATTTTGGAAGATACTTCAATTTCACTCAAAGGGACATAGATAACTTATTTCATTAACTAGGAAGGAGAAAATACTTTCTTGACCATACAATTAACACCATATCTATTATGACATAACCAACACATACTAACTATCTGTAATCACATGTTATCATAGTTTGCATAAATTCATATAAGTACAAGATTCATGATACACATTAATAATTATATAAGGTGAAAGGACCACACCCACCCTCACAGATAGAAATATCCAATGTCATAGAAAACATGTGGAATTATTATTTTAGGGTTTTTCTTAATAACCTACCTTGTTATAGATAACCAAGTAAAAAATTCATGATAAAAATATTCAATTCTTATGAGCATCTAGAACCAAATAACCATACATCATCTGTGTCCTATTAAATTGATGTATCTAGAACACATGACATATTATTTTAAGAATATTTTATTATATCTCCCTATTCACATTATAGTGGGTAACTAATGTAACTATTTTTTGTGAAAAATATTCAATAAATATTATCACTTTAATGTTACATAAAATAATAATCACTAAGTGATAAGAATAAATTTGTTTTGGAAATGAAAGTAAAAAATTAGCTGGTTCTAGGGAACTAACTCAAAACAAACTTCCACTTACACTAGAGCCAACTGACATTAATGGAAATTGGATCTTACACATCATGAATTTAATGTTTGTTATAAAAAACCAATGTTAAAAACACTTTTTAATATTTCTATAAAGAAAATGATGTTAAAATTCCAAGACAAATGGTTTTGAACCTCAATTTTAGTAAAAATCAATATTATTTTTTCTAAAAACAAATTTATTTACCATTTTTATAGTGAACTTTAAAACCCTAAAATTTTCTCTCTCAATAAAGGTGACCCCTATTAAACATCTCATACCACTCCTATTGATATTATTTGACCGAATACTCTTAATCACACTGCCCCACCCCTCCTTCTCCTCTTCCACACCTCCATATCTTCCCTGCATCACTACTTCCTCTACTCCACCACATTACTTCATCATCTATGAACCACTAATCTATCAATCCTTATCTTCTCTTTCTACCATCTCTTTTAATCTGACTATGTTTCTATAAATTTCATGTTAAATCATTTTATTTATTATTAAATTTATTTTTTATTTGAAGTATAATTGAAATCATTACTAATTTTTCTATTGTACTAATAATTTTTTGATTATATTCACCTGATAAAACTTTGATTCATCACTTCCCTTCAATAAAATATTTCTCTTATATTCATTGTAAGTATTTAAGGATGAAAGTTATCTGTGTTTTTATTTTCTTTGTAAAATTTAAATATGATATATGCCATATATATGATTGATTATTATAATATTGTGTTATATATATGAACTTAATAAAATGATGATTTTTTATTTTGTGAAATTAGTATAATTTTTTCTCAAAATAATATTATAGGTATGTTTGAAATAAATTTTTTAGTTTTTTAATATAATTTCATTTAATTTTTTTATATTTAAACTATTCTAATATCAAAATTAGTACAACTAGTATTGGTTCGATTTTTTTACTCCATTGTTGGACAAATAATTAGTGTATTCACTCTCATTCTAAAATAAAAAACACTAATTATGAGAACTTATGATTATAAGGAAAAATATGTGTTCATGAGGTCATTGTAGAAAATTTCACATAGTAACAAAATTCAGATGTAAATGTATTCATGTACCAATGATGTGTGATACCAAAAGTTCTATTTTATTGTATAAAAATATATCCCATGAGTTATTATAAAATTAATATAATCCATAACTTGTTTAACTATAACTAAAAAATGATATCCCACACAAAAAATTTAATGAATATATAATTTAATTTATTATATAATCATATAATAATTAATGTGGATTTGTTTCACTAAATAAAAATTGTTTATGACTTAATATAGGAAATAATTTTCTTCCCCATGATATCTATCGACATTATTTAAATTATTTGTTCCAATTTGAAAAAAATTCATATGATAAAGGGGGGGGGGGTGATTTTATATCAAATAAACAAACTATAAAATATGAATCATAAATAAAAAATATATTAAATCAATTTTGGAATATGATAAATAAATACCATTAGTTTATATTTTTTGAAAAATATATTTTTCCAATGTTAATTTTAATTTTTATTTATTAAGTTTCTGTAAATATATTATTAAATTTTATTGTTATTTTAGGTAATTTATGAATTATAATTCGATAAATTCATGGAGAAAAAGTGAAAAATATGATAAATAGGTTTTGATTTCTTGGAATTTTCTAAATGAAATATTGAAAACAAAGTCATGTTTTACTATCTATGCATGTTGTGTTTGAATATGAGAAAATTAATTTCCATAGAAATTAAAAACCATTTGATCTTATATGTTTTTTATTTGAGTTATTACTATTGAATATGGAATGTGAATTAATATATAATTCAAGATACAATGTTGATGAATATTTTTAGTATGAGATAGGTGACTATATTGAAGAATTAATTCATGATGTAGGAGTTGAAACCATTGAAAGTGACTATTGAATGATTTTATAGAGATACTAAAAAACTTTTGTTCTGAGGTTGTACTAATTTTGTAATTCTAAAAGTAGTCTTGATATTAGTTAACTTAAAATATATAAATGGTTATATTTATAAAATTTTCATTAAATTGTTATAAATTTTGAAAGATTTACTTCTAAAAGGCAATGATCTTCCAATTATGATGCTAAATAAAATTATTCCAAATGAGATTGGGGTATAAGAAAATATAGTTTTTCCCTAATGACTATATGATGTATAATAAGTAATATTAATGTTTTTCAAAATTTACTAAATATGGGACATGGAGATATAAAATGGATGGAAGATCTAACTATGATTCATCCCTAGGGATAGGTACTAAATCTCTTAATAGGAAAATTTAATATATTTAAATAATTCCCTATTTAAAGCATTTATTTAAAAATTAAAGTGATTGAAAGAGGATAAAATGACATGGAAATAAGATAATATTTAATGGAAACCTATTCCACCCCATTGATTCACCATAATAGAACCGATTTGATCAATATTTTGCTAATTTTGGAAATTAAATTTGAAATATTAGAATGGGATTGTTCATGGATAATATAAATCCACATCATATAATCAATAGATAAAATTATTCCTTCCATGTTATGATGGTAATTTACATCCTCTCCCTATAGATATATATGAAGCGAAAATATGTAATGACGAGCTTAATGTTTTCAAGACCAAAATAGTTTGGAAATGATATTGATGTTTAATTTCCAACATTGATTGATTATTTAAAATTTTTATGGGTGGTAAGAATTAAAGTGTTTGATTTATAATAAAAGAGCATTTCATTCTTCATGCTATGATAATTTTTAGTATAAAATATTTTCATACATATAGAAATTGATTTGGATACTGTGTTAAGGGATATAATGCTTGTCTAATTTATAAATAAGGTAATTGATATCATCAAATATAGAATGGGTTAAAGATAGTGTAAATGGTTCATTGAATATTTTTTCTAATGAATAACCCTCATAAAATATTAAAATAACTATATAATTATTTATAAGAGTTTTATGACCCCAAAACCTTTTTTGATTTATGAATATTACAACAGGGTGAAAAATATTGATGTTATATTTGGGAAAATTGAATGTTCAGTTCATTAACAAAATACATAGAAGAAAAGGTCCATATTTTTAAATCTAAATTATTAGATATTTTTAGAGGTAAAACATCACATTAATATTATGCATTTTGAGAAAAGAATTTGTGACAGTTTGATCAGAAGTTTTTTATATATTAAATTAAATTATAAAGAGGGATTACATGATACATTAGACTTAATTTCCATAGGAATAAATATAGATTTTTCTATCACTATAAAAAAAACTTACCTTCATCTTATTACATATTATCCATGGGTTAAAAAATGTTTTTTAAATGTATTCAAGGTATTAAAGTACCAATTAGGTATTATTATAATGTAAAATATCTAGTTTCATTAAATGATTTGAAATTAATAGGAATGAAATCTTATGACTATTATGTATTAATACATCAAATACCATTATTTGAACTTCATAAAATATTTCTGATGCCTGTCAAAAAGGCTATCATCAAGTTGTGTTACTTTTTCAATTTAATTTATAGAAAAGTTTTATATCCTAACTTGTTAATTATATTTTAAAATAAATATGTCCTTATACTTTTTCGAATGGAGATATATTCTACACCATAATTATTTGATATAATGGTACATCTAATTATTTTTTATTGCGATAGATAATATTATGTGGGAATTCATATTTACATTGGTTGTATCCTTTTGAAAAATATATGAAAATTATAAAGGGATACATTAACAATTCGAATAGAAGAATGACCTATTTTGTTTTAAAAAATATATATGAGGCGGTGATTTCATTATTTAATAAATACTTATATGAAGTGTAGTGTGTTAGTCTCCCAATACCTCACCATTTGGTAGTCAATGATGAAGATAATGGGATTCATGGATTAAAAGTTAATTTAATAGAACTTGATGAAATAATGTTGGCACTTTTATATATTTTGAACAAAATAGGTGAGGTTTAACCATATATATCATCACATATTGATGTATTGAAGGTAAAATATATGAAAATAAATTAAAATTAGTTGATGATTGAGCATAAAAAGACACTTTTTTCATGATTTAAGGAGGATTTCTTCATTGATTCATTCATATAAATTAGAAACCTTGAATTGGTTAGCTAAGGGACCATGTAATAATGTGATCACATGTTTTTGTTTTAAAATTAATGTTTATAAATTTTATATAAAAAATAAAAAAAGAAACCAATTAATTTTTTGATTGTGAAAGATAAAAACCTAATTTTTGATCAACAACATATTTTGGAGCTGTTGAGGATATATGGAAAATTGATTATATTAAATTTAAAATAGGGATGTGAAACCTAATAATTTTAGATTTACACTTATTTATTTAAAAAGGTTTAGTTGAAAATAGGAACCATTTTTCATAGTGATTCATGAGAAGTAAATATTTTATGTTATTGATCTATCAAAAAATAGATGATATGTCATTTTTCAAGGTAAAAAAATTCATTTAGGTGATGAAAATGTTGATGTTGTTGTAAAATTATGAGATAATCCTTCATCTATTACAATATTACCTAATGATAATGATGAATGTTATATATACATGGTCCATGCTATATGAAATGATCTCATATAAGTGATATGAATTTTTTTTAATCTTATAATAATTCTTATAAATATCATTTTTTTATATTTCAGATAAAATTACACATGTAACAACACTTTATTTTTTTGAATTTAATATTTAAATATATTTATACTGATCAATTATGCTGTTTTTATTAATATTTATATTTTAAATGTTTAGGCACACATTTTTTGGTTGAAGAATCCGAACACCATATTTTTCCATTATCATTTCTTTGTATCCACCATTTATAGGTACCCAACTTTTCCCATCTATATTAGATAAAAAATATTTTTAATTTATTTTTTATTATGACCAATCAAATATTTACTAAATTTAAATCATTTATTTCTATTCAAAAATAGTTACACAAAATTTCAATAAATTTGTATACATCTATTTAATTTAAGTACATGAAGAAAGATAAACATTTACTAAGGTAAGTATGTATCCATTCATATATATATATACCTATAATAATTAAATTAATTAATTAAATTTAAATTATGTTAAATTATTTTTAGAACTATATATGTGCCTACTGTTACCGAGTATTATTCTTATCTATAGAAGATAATACCTAAAGTTAGTAAATGTGATATTACACATTTACCAAAACTTTCATTTTCTCATTGGAAAGAAAAGGGGATACTAGTTAAATTTGATGATAGAAATAACCTAGTATACCCCAATGTGAAGTATTTTAGGATTTTTATAGCCATATAGAGTTAAGGTAAGTTTATCATATTATATCTTAATTGGAAGAGCGTTGAATAGGAAAAAATAGATCAATTATGGGAGTGCATAATGGTAAAATATCTCAACTGATTTTTTCACAACAAATATTATATATTTCATATGACCAATATTTAATATATTAAATTATAAGTGATATTTTAATTTTCTAATATTAAATATGTTAATAAGATGTAGATTAATTGTGTATAAATTAGATGGTGGTATTTTAAATAAAATTTGAATTTATATTATATTTTTGGGAAGAAAAATAATGAAAATATATGACATAAATATTGGGTTTTAGATACATAGACATGGGAGAATTTTGTCTCCAGTTTATAGGAGAAATAATTTCTATTTTGATAATTATTTTTTATAAAATAAGTTTGTATAATTATTTTACAAATTATTAATGAATTATGCATTTACTTTTATATTACTAGAATCTGAGAGATCTCATCAGGAGATCCAGTCACAAAATATATACCCTCTACTTTGTCACATGGGGGTATCATTTACTAAAGGAGAAAATTATTACCAATTTTTTTAATAATTAATAGATAAATAATGTAGTGAACTAGAATAGTTTTAGTTAAATCCTTGATCTCCACCAATTTATATAAAAAAATGGAAGAGGTTGAGAATGAAAAAAGGGGAAGTAATTTACTAGTTGATCAAAATATGCAACCAATAAGGTTATAAGAAATTAATTACTATTTTTATTATAAATTTATCATACTAATATGAAATTTACATAATTAATTTAAGGATTAACTTTAGGATAAAGTGACATAAGGGATATTTATACCTAAGGGTAATAAGGGAATTCTTACAAACAATTTAGGTAAGGAATAACTCCTAGGGAATGTTAGAGGATTTGAGATGGGTGTTAGTATTAGAAATGTTTTTTTACCTAGTACTGCATCATGGGAGGATAAATGAAAGAGTGAAATGGATTCCATGAAGGATCATATTTAAAGGTTTGATCGGTCAATAAACGAGTGAATTAGATATTTTATAGAGATTATGTTTATAGAAATATTGAGACCAAACAAACTCACATAGCCTATCTATCCAGCTCCTCTACCTCCTTAATTAGACTCAAATGTGTACTATGTGTTACATATCATGGATCCATTTTTATATATTATAGTATATGAAATCATACACAATCTGGTAAATTATTTACACCATCAACTTATAAAAATGGATCAAGTAAGAGTAAAGATAAATGAAATTATTGATCTTACCACTCTAGTGTCATTGCCTACTAAAAGGTGACTATAGTCAGACTAAGTCCTATACATTTTTTACTTTGGGAAACTAACCTTATACATCATTTTATATATGAGGTATGTGTTATTTTTTCAAATTTTATTTACTTTTTATTACAAATTACTTGATTTTTTTAACATTTTCCTTATATATGAGTATATAAAATATAAATAATCATTAAAAAAGAAATAAAAGTTTCTAGGACCAACAATTTTAGATAATACTTAGTTTTACTATGGGATAAAAAAATTATCAGTGAATTATTTTATGTTGGGGAATTTTTATGAATTTTCATTGACTACCAACATGGTTAGGAAATTCTATATGATAAAAATATTTAAAAAATATGTCTTATATATTTTTATTTGTGATGATATCATAGTACCTATGTTTCATTTGTTTCCCATATTAGTAAATTTAAATTTAAATTTTCATTTCATTAAGTAAATATAACTTATAGTAATTTAATTTATTATTTATATGTAATTGGGTATCTTTAATCTATTTTCATACAAAATAAGAGAACTTATGATTATGGATTTATGGATCTAGAATAAATTTCAATGGCTATGAAATACCTAAGAAAGACTGCTAAAGTTCAATATATATCTCAAATATTGACTAACATAGAATATATCTCAAATTTTAACTAATATATATATCAAGTGTCTTTTATTTCTATTCCTTGATCAGTAAGAAGACTTATATAATTTAAAGTTATTATTCTTTATAATTTTAATTATTTATAACTATTCTATTATAGTGGACATTGGATGTTTTATTTATTTTGACCACATAAATGAAAAAAATATTGTTTAGGTTTCTTATTAGGTGATGTTCTTGAATTTTTAAATTTTTTTGAATTTTAAGTTTTATTCTATTTAATTAGTTCTTCAATATTAAAATTTTCATATTACATATGTTTTTGTAATTAATATATAAAAATAAAACATGTCATGGAATTTGTTTCATAGACTTAACTTATCAATAAATAATCTAAATATAATTAATTATGGGATGATGTACATACGTAACATTTATATTAGTTAATATATGGTTTGTATTGCATAATTTATTATATTTTTGATTTGGAAAGTCTTATTTCCTAAATAAAATTCCATCATAAAAAAGAAAGATTTTAATGTGGTTATTATGATTTATGATTCATTTTTGTTATTATTATGACTGTAATGATGATAAATTTTTATAAGGATTGTTTAATTATAACTCTTATATTTTAAACCAAAAAAATTTTATTTTTAAAGTTAGACTATTTATTATTTTAGTAGATTTTTTATGACATTACATCATATTTGGTAGAAGAATTAAACCATATTTGAGGATTATTTATGGACTATTTTATAGGATTTATTAATTTTCATATATATAGATAAAAGTTTATTTTATATGTATTTTCATAGTAAATGTTATTGTAGTAATGTTTAGAATGAGTTTCTATTTATTATTTGATGTTGTTTGATATTTCTAGTACTACCAATTTTATATTTATAGGGAATGGGGTATAGTATTGTAAGATATATATTTTTAAAATAAATTTTGATTTCATGTCAATTATTATAATAACTAATGTTGAAAGGAACTTTTTACATCAGTTATGTAAGTCCCAGTAGACCAGTGTAGACACACCCTAGAGTGGGGGGGGGGGGAATCAGGTGTGGTCATTTTTTACCAAATTCTAACTTTCATTTTAACTTTTTACACCTTTGGTCTTTGAACCTATTTTTATAGTTAATAAAAATGGATGTTTTATTGTTCAACATAGAATACATCTATATGTAATGCAAGAAAAGTGTTAAATTATGGAAAATGTTTTTTACAAGGTTTGGACCTTTATAGGAATCCTAATCCTTAATTTTATATGGATATCAAATTCATAGATTCTACACTATAATTTTATCATCTATACAAGTAGAGTTTGACTATGTATTATCATAAAACTATTCTCACTCTATTATAAAGGTGAGGTGTTCACTATATTACATAAGTGAACTATTCAATATATTACACAAGTGAACATACTTTAAATACCACGAAATATTTATATGATAATCACACCAATTATATTCATAACTTATAACTCTTGAAGTACATCACCAAATATATCTAAGGATATCACTGCACCTGAAATTATGTTATTTTTACTCAATAATAAAGTCTTTTAATGCCTTATTATCTTTAAGAACAAGGGATATCAACAACCATTATATATTTTATAATAACTCTAAAAATCAGTCCTTATCACTTATTCTTCAAGAATCACATCCTAGAAAATCTTACTTGATGAGAATATAATGAATGTCAAAACTCTAGAATATTTCCTAGTGATGAAGACACTAAAAATATTAGGCCTGTACTTGATCATAGAATGAAAAACCTCATAGTAATTCTGCTTCTCTTATTCTCTTCTTATTCTTTGACACACAAAATATCTTTCTTCTTGGTTTAACATCAGTTATTCTTCTTTCTCCTCTTTGAAACCCATATGATAGAAAAATTTATCACATAATCAAAATATTCTTTTTATTTCTCAAGATCACTCATTATCTCAGACGACACACAGTTATAAAACACTCAACTATCACTTCTTATATACTATCTATATTTAATGATTTTATTACCTTCTCATATAGATTAATTAAATTATCCATTCATTTTAAATGTAAAAAATGGAATGTATGGAGAAATTTTTTATTTCCATCCAAAAAATACAATAATAAATTAATATCTTCTGGGTTCCCATGATATTCTGTGTACATATAAAAATGATCTCACATGGAGTAGTTACCTATGTCAATTTACTGGAATTACCTTTATTTTTCTATCATTTTATTCTAGCCATGAATATCTACTCTCTTTTTCTAACAGGATTGAAATTTTCTTCTTTTTAAAATATTACATAATCATATCTACACTTAGAACATTTAACATGGATATATAATAATAAAAAAACATCTTGTGTCTTGGCATGTCTCAAATCACAACTTGAGAGTTTCTAGAAAATTAGTATAACCTCTATCTTGGACTTATACACTACAACTTCCATCTTAGATCTTATTTATATTTATCATCTTAAATCACAAATATTTTTTTGATTTTTAAGACATTAATCACATCTCCAACATCAACCCATTTATTTTACTCTAAATGTAATATTATATAAATATCATCATTCTTAAAAACTCATTCAATAAGAATCAAAATTTATATTATGATATTTAAAATATGGAATCACAGTTCAAGAATCATCATTTTCTCATCTTCATTATGATCACATATAATGAGTTTAAAATATTCTCATTTGGAACTCATATATTTATATAAAAATGTTATTATTTATCTTATTCTCATTTATTATTCCTATTTTAAAGATTGGATCATGGCTAGTCCTAGAATCTTGATGTTTGGAATTTGAAATAATGGATTTGTAATCATCAAAATTAATTTTATTCATTAGAATATAAATTCTAGAAAATTTATTTTTCATCTAGAAGGATTCAAGAAATTTACCTAAGTGTTTACCCATTCGAAGTCTCTTGGGACTCATTTTAACTCCTAGATGAATCTTCCAAACTTGGGAGTTACTCATCCAAAATCCTCAAGGAATCATACATAGCTTGGAATAACTCATACAAAAATCCAGGTGATTCACATGAACAATCAAATAGAACTGATATGTGCAAACTAGAAGTCTTCCATAGTAGCTCAAAGTCATATAGTGGGGTATCTAAATCCTTACATGGGAAAAATCTTTTGTTTTAAGTCTCATGTGAGGGTAATTACAAAGTAATATTCCATGTCAAAGTTATAAACTATGAGAGTTATCCATTTTTATACTCTAATCCCAAAAATTTCATACATATTCAAATGAATATAGACTTCTCAAGATCTAAAAAAACCTTAGAACAACTTCAAATAATCCAAGGGATTATCAGAATAATTCTAAACTTCTCTAGATTTTCCAAGGTATTTTGCATAATATTAAATATTCAAATGTATTATTTTTATAAGTTTTAACTTATTCTACAAATAAAACTTTATAACCCTTCATCCAAGATTATGTCACCATTGATTTTAGCATGAAACTTTCCAAATAAACCTTATATGGTTTCTACACACATTGGGATATATTACTATAAGACTTTGAACTTTTTTAAATCAATTAATTACAACTTATGCAAGCTTTCCATTATAGTTTCAATTGTTATCTATTTTAATAACTCTTCCATTCCATTTATAAGTATTAATAATGGAAAAAAATCTATTATTATTTATTGTGTTGATACCCAATCCATTACCCAATTCAACACCTTTGTATAATTACATTACAAGAATATTGACAGCAAAGATAATCGACATAAAACACAACTTAAATACATAGGGCACTTAAATCCACCCTTTAGATTTGTTTTCAATTCAAAATTTTCTTCTAAATTCAATGTGACTATTATACCCCTAATTTAAAATAAATTCAAAGGTAAATATAGGGTATTCTCACCCTTATTGATATGATATGGATATCAGGGAAGGTCTTCCAAGTAAAATTCTTCTCCTTATTTAATCTTCTAATTTTAAGAAGATTATTCTACCCTTAGGTTATTTTACTTTAATTGTGATTAATTATTTCCATGAGAGATGGATGGAAGCAAATTTTCTATGAGTAATGATCCATAAACTAATAAAATCTAATTTTATGTGGTCTAACCCTTTATAGAAAACAATATTGACTAATTGAGATAAAAAATTTGTCTAAAAATGTCCATAATGTGATACCAACTCTAAATTTCACATATTAAGGGTAGATCAAAAATATTTTCAATGAATTTTATAACCTAAATTTCACTTAAACAAACACATAAAAATAATTCAAGTTCTTGGTAATTTATCCCCCATTTTTTTAGATAGCCACTCCCTATGATAATCATGATTCCCCAGGCTAGATGGACCACTGAGAGTGAGTGGGGGTGGGGGGGGGGGGGGTGAATCAGTGTTATTATTTTATAAATTATACCTTTTTAATTCAACCTATTTAAACTTTTCAATTTTCAATCCACTTGAATATATTATATAAACATCACTTCATATACAAAAAAATGTAAAGAAGGCATAAAACACAAGGATTTATAAGATTCAGTATAAAAACAATCTCCTTTACACGAGTTAGTCACCCCAATCATAGTTTCTCCACTATATGTATAAGTGATTACAACTAAGGACCTTCTTAGTCCATTCAAAATATATTACCACTATGATCCAAATTCTAGAGTTCCACTAAAATAATAAAACTCTCTTTTATAATGTATAATCCAAATAATGAAAGATATCATTATACACCAGGCTTCTTTTGCACCTCTTGATATAGACCAGACTCCATGAATATGTTGGATTAATAGTTTTTCATGCATACAACTTCACTTATATATACCCAATTCTTCTCGAGAACATGGTCATCTAGCTTTCTTAGCTTTTTATATATTCATAGGATATGGTTTTCCACAACACTTTGAATACTTAGACATAATAGGTCTCTTTATTCTTCAATATCTCCTGAATTCAAACTCCTCTATTTCTCTTTGATACCATTGAAGTATCGAGTACTCAAAAATCTATCGCACTCAATATTTATGAGTTATCTCATTCAATTCCTTTTCTTCTTTAGTACATGTACTATTTAATATTCATAGAGTATCATGAATATTTAGTTTCTATTTAAAATTGGAAACTTCCTTGAGTCTCAAATGGTATGCAATATTTACTTTTAAATATAGAATATATTTTCAATTTGAATTATCCTTTGAAATATCTCAAAATATTTTTCAAAAATTCCCACTTATGTCCCAACGAGACAAGAGGATAATATATCTAGCGAGGATCTATAAAGGAGAGGGGAAACCAGATAAAAAATACAACATATCTCAAAAATATACATTAAGAAAGAAATAATTATGCTATTAATCCAAGGAATAAAACCTCTATAGTTCTGGAGAATGATTAGTTAAATTCAAAAGGGTATTAAGATGATATTAGGGAAAAAAGTCCAATGGAATATGGTTAATTTGAAAAATTTTAAAGTCTTAGAGGGCTATGTATAGTTAGACCGTATAATTAGTATAACTATACGCCATCCATGCATGGATACTATCTATTTAAAAGAAAAGTTGCATGGTCTCTTAGGACAAGATGTATGGGTTGGGAAAACTATGATAAAACTATGATATACCCCTATACAATCACCAATACCCCACACCATTTACTTGATGAGATTTATAGTTAGTGTAGCCATGCTCAAACTGTGTAAAACTCTTTTTCCACCTCATAGAGCCATAATCCATGGTTACCACATGGTTATTATTAACCATGTGGCAACTATGTTCCTAGCCTGTATTCTCCAAAAATTATCATTTTTGACCCCTATTCCCCAAAAACATCTAGAATGACTTTATAGAAAAATCTAGATTAAATTAAAGCATATCTATGATCTAGTGGATGCTATAATTATCCCCACCATGAAATCATTCTATCCATATAAAGTGATAAAAATCCTTGACTCACAAAAAAAAGTAGGCCACTATTTCCTCATCAATGAATCCTACTCCCACATATCATGGATATCCAATCCATACTACCATAGAAAATAGACCAAATGAATCATTTTACCACACAATACCTTATATTGGTGATCCATAATCTGAGATGGTTCCTCAACCATAGTGGTATCTGGCTCAAGATGAACATCCTCCCATTCAATCACATGGGAAGGATCCAGTTTATACCTCATCAACTAGAAAACATGAAACATGTCATGAATCAAAGTCAAATGAGATGGTAAGTCCAACCAATATGCCCCTTTCCAACCTGTCCAATGATCTCGAAGGGGATAAAAAACTTCAATGCTGAATTACCTTGATTACCCAACCAACAATGTCCCAAGCGAGGTAAAACCCAAAGGAAAACTCGATCACTAACCTCAAACTCTAGTATCCAATAATGATGGTTCACATAGGATTTATGACAACTCTATTTCATGAACAACCCCTTATGGATCAACTATAGTCTTTCCATCATTTCTTAAAAAGGCTTAATCCAACCATAGATCGCTCTCACAACCCCACCCAATACAAGGAAGATATACATGGATATCCATACAATGCTTAAAAGGGAACCCAAATAATAAAACACTAATATATAGGAAAATTTTACCATAGAAAGATTATTTTCCCAAGAACCACCAAAATAAAGCATGAATTACCAAGTATATCTTTAAAAACATGGATAACAATCTATGTTTTTTTATCCATATGAGGATGACATGCCATTCTCAATTTTAACTAGGAACTCATCTCATATTTAAAACCTTTAATGAAACTATATGTGAACCTTAGGTACTTGTTAGAAACACATTTAGAGGGAACCCCATGAAGTCTCACAACCTCTTGAACATATAAGTTCTTGAGCTGTGCTACCTTCACCATACCCTTAATGGGTAGGAAATGAGATGATTTTTTAATTCTATTAATGATCATCAAAATCACACCATTCCCAGTAGGATTACATGGTAAAATAATGACGAAGTCCATGGAAATATCATTTCACATCCATACTAGAATGAGAAAATGTTGAAACAAACCAGCAGGTCTCTGGTGCTCCACTTTAATTTTAGGAAAAGTGAGACCCCATGACATAAAATATAAAACCTATTGTCAATAAATGGACACCAATTATGACATCTCAGGTTGTGATACATCTTGGTAGTCCCAAAGTGTATGGACCAACAATACCATTGTCCACTGCCCATTAACTCCTTCCTTATAGAACTCAAAACGAACAACCTACTCTGGAAACACAAAGTGCCAATAAGAGATCGAAATCACTCACTCGAGGTCACCCCACCATTAATGATTTTACTAAATCACTAGAACTTGGTGTTAGGTATCTACTTGATTCAAACCTTCCCATTAAATAATGAGTCAACCTTTATCAAACAAAGTACACCTACCCACTAGATTTCTCAACTCCTAAGCTTATCTTAGTAAAAAAACTCATCAGAAACCATTCCTCTATTGAATCCTTCATGGCTTGGGTTGGTAATTTAATGATCAATGAATTGGTGAACACATTTCCTTTCCCATGAGTATATGAAATATCACAATTGAAAGTATGAAGATACTCAAATCAACATCTCTATTTCAATTTCAGATATCTCTAAGTGAAAATATACTTCAGGCTCTTATGATTAGAATATATTGTAAATATCCCCCTAAAAATATAATGATTCCCTGTTTTGAGTGCATGAATAAACACCGCCAACTCAAGATCATGGGTTGAGTAGTTCTTCTCATGATGGAATAATAGGAAAGAGACATAAGCCACCACTTGTTTCCTCTATATCAAGACACACACCAAACCCACACCAAAAGCATCACATAAGACATTATATCCAATACCTACTTCCAAAAGAATCAAACTAGATCTAAAGTCAACCAATTCTTAAGTTCTTGAAAACATCTCTAAAATTTATTATTCCACTCAAACTTTACACCATTATAAGTAAAGCTATCATTATAGATGTTATATTGGAGAAGTCTTGAAAAAATTTCATGTAATAACTAGAAAACCCTAAGAAGCTTCGGATCTTAAGAACATTTATGGGATACTCCTAAGAGATCACTGCCTCTATATTTTTAGGATCCACTAAGACACCACTCTCAGATATAAAATTCCCCCTAAATTTCACCTTATAGATCCAAAATTCATACTTGTAAATATTACCATACAAGTGATATTACCTCAAGGTTATAAGAATGATATCCAAATGTTCTATGTGCTCCTCTTTTTAATTAGAGTACACCAAAATATCATCCCTAAACATGACCACAAAAGAGTCTATTAACTGATGAAATATCCATTTCATCAATTCCATAAATACTATAGGATCATTATCGAGACTAAATTGAATAAACAAAAACTCAAAATTCCCATACCCACTCCTAAATGATATCTTAGGTATATCCTCTTCGTGGACTCTCAACTGGTGGTTCCTTGACTGAAGGTTGATCTTTTAAAACCAATGAGTCCCACTATACTAATCAAAGATATCATCAATCCTTTGGAAAGGGTATTTTTTCTTAACAACCACTTTATTTAACTTTCAATAGTACACACAAAGTCTATGGATCCCAAATTCCTTCTTAGAAAAGAGGATAGTCAAAGCCCATGATGAAATGATAGGATGAATACATCCATTATCCCTGAGGTCCAAAAGTTTGAATTTAATATCAAATAAATCAATAATTTCCATATGATAAGATTACATATAAATTGGAATTATACCAGGGGGAAAGTCAATGATAAAATTGACCTCTATCTGTGGTGGTAAACCATAAAAATCACCCAGAAATACCTCAGGGTAATAAAACACCACCGTAGGAAATAAAATACTCATACAAGGATATATGATATCTAGGAACATATTTGAAAATTGTCATGAGATAACCTCAGCATATGGAACATTATTCCCCTCTTTTCCAGACCTATAATCCCATCTTTTTTAATTTTTATTGAAAAAAAAAGAAAAATAATACCAATCACATTGAAAGAAATGAGATAATCCATAAGAAGATAAAAACTGAAATTGATGATGATAATAGTCAACTTGGGCCTTAACACTTGTAATCCAATCCATAATAATAATTAGGTCAAAGACATCAAGACCAAGAACCAAGAAATCCCACACTACTTTGAATTTGTCTATCATCACCCGAATTTTGAGACATTTGAAACCATGTTTAGACCTCTTTCCCAAAGGTGTGGAAATATCCAACAAGAATGACATAATATTTGAATGTAATCCCCATACATCAACTAGATTTGATGATATAAAAGAATGATTAGAACATAAATAACATTCCTCTAATAGTAACCAGCCTTGATTTATATTCCTCGAGTGAATACTATTTCACATAAATATTTATAGTCTCATCCCCTCCCATATATTTCATAGCCACATAAAAATCCACCTTATCATGAGGATAAGACCTACCACCCTTGGAAGCAACATAATGAACATATTAACCCATAGTGAGAGTGGATCTATCCTTACTGCCTTAGGATATCCTTCCACAAAAATAGATTAGATGGATAAATTGTCCACAATGATGAAAATTCTTAGTATTTTCCAAAAAATTAGGCCTGGTATGATCAATCCTTCCAAATTTATTGTAAAAAACCTTCTAGTGTCCATATATATCCCATTAAACTAGTTCTGAAGAAAAACATCTTACTTTTAACTTCTTTTTCTAGCTATATGAAACACCCTAACAAATAACCATGCTAATAAACGATCCATTCAATATTATTCTCCCAACTATGTATGAATTTTCTATATCCACTTTATTAACCACCACTAAAAAATTAAAAATTCATATGAGAACCACCATTGACTGAATATCATCCCTCAACCCCATCTTTAAACTCCTAGATTTAAGGTTATCAGTGGTGAAAATCTCGAGTACCAAGTGAACTAACTCAGAAAAGTGGTTGAAATAATCTATAATGGTACAATCCCCTTGCTCTAAGGTTAGAAACTCCTGGGTCTTTTCTACATGTAATGTATTAGGATAAAACTACCAATTGAATAATTTATTGATGGAATCCCAAGTAATATTCTCATGAAACTTTTCTAGAATAATAGAGTCCGGCTATCTCTTCCCTAGTTCCTCAAGCATGTATGTAGAAAAACCCACCTTAGAGTACTTAAGAGTCTTAAAAATGTTAAATATACTCTCAATACTCTCAATACATTCCTCATATTCATGGGGTCCTTTGTCACCATGTAATATGGGTGGATTCTTCTTAGTAAATTCTGAGCCATGGTTCAACACTTGTCCCGAGTTCCCAACACCCGCTTGATTTAGAGTTTGAATAGTATGAGTTACAGATTCCACTAACGAAGAGTCCACCGAAGGATTCTCATATGGGACTATCCTCACAACTTCCACTCTAAAATTTGGGAGGGTCCTCTGAGGAGGAATTGTCTATTAAGATAAGACAATGACTAATAATCTCAAGATTAACTTCCCAAATAATACGACAATTCTTCAAAAATCTATATAAAAATTCCTTTAAACATTAATAATTTAAAGAATCCATGGATTATATGAATGAAAGGAAATGATTTAAAAAGTAACAAGTTCATTTTAATAAAACCTAAATCCAGTTTATTAAAACAACCTCAAATACGAAGTCACAATCTTGGAAAAAAAATCCCTCACCACCCATGGTAACTTAGGTTTAGTTATGAAAGTGAGATGGCCAGGCCCCTCCCACACTTACTATCTAAATTTCGATGGTACTAAGTTTGGTATAACAAATAATCTAAACCAAACATAGGCTATGTATTAACAATTCAAGTTGGATATTCCCTATGGTACCATTTTGTAACAAACCAACTTGGTTGAACTAGACAAGTCCCCTGAGAGGATTGTCCACATGGCGAGGTGCGAAAAATAAAGACAAGTCTCAAGTATAACTAAAGATAAAACATTGTACATTGTGAAAGAAAATAATGAATATGAATGATACATATAAAACCAATCCAATACGTCCAAAATGGAATGACAAAACAAGATAATACCAACAAGTTTCCATGTGACTGCCCATCACCTCCAAAACATCCCGTAGTGAAGAAAATGACAACAAGAGAAACCAATATTCTATATAATACCATTACATTTATCTAATAAATACTAAAAAAATCTCAAACTAACTAAAGGAAATACCTGTATAATTTTACCAAATATTTTAGACAAGTTCTAATATCAATAATGCATTATCTCAATCTTTAAAACAAATCCAGTTTACAAAGCACTTTTGTAAGATACAACCATTTTGTAAAATATCCTTTGGTTTTCATAAAAACATAGCATATTAAAAAAATCCAGGAATATTCCGAGTATGAAATAAAATAGGAAATCATTGGTAAAACCAACCATGGATACACCATAAGTTAATCATGTGAGAAAATAACCATGAAAATACCATCATGTGATAAACGAATCATAAATGAAAATTCACACCATTTAGGATCTAACCCACAAAGATACACTCTAGACATAAAATAAAATCCCCAATATTGGCCTAAGGTGGATTCAAAAAATATAAACTCTAGTGGACTTATACACACTAAAGTTACATAAAACCTCTTGTGTAATTACACACACAATGATGGAAAAGTCTATTTCCCAACACACCCAAGGTTACCCAAAGTGATAAGTTTGTCAAAATACATTTAAAAAAACATGATCACATTTAATAAAAAAATTTAAAATCACAACCTTTTTATACTAGTATTGATGACCCATTTAAAAAAACCACCAATGAAGCATTTCATCAAACACTTAGTGTGTACAATCCCGTTTGTAAGGAAAACCCATTTAAGAACATGTATATCCCAAAAAAATACCATAATTAAAAATAAAACAATATAATTAAAAAATAAAAAGGAATTAAAAATAAATTAAAGTAATTATCGAATTAGAACCCCTTTTATAGAGACACCTACCTCAAAATGAAGGGAAAACTAATCACCTTTAAAAAAAGATATCAAAGAGTAGATTGGGTCCTCACAATCCAAGATTCATAAAAAAAATCAATCCTCCATCAAAACCATTATATTAAAAATCCATAGCCTAATTTGTATCTAATGAGATAAGAGTATAATATATATAGTTATAATCTATAAAGAAGAGGGGAAACTAGATAAAAAATGCAACATACCCCGAAGAGATCTGTCAAGAATGAAGGGATTCCACCAAGAATCCATTTAAGGAAGCCTCTTGATCATAGGATGATGATTAGGTTGAGATAGAATGGGATTAAGAGGAGATTATCAATAAAAAAATTAAGGTAATATAGGTAATTTACAACCTTTTAAAGTCTCATAGGGACACACATGGTTAGGTTGCACGGTTATTCTAACCATGCACCAACTGTGTGTTGCTACCATATCTTTAAAATAAAAAAAGCATGGTCTCCAGGTATAAACCACATAGTTTGGTAAAACCATTATCAAATCATGTGACACCCCTGTACAATCATCCAGACCCTATATAGTTTCCTTGGAGGGATGAACAGTTAGTTTAACCATGCTCAAACCGTGAAAAAATCCTCTATCACCACATAAAGCCATACCACACACTTAATCCAATATTAGTACTAACCATGCACCAACCATTATCCAGGCTTGTATTATAAAAAAAATACTCATTTTTAACCCACATTCCCCAGAAACCTCTAGAATGACTTCCAAGAAAAACCAATCCTAAATTAAAGCATACCTATGATCTGATGGACATTACAAAATCAGTGGTATTATTTTATTAATTATCCCCTTTTTATTCAACCTATTAAACTTGTACTTTTTTTATCCACTTTAATATATTCTATCAATGTCACCTTGTACACAAAAAATTATAAATAACACACAACACATAATGATTTACATGGTTCAATGTAAAAACCTACTCCTTGTTGTGTTTAGTTTATCACCATAATCTTGGATTCTCCACTATCTTCACAAGTGATCATAACCAAGGACCATCCCAATCCTAGAAAAATAGATTCCCACTATGTTCTAGATTATAGAGTCCCATTTTAAGAATATAAATATCCTCTAAAATTTATTATCCAATTTTTTATGCTCTAGGCTTTTTCTATACCTCTCGATGTAGATTTCCCTCTATAAACCATAAAAATCAACAAATTTAATCATGAAAAAATTTAATTATGTATACCCAAGTCTTATTTATAATATGGTTATATGAATTTATCAACTTATAATATCTTCACATGATTTGGTTTTACTTAGCACTTTGAATACTGAGGCACAATTGGTCTCCTTCTTCTTCAATGGCTCTTTACTTTAAACTTCTCTTTCTTTGTTTGAAACTATTGATGTATCGAGAAATAATAAATATCTTAAACATATTATTTACAAATTCACATATTATATTATTTTTATATTTCTGTATATACATTATTTAATATTAATATATCATCATGAATATTTAGTTTTTATTTAAATTTAGAGGTTTCATTGAGTTTTAGACGACATGAAACCTTCACTTTCAAATTTAGATGATATTTATAGTTTGAATGATACTTTAAAATCTCTCAAAATATAAGTAGATTATTACCAATTAAATTCATTTAATAATTAGTATTATTTTATTTTTTAAATTTTACATAAATACAATTTCATTTAGCTTTATAAAATGATCCATGTGTGTATGGAACTATGACATGGAACCAATTGTTTATGGTGTGGAACACATCTCAGCATCCAGGTTCTTACTCAATTGGTGTTACTTAAATATTTTATATGATCATGATCATGTGATCAATCATGATCATGTGATCAATCATTTTGTTTAATCTTTGAATAACATCACGATATCATCTTTTAAATTATTCAAAAAAATAATTATGTAAATATCATCAATATTGTCATTCAATTATTGTAAAGTTAGTTAAACCTTATGAGGTATTTAACAAACTTAATAGTATGCAAGACACTTGTGTCAAACTTATAAAGACTCATATCAACCTTATAATGTACTTTTTATGAATCTTATAATGAGTCTATCTCAACTATACACCCATTTTGTCTCAACCTCACAATGATGGTTGTCTCAACCATATGAAAATAATTGTATCAAATTTATGAGTTCTTATTTTAACTATACAATGGTATTTGTATCAACCATATGATTATGGTTGTCTCAACCTTATGAGGTCCATACTTAGTCATATTTCTCAACCAACATAGCAATACATTCAAACTTTCTGCAACCATCTTGTGCCACATCTAGTGATCCTGAGCTTTTCTCAAAAATTTTAAATGAAATACAAAGTATTAATTAAATTTATGAAATATTATCTCTTTCTTTGATATTCAACTTATAAATCTTGACATTCAATGTCAAATCCTCCATTATCTATAATCTTCCAGCTTCTACCAAATGTTGTAGACACCCTTATCACCATTATTACATGTTTTGAATATTCTAAACAAATCATAAATCATCACATGTTATTGTTACTTTTTATTAAATCTTTCCAAGATAGATTTCCAAGATATAAACTCAAATAATTTACCATTTAACATGGAAAAAACTTTATCAACACTCCATGTTCTCTTAAAAAATATTGATATCACCTAAACCATCAAGTTATCTCACTATATTGACAACAAATATAATCCATTCTAATAGGAACTCAACAATTATAATGAATATGAGTCAAAATAGTGATAGAAGAATTAAAATTATAACTAAAACTTTGTATTTATTTAATTCTATATATAATTATAGATATAGTAAAAAATAATGAATCTTTGGAACATTGGAATAATTTGATAGCTCACCCTTAAGGGATGATCTCCACTCCTCACCATGGTTTGTTATTATTCTTTTCAATAATTTTTTATATCAATTGATGTCTGGTACCAATTATGAAATGAATTCCAATTTTGATTCCCCATGATGTGTTTATTTTAATATATTTAGAAATTATAGATTTGATCATTTCTCTTCTTTCATTCTTCACCTTCAATTCCCTCTTTAAAAATGCATAATCACAAAAATATAGGAATAAGATGACTCTATATCTACTCTTTATTGTTTTAGTAAGGATGCGTGTCACGACCCGACCTCAGGGCCCATGCCGTGACTACCCCAAGCCCGCCTTCCATAGGCCAGGGGCTGGCGACTAGCACCAAGACGTAAAATCCCGGTAAACAGGGAAGGCATTGCCTTTATAAGTAACAACCACCACAGAGTCAGCAAGCGGAAAGTAAAGTGCAGAAAAGTAAAGGGGGCCGGAATACAAGCCCAACTGAAAGTAAAACTGAAAAGTAAAGAACAACAACTGAAGAAAAGACGGCGGCCTCGTGTGTCGTCCACTGGCAATCCCACCTGAAGGGTGGGTACAGATAGCCTCCAGGCTCCTCGGGTCCCACGTCCGCTCCGAGCACGTCCCGTCCAGTGGTCCACCTCCAGGTACTGTCCTGCTCCACACCCCAACCGTGATCAGCGCTGTCCGTCGTCTGCATCCAACACAACAAGGTGCGGGCATAGCCCGTGCAGGGGTGAGTATAACTACTCAGTAAGGACCCCGAGACCCCCGAAGGTCTCCCGAAATCCACAAAGGATATAGCACAAAAGAAAGATGCAATCACGAAGTAACATCTGACTCGACTTAGGTATATGCCCATACATATACCTAAGTCCCCAATTCTAGCTCTGCTCACGAGCTCAAGAACAACTCAATCCACAAAGGAAAGCAAGACTCAAATCCACAAGGAGAGTAAATAGTAAATCCGCATAGGATAGTTCAACACAATCCACAAAGGAGAGTAACATAAGATTCAGCTCAACCAGGTATACTTTTTCAGATGACGTCAAAGATGATCACTGATCCATCTAAGTCGTCGGACCCACGAAGGATCGATAGGTACTAACCCCCGCAAAAGACCCACATAGGATCGGGCTCACACAGAACCTGTAGGCAGTGGCTCACAGAGAACCGGTAGTAAGGACCCACATAGGATCGGGCTCACACAGAACCTGTAGCACTGATCCACGTAGGATCACTGAGTGCAGTAGTCGACGCAGTCCACTGAGGATCTCTGCACAGTCGTCGCCGCAGTCCACGAAGGATCTCTGCTCTGCCGTCGCCGCAGTCCACGGAGGATCTCTGCTCTGCCGTCGTCGCAGTCCACGGAGGATCTCTGCTCTGTCGTCGAAGTCACAGCCAGCGCTAGGGTTCCCGCACGCAGCGAGCTCGTTTAGGAGGGTCCGCTCCACGAGCCGAGAGGCTGATACATCAACTGACACGTAGTCCGAATTTGATGTATCCAAAAGTTCCGTATCGACAACAGGATCTCAACGCAACAGACGGCGCGTCAATCGGACGCCCGGTCTGAGAGTTATTGACATTTTCGTCCCAGGGGCCCGGTTGGTTTTTAGGGCAAAACCAACCCGACCGTACTCCGCCTGTGTCCGATCCTCGGGCGGAGTATGCCAAAAGTTCCATCTCACTTAGAGGAAACTACCACAACTGACGGTACGTTGATCGGACGTCCGCAGCTCAAGTTATGAGCGTTTCCGCTCCGAGGGCCCGGTTGGTTTCGTGTACGAACCAACCCGGCCGAACCCAAAGTCTTCCGAAACCTTGAGTATAATATACCGAAACGACCGTATCGATCCAAGGATCGCGTAGCCGCTGACGGTTCGTCAATCGGAGATCCCAGGCCCAAGATATGGGCGAAAGACCGAAGAGGGCCCGAAACGGGGGTTCTGGGCCCGGGGCGACCCGGCCCGAACCCCCCCTGGGTCGGCCCGAACCGGGTCGGCCCGACCCGGCCTGGGCGCGGCCCGGCCGACCGGACCGGCCGGCTCGGCTTCGGCCGAGCGGCCGAAGCAACCGCCGCGGGTTTGACCCGCGACTTGGAGGAAAACGCGGCCCCGCTGGGGGGCCGCCTGTCACGCGGACGCGGCCGGGCCGCCGCGTCCCTCCCCGGTTCCGCGCGGCCGCGGAACCGGCTGCCGCCGCCGCGGCTTCAGCCGCGGCGGAACTCCTCCACGGCGGCGCGCCGGGCGCCGCCGCCTCCGGTCGCCGGCGCCGCCGCGCCGGCGACCCGCGCCGCCGCCGTCTTCCGCGGGCTGCCGGAGTTGCTCCAGTGGCCCGTTTTGCCTCCCGTCTGCGCCGTTGCTCCTCCCGGGGGCCGATCTTCACTGCGGGATCAACGGATCGCCCTTGCCGCACGGTTCGTCGTCGTCCGCCAAATCCGCACAACAAAAGATCGGCGGAGGGTTGCCGGGTCTTGTTCGTTAGACCCGCACCCTCCGCGTTAGTCATAAACAACGAGAGGAATAGAAACAACCAATAAACAATTTTAAATAAATTTAAAATTGTTCTGAGATCGGGTTCTTTATTTTAAAAGAATAAACACGGGAAAGAATCATCAAGGAAATAAACCCCTACCTTGTCGTCGTCGGATGTGAGGTCGTCGCGGAATCGCTCGTCGCGGAAGGGACGTTCGTCGCACCGCGGAAAAAACGTCGCGCCGACGATCTCCGGATCTAGAACAAATGGATTTAATTAATTAAATCCGTTGTTATTGAAAATAAAAAGGGAGAAATAAACGATTCATTTCTAACCTTAATTGCCGAACGAGGATCGGCCGCGGAAGAAGAGGCGTCGCCGAAGAACGTCGCGGGTAGAGCTCGTCGACGTCGCAGATCACGGTGTGCGTCGTCGAATTACGGTCGCCGGCGTTCTTCGCGTTCTTCGCGTTTTTCGCGTTCTTCGCGTTCTTCGCGAGGAGGGGAGATGAAGAAACAAAGGTCCTCTCAAATCCTTTCAAAGGATTTTTAGGTTGGTCTTATTTTATAAACATGCCAACAAACGCAAAAGCGTAAGTAACGACCCATCAGTTCGTTGAATTAATTCAACGAGCGAAACAGCCCATTTAATTCACGAAATAAACCGCCCAATTAAATGGTCTGTTAAGAAATAAAGAAAACGCGTCGGTTGACTTTTCAGTTACTTTGACGGGTTTTCGCGGGTGCGTTACTTAGCGAAAGAAACGGCGGGGCTCGTGCGGGCCCCACCGCACAAATATCCTAACAAGGGGTAGGATATTTCCGGATAGCACCCTATCCGCTTTAACTCAGTTCAAGTGGCTTCCAAGCGGCTTCCAAGCAGCTTAAGTGAAATAAAATAAAGTTGTCGCACAAATTTTATTTTATTTCTGACTTAAAGCCCCAAAATTTAAAAACCACGTCTGAGAAAACGCAACTCCGGAAGAGGCGTTTCTAAGCAAATACCGGCGCTGCGATTTCATCGGTGCCCTCAGAATTCGATTCCGGGCACCGGTTCAAAAGATAGAAAAACCCGCTCGTCCGTTCACTGAACGTACCCGAGCCAAACTTCGGAAATTGATTCCGGGCACACCGGGCCTCGGAATCAGGTCCCGTCTGAAGCTGCGCTCTTGTAAAATTCCAAAGAAAATTAAGAAAAAAAATTTCCTTGAAATTTGCGGGTCTTTACATTACTCCCACCTCAGGGCTTTACGTCCCCGTAAAGATACATCAAAAACTAGGGGAACAAATGGGGGTACTGAGCACGCATCTGAGCCTCCCGCTCCCAAGTGCTCTCCTGGAGGTTCCCGTGCTGCCATCTGATGTGCACAAGAGGAATCGACCGCCCACGTAGGACCCGCTCCTGTCGATCCTCGATCTCCACTGGGACCTCCGCAAAAGTCGCCCCATCGTCCACGTCCAGCTCCCCAAAGTCGATGATGTGCGTCGGGTCGTGCACGTATCTCCTCAGCTGAGACACGTGGAAGACGTCGTGCACCCGGTGCAACTGAGGTGGTAGATCCAGGCGATAAGCCACCTGTCCTATCCTGCTGAGGACCTGGAAAGGCCCGATGAAGCGTGGAGACAACTTTCCGCCTCGGCCAAATCTCCGTAAACCACGTCGAGGTGAGACACGCAAAAAGACGTGGTCGCCATCCTCGCACTCCAGTGGCCTCCGCCTCCTGTCAGCATATGACTTCTGCCGGCTCTGAGCTATCCTCATCCTCTCCTGGATGATCTGGACCTTCTCTGTCGTGGCTCGGACCATCTCTGGTCCCACGAGTGCTGACTCCCCAGGGTCTGTCCAGCACAACGGTGATCTGCAGGGTCTGCCGTACAACGCCTCGTATGGTGCCATCCCGATGGTGGAGTGGTAGCTGTTGTTGTACGCGAACTCCACCAAGGGTAGGTGGTCCTCCCAGTTGCGACCAAATTCGAGAACACATGCACGGAGCATGTCCTCGAGTGTCTGTATGGTCCTCTCCGTCTGACCATCCGTCTGAGGGTGGAAGGCTGTGCTCAGATGGAGCCGCGTCCCGAACGCCTCCTGCAACCCCTTCCAAAGCCGGGAAGTGAAACGAGCATCTCGATCGGAGACGATAGACGATGGCACACCGTGAAGCCGTACGATCTCCTGGACGTAAAGACGTCCCAAGCTCTCCACTGATCCCTGCTCTCTGATGGGTAAGAAGTGTGCCGACTTGGTGAGTCGGTCGACAATCACCCAAATGGAGTCGTGACCTCTGGAAGTGCGTGGAAGTCCAGTCACGAAGTCCATAGATATACCGTCCCACTTCCACTCCGGGACCTCCAAGGGCTGTACCAAGCCTGCTGGTACCTGATGCTCTACCTTCACCTGCTGGCAGGTGAGGCATCGTGAAACGAACTCTGCCACAGCTTTCTTCATGCCCGGCCACCAGTGCTGTCGCCTGAGATCCTGGTACATCTTCTCCACTCCGGGATGCACCGCCAAGGGAGAAGTGTGAAACTCTCTCAGCACCTCCTCTCATAAAGCGACTGGTACGAAGGTACGTCCTCTGAAAAGGATGTCGTGCTCTGCTCCAAGGGAGAAGCCATCAGGCGCCTGACCTGAGGATATCAGTGCACGCCGGGTCTCACAGTCAGCGTCCCCACGCTGAGCCTCTCTGACCCGCCGTAGAAGTGGAGGAGAGACTGTGAGAGACTGAAGAAAGGCTGCTCCGTCTCTATCCACGAAGGATATCTGCAAGGAGGCTAGCTGCTCCGTCGCCTCCTCAAGTAGCTGAATGCCCGTCCTCCTGCTGAGGGCATCGGCTACCACGTTCCCCTTCCCAGAAGTATAGACTATCTCAAAGTCATAGTCCTGGAGGAACTCAAGCCATCTCCGCTGTCTCAGGTTCAGGTCCTTCTGAGAGAAGATATACCTGAGACTCTGGTGGTCAGAAAAGACTGTGAAGCGCTCGCCCATCAGATAGTGCCGCCAAGTCTTCAGAGCGAAGACCACTGCTGCTAACTCCAGGTCATGAGTGGCGTAGTTCTGCTCATGCGGCCTCAACTGACGTGATCCGTAGGCGATCACGGCCCGCTCCTTCATCAGGACGCACCCGAGTCCAGTCCCTGATGCATCGCAGTAAACTACGTATCCAACTCCCTCCTCAGGCAACCTCAAGATAGGTGCGCTGGTCAATCTCTGTCTCAGCTTCTGGAAGCTCTGCTGACATCTGTCTGACCACACAAAGGGTTTCCCCTTCTTTGTCAAGGCTGAGAGTGGTGCCGCAACTCTGGAGAAGTCCGGCACAAATCTCCGATAGTATCCGGCTAAGCCCAAGAAACTCCGCACCTCTGTCACGCTCTTGGGTGGCTCCCAAGCTAGCACTGCCTCGATCTTCGCGGGGTCCACTGCAACTCCCGCCTCAGAAATGACGTGCCCCAAGAAATGGACCTCACGTAACCAGAACTGGAATTTTGAGAGCTTTCCATAAAGCTGGTGCTCTCGGAGTGTGTCTAGAACATCTCGCAGGTGGTAGGCATTCTCCTCCTCAGTCGTCGAGTATACCAAAATGTCGTCAATGAAGACCACGACAAATCGGTCGAGGTATGGCTGGAAGATCCTGTTCATGAGGCTCATGAACACTGCTGGAGCATTGGTTACGCCGAACGGCATAACCAAGAACTCATAATGACCATACCGACACCTGAAGGCCGTCTTCTGCACGTCCTCGTCTCGAACTCTGAGCTGATGATAGCCTGACCGGAGGTCTTTCTTCGAGAACCACCGCGCTCCCTTGAGCTGATCGAAGAGGTCATCAATCCGTGGCAGCGGATACTTGTTTCTCACTATCACCTGGTTCAGGCGACGATAGTCGACACACAGTCGTAAGCTCCCGTCCGCCTTCTTGGCGAACAAAATCGGGGAAGCCCAGGGTGAAACACTGGGTCGGATAAACCCCTTGCTCTGCAAGTCCTCCAACTGTACCCGCAGCTCTTGAAGCTCTGCGGGGGCCATCCGATATGCTGGAGCAGATATCGGGGCTGTCCCGGGGTACAAGTAGATGTAAAAGTCTACCTCTCTACGAGGAGGTAGCCCTGGAACGTCGTCGGGAAAGACGTCCACGTACTGGTCCACCACTGCAGGAAAAGCTGGACTCCGCACGTCCACTGCTCCTAGGATGAGGCTAGCCAACTGATGAGAGATGGGCTGCACTCTCCTCCGCGGAAGTCCATCCTGTGCTGCAAAGGTTCCCTTCTCGCCGGTGAAGGTAAACCTGCTCCCGTCGGTGCGAACACATCGCACCTTGCGCCTAAAACAGTCGATCTGGGCATGAACCGTGGATAGCCAATCCATGCCCAAGATGACGTCGTAAGGCCTCGACGCCGCTACAAGGAGATCCCAGCCGAAGCTCTCGCCTCCTAGAGTAAGCTCACACTGCCGGCACCAGTGCGTAATCGTCGAGTCTTCTCCCGTAGGAGTCTCTAGCCGTAAGGATCGAGCCAACGGCTCAGTCGGAATCTCCGAGCTCCGAACAAGGGCAGAGGCTATGAAAGAGTGACTCGCTCCTGTGTCTATAAGTACTGCAGCAAGGGTGTAATGGACACAGATCGTACCTCGAATCATCTCTGGCATGTCGGGGTCGTAGGCCTCCACTGCCTGGAGCTGGGCCTGTCCCTGCCCGCCAGCTCCCTGTGGTCGAGGTGGCCCTCCTGGTGGTGGTGGGGGTAGAGCCTGGAAGCGTCGCCCACCACCCGCTGCTCGGCCAGCTCCTCTGCCTCGTCCGCCTCCTCCCTGCGGACCGCCACGGTCGACCCTCTGCCTCTTCCTGGGTGGCCCCTCCACCGTCTGCTGCTCCTCAGGTCGGCGAGTCGGGCAGTCACGAGCCATGTGACCCTGCCCGCCGCAGGAGTAGCACAACCTGCCTCTCGGAAGGCTGGCACTCCGCTGTGTGCCCCGCACTGCTGAGCCGGTGTCCTGAGGCCGTCTGCGTGGGGGTCTGGTCTGCCTGGACCCGAGAGTCATCCGTCAGCTACCTGCTGCCGAAGACTCAGCTACCTGCCGCCCTGCGCTAGGTCTCGCCGCTGAAGAAGGCTCTTCCAGGAAGCTCTCGATCAGGAGGGCTCGCTCCAGCACTCCCGCCTGGGTCGGAATGCGGAGGGAGATCAGCGACACCCGAATCTCCTGTCGCAAGCCCTGCTCGAAGGTCCGGGCCCGGAAGAAGGGGTCCCGTACCATGTCGGTCGAGTAGCGAGATAGGTCAGTGAACCTCGCCGCGTACTGAGCGACCGTCATGCTGCCCTGGCGCAGCTGGAGAAGCTCCTGGATGCGCACCGCTCGGAGGGTGGCCGGGACGAACTCAGAGCGGAAGAGGCTCTCGAAGTCCGCCCAGAGCAAGGATGCCTCATCGTGAACCTGGAGCATCAAGCTCCACCATCGTCCTGCCGCCGCCTGCAGGAGGCTCGCCGCGAGAATCACCATGAGATCCGCTGGTGTCCTCACTAGCCTAAAGATCCGTACCACCGCCTCTAGCCAGTCCTCGGCGGCCTGGGGGTCCGCCTCACCGCGAAAACTGGGCGGTCGCTGGCTCTGAAACTCATGCAGTGCCCTGAGGCGACGTGCATCGTCAGCGTCTGGTACTGGTAGCATCGGTGGCTCGGCGGGTAAAGCTACCGCCGGTGCCACTACTGGAAAAGGGCCCTGCACCGAGGCCTCGTCACTCGGTGGGCTGCCGTCGCGCCCTACACTCGGAACCCTAGCTAGCTGTCGTCGCGGGGCCATCCTGAAAAGGAGAACAAGAGCACCATAGTCAGAACAGTATACCTGGTGAGCTGACACAAGTAATCACAAGGAAAACTTGAGACTTTCATAAAGCAGATCAGTATACCTGGTGAGCTGACACAAGTAATCACAAAGAAAACTTGGAACACACACGCAATCAATGTTTTCATGCATTAAGTCGGAAATCAGGAGTCAGGGTCCTGGTGTACGGATACGTCGGCCGCCACACCAACACTGGGCTCCCTGAACTGATAACCACACTCAATACACTAAACACTATTGCTTCACATAGAAAGAAAAGACGATCAGAGTCTGCGGTAGAACCGACCACCTCTGATACCAATTTGTCACGACCCGACCTCGGGGCCCGTGCCGTGACTACCCCAAGCCCGCCTTCCATAGGCCAGGGGCTGGCGACTAGCACCAAGGCGTAAAATCCCGGTAAACAGGGAAGGCATTGCCTTTATAAGTAACAACCACCACAGAGTCAGCAAGCGGAAAGTAAAGTGCATAAAAGTAAAGGGGGCCGGAATACAAGCCCAACTGAAAGTACAACTGAAAAGTAAAGAACAACAACTGAAGAAAAGACGGCAGCCTCGTGTGTCGTCCACTGGCAATCCCACCTGAAGGGTGGGTACAGATAGCCTCCAGGCTCCTCGGGTCCCACGTCCGCTCCGAACACGTCCCGTCCAGTGGTCCACCTCCAGGTACTGTCCTGCTCCACGCCCCAACCGTGATCAGCGCTGTCCGTCGTCTGCATCCAACACAACAAGGTGCGGGCATAGCCCGTGCAGGGGTGAGTATAACTACTCAGTAAGGACCCCGAGACCCCCGAAGGTCTCCCGAAATCCACAAAGGATATAGCACAAAAGAAAGATGCAATCACGAAGTAACATCTGACTCGACTTAGGTATATGCCCATACATATACCTAAGTCCCCAATTCTAGCTCTGCTCACGAGCTCAAGAATAACTCAATCCACAAAGGAAAGCAAGACTCAAATCCACAAGGAGAGTAAACAGTAAATCCGCATAGGATAGTTCAACACAATCCACAAAGGAGAGTAACATAAGATTCAGCTCAACCAGGTATACTTTTTCAGATGACGTCAAAGATGATCACTGATCCATCTAAGTCGTCGGACCCACGGAGGATCGATAGGTACTAACCCCCGCAAAAGACCCACATAGGATCGGGCTCACACAGAACCTGTAGGCAGTGGCTCACACAGAACCGGTAGTAAGGACCCACATAGGATCGGGCTCACACAGAACCTGTAGCACTGATCCACGTAGGATCGCTGAGTGCAGTAGTCGACGCAGTCCACTGAGGATCTCTGCACAGTCGTCGCCGCAGTCCACGAAGGATCTCTGCTCTACCGTCGCCGCAGTCCACGGAGGATCTCTGCTCTGCCGTCGTCGCAGTCCACGGAGGATCTCTGCTCTGTCGTCGAAGTCACAGCCAGCGCTAGGGTTCCCGCACGCAGCGAGCTCGTTTAGGAGGGTCCGCTCCACGAGCCGAGAGGCTGATACATCAACTGACACGTAGTCCGAAGTTGATGTATCCAAAAGTTCCGTATCGACAACAGGATCTCAACGCAACAGACGGCGCGTCAATCGGACGCCCGGTCTGAGAGTTATTGGCATTTTCGTCCCAGGGGCCCGGTTGGTTTTTAGGGCAAAACCAACCCGACCGTACTCCGCCTGTATCCGATCCTCGGGCGGAGTATGCCAAAAGTTTCGTCTCACTTAGAGGAAACTACCACAGCTGACGGTACGTCGATCGGACGTCCGCAGCTCAAGTTATGAGCGTTTCCGCTCCGAGGGCCCGGTTGGTTTCGTGTACGAACCAACCCGGCCGAACCCAAAGTCTTCCGAAACCTTGAGTATAATATACCGAAACGACCGTATCGATCCAAGGATCGCGTAGCCGCTGACGGTTCGTCAATCGGAGGTCCCAGGCCCAAGATATGGGCGAAAGACCGAAGAGGGCCCGAAACGGGGGTTCTGGGCCCGGGGCGACCCGGCCCGAACCCCCCCTGGGTCGGCCGAACCGGGTCGGCCCGACCCGGCCTGACCCGGCTAGGCCGGGTCCGGTCCGGCCTGGGCGCGGCCCGGCCGACCGGACCGGCCGGCTCGGCTTCGGCCGAGCGGCCGAAGCAACCGCCGCGGGTTTGACCCGCGGCTTGGAGGAAAACGCGGCCCCGCGGGGGGGCCGCCTGTCACGCGGACGCGGCCGGGCCGCCGCGTCCCTCCCCGGTTCCGCGCGGCCGCGGAACCGGCCGCCGCCGCCGCGGCTTCAGCCGCGGCGGAACTCCTCCACGGCGGCGCGCCGGGCGCCGCCGTCTTCCGCGGGCCGCCGGAGTTGCTCCGGTGGCCCGTTTTGCCTCCCGTCTGCGCCGTTGCTCCTCCCGGGGGCCGATCTTCACTGCAGGATCAACGGATCGCCCTTGCCGCACGGTTCGTCGTCGTCCGCCAAATCCGCACAACAAAAGATCGGCGGAGGGTTGCCAGGTCTTGTTCGTTAGACCCGCACCCTCCGCGTTAGTCATAAACAACGAGAGGAATAGAAAGAACCAATCAACAATTTTAAATAAATTTAAAATTGTTCCGAGATCGGGTTCTTTATTTTAAAAGAATAAACACGGGAAAGAATCATCAAGGAAATAAACCCCTACCTTGTCGTCGTCGGACGTGAGGTCGTCGCGGAATCGCTCGTCGCGGAAGGGACGTTCGTCGCACCGCGGGAAAAACGTCGCGCCGACGATCTCCGGATCTAGAACAAACGGATTTAATTAATTAAATCCGTTGTTATTGAAAATAAAAAGGGAGAAATAAACGATTAGTTTCTCACCTTAATTGCCGAACGAGGATCGGCCGCGGAAGAAGAGGCGTCGCCGAAGAACGTCGCGGGTAGAGCTCGTCGACGTCGCAGATCACGGTGTGCGTCGTCGAATTCCGGTCGCCGGCGTTCTTCGCGTTCTTCGCGTTCTTCGCGTTCTTCGCGTTCTTCGCGAGGAGGGGAGATGAAGAAACAAAGGTCCTCTCAAATCCTTTCAAAGGATTTTTAGGTTGGTCTTATTTTATAAACATGTCAACAAACACAAAAGCGTAAGTAACGACCCATCAGTTCGTTGAATTAATTCAACGAGCGAAACAACCCATTTAATTCACGAAATAAACCGCCCAATTAAATGGTCTGTTAAGAAATAAAGAAAACGCGTCGGTTGACTTTTCAGTTACTTTGACGGGTTTTCGCGGGTGCGTTACTTAGCGAAAGAAACGGCGGGGCTCGTGCGGGCCCCACCGCACAAATATCCTAACAAGGGGTAGGATATTTCCGGATAGCACCCTATCCGCTTTAACTCAGTTCAAGTGGCTTCCAAGCGGCTTCCAAGCAGCTTAAGTGAAATAAAATAAAGTTGTCGCACAAATTTTATTTTATTTCTGACTTAAAGCCCCAAAATTTAAAAACCACGTCTGAGCAAACGCAACTCCGGAAGAGGCGTTTCTAAGAAAATACCGGCGCTGCGATTTCATCGGTGCCCTCAGAATTCGATTCCGGGCACCGGTTCAAAAGATAGAAAAACCCGCTCGTCCGTTCACTGAACGTACCCGAGCCAAACTTCAGAAATTGATTCCGGGCACACCGGGCCTCGGAATCAGGTGCCGTCTGAAGCTGTGCTCTTGTAAAATTCCAAAGAAAATTAAGAAAAAAAATTTCCTTGAAATTTGTGGGTCTTTACAATGCGAATTATTTCTCAACCCCTATAAATTATTATTAGAGGTTAAACTTCCATGATAAGTCTTCATTCTTTATTTACTTTTAATTTTAAAAATTTATTCAACTATGTTTAGTATGGTTTAACTCTTTATTTAATTTTTATTCTTGTTTAGAAGAAATTTCTTAACTATAGAAAGGATAAAAATTTCATAATTTTCCTCTAGATTTATTTTAGAAAATTCTAACTGACTAGGCCACATGATCGAGAATTCTTTCTCACATAATTATCCCCCATCTTTTGTGTGGAATCATTTTTCTCAATAGATTTATTAACTCAAGGATTCATATGTGCTTTTATTTTGTTCTTCATTTATCCAAGAAAAATAGTTATACATATAAAAAAAAGATTTACTTCTATATTTCACCTTCTTACCACCTCTTTAGGAGCCTTTAGGTTACCCATATTTGAAAATATCTCATGAAATTTTAATTCTTCATTTGGATTGTCAACCAGCATGACAATCCTACTATCTCTTTCTTAGATTTTCTCTCTTTTTAGATTCTATTTTGATCCATTTTTTCTTAATTTTCATGGAAATCATGTAATAGTCCATGATTTAGACTAAATTCACATAATAAAATTATTATATTCTATCTGATATGGAATTATTTACTACTTTTTCGATTGATATATTGGGATTAGTTTGTTCAACACCCTTCTTCACTAGTTTCTTTCCCAAGGAAAAATTACTTCTTATCTTTTGTCCCTTCATGAACTATTAATGCATCCTTATCCTCTCATGAGTAGAAGATTTGTGTTAGGTTAGTAAATAATAAAAATCTTCATAATAGTTTCTAACATTGTTAAAATAATCACATAAGTTATCAAAGTATAAAAATATATTTTTATGAGAAATATTCTGCTTCCTCTATGGCTTTTACATCTATCTAGAATGTTTTCTTTTGATTTAAAATTTAATACCCCTTACTTAAGGTATTATTTTATATGAATATATTGAAATATTTTCTTAAAATAAATGGCCATGTTTTCAAACCTTTGGTAGTACAAAAAATGTCCTTCAAACCTTGTTCTTTTCACTTTTGAAGCAATTTGACTAGATTTACATGGATGATGTCTTTGGACTATTTTAACTCCCTTTTTGGATCAATTTAGAGAGATTTTATTCTTATAAATTCCTAAATTAAACCTTGATGATATGGTGAATTTTTAAATTTTTATACCTCCACATATGTATAAGTATTGACATTTATCCTACACTATTTTTCAAAATAGATTCAGTGATAGCAGAATTAACTAGAAGTGGGATACCTTCTTACATGATCTTGAGTGGATGATTCTCCAGTGGATCTCAAGATCATTAGTCAACCTATTTGAGTCTTCTTTAAATAATAAATCATATCAAATGTTCTTATGGTATCATTACTTCATCCATGAGTTTGTGACGATCCATCTTGGGTGTTTTCTAGATTTTTAAATTTAACATTCAAATATATAATTTCCCGATTCAAAATATATTTATATTCTTTAAGTGATTTCACCTTATCTTCACACTATTTATTTATCTTATTTATTTGATTCTCATGAATGTTTCTACTTTTGAGTAACTAACTATGAAGATCTTTTACATTATTTTATTAATCATCTAGCTATCCATCAATGAAATTCATGGATAATTTTTATAGTTTCTCCAGTGTATGGACCACTTATTTAATGAAATTTTCAAATACTTCTATATCATAAATAAATATTCACAAATATTCATCAATTAAAGAAAATATTTCATTAAAAAATAAGATATATTATTTCATAGCCTTAAAAATTATATTGAGGTGTTTTCAACTAATTACTTATAACACACCAATATTTTAAAATATGACTACCTTTAATAAAGTCAATGTGTTTGATAACTTGCTCCATATACAACACCAAAATTAAACAAAATAGAAATATATTTCGATAAAATATAAATATTTAAGTATGATTGTTAAGATATAGATATTGAATTAGTGGGAATTAATGTGAGTAACTACTTTATGAAATATATATATATATATATATATATATAATAAATTTAACCTTTAACATCAATGAAATTCAATTAATAAAATCATTTTACTCATAATTTTTTTTTCAAAAAATTTCTTTCTTCTCTGATATGAATTTATATTTCAAGAAACATATGATTACTGATGTTAAAATATACTTGATATGAATTATTGGTTAACACCATTTTATTTGGAAAATGATAAGAAATATGAATAATAATAATTAGTATTTTAAGATGTCATTTTCTTATAAAAACATTTTTTCATTATATCTTATACTTTTTATCTAAAAGGTAAAGTAATAATTTCAAAATTTTAATTTGAAAAAATGAATATCATTTTTGGACTCAACATAGTTTTATTTTCTAAACTTTATTTTTTTTTTGTATTTTTCTGAAATGGTTGATTGTTAGGTGGATAATGAAAATGACAACTTTTCTAAAAACTATAACTTTTATGAAATTATCTTAATTGTAGAATGAATTAAATTTTATTAAACCTTTTCTATTTAAAAATTTATATTTATAAAGTAAAATATATCATTTAAAAATACTATGATTAATTAATTAAATCCATGTGTAACATTTTGGAAACTTAAGTAATATTTTATTCTAAAAATTGTTTTTATTCACTTATATTACAATTTAATTTTCATCAATTTTAGAAATTAAATATATCAAAATAGATTTAATATTTTATATAAAAGTGATCATATTATTTAATAAGTTAAATTTATTTTTTGGGCATAAAATTTTGATTACTAAGATCAAAATTAATGAAGATGATAATGATAAAATTATATTTTTTAAAGGATTATTTTATTAATATTGTGTATTTTTTACTAAATAAAATAAAATAATTTCTTCTAAAATATAGATTTAATAAATTTTTTAAACCTATATATAAATATATTATCAATTATTAAATTTGTAAACTATATTAAATTATATTAAGAGTAAGTAATGCTTAAAACTACATTTTTCTACAAAACGGTTTATATATATATTAAATGTTTTAATTTAAAAGTTAATAATATATTATATATAAACTGATTTAGAATATATGGATCCTAAATTTAGGTTTATAAAATAAAACTTGGGTTATAAGGTTTACCTTATATTTTTAATGAAACATAAACTTCTTGGGAAAAAATTAGTTACCAAGGTAAAAACCAAAATGGCAAAATATAAAAAAAAAGTGTTAAAAGAGTTGAAACATGTTTCAAACATGTGGTAAAAAAAGTGGTGGATAATTTATCAACATAATATCACCCAAAAATACATTATTTCTAACTTATTTAGTCATTTAATTTTTAATAGTGAAATGATATCATTGAAAATTAAAGGGTATTCACGAAAGTGCCATTTTCTTCACTTATAAAAGGGGACACTTAAAACCATTCATGACACACACATTAATTATAATTACTTATTTAAAATATTAAATTTTAATTATAATATAAACCCATATCAAGTTAATAATCCCCTTTTCACCATAAATTATCTTCATCTCTTCATTTCTAAGGATATTTTCAAGATAAAGCTCAAAGTCCCAACATGAGTATTACTTAATCCTTAACATATTATTTTAATATTTATCTTCCCAAAATATACTTAACTTAGTAATATGATAATTTTTTTATCATTATAATACTTAAATTTTTATTATATTAATTGAAAAAATATTATTTACTCTTTTCTATCAACTTAGAAAAACAAAAAGAACGTTAACTGTGAGTTGCGTGGACTACCACCTCCATGAAATAATGTTTTTTTCTTCCATTTTTCATATTGATTTTATTTATTTATAAAAAAATTAAAACATGATTCAAAAAATTTAAAAAATATAAAAAATATAATTATTATTCTATTATAATGATATTATACACTTCTTTAACCATATTCACCCATCGAGATATAACATGTTCATGTTTGGGTTGGTTTAACCACCTACTTGACCAATACTATAAAAATATATCATGGATGACTATGGGAACTTAAATAATAATGTTATTATAATTTAATAATTAAATAATAATTATTTTATAATTATGGAAATGTTATGTTATGTATTTGAGTTATTATTAAAATATTATATTTGATTGCTAAAATTACCGAAATAACCTGACATTGATTCAACTTTCGCACAAACATAAGAAATAAATATACAATATATCAAAAATAATATGATAATAAATGGTTCATATTAAATGAAAAATATATTAATAAGTTTTCTAAGAATCTATTTGATAATTTTAATTTTAATTTTCAGGAAGTTAAGTGCATGTATAGAATGAATCTGGAACAAGGTAAGGGGTTCTTGTCTCAAAGTTTAACCCTTGAGACACATTTCTTATTATACACATTATTTTATTTAGAATATTTCATCAAATTAAGATTTAATATTTTATATAATTATTATATTATATTTCATGATATTAATTTTTCAATTTCATGTTTTTTATCTTATAGAGTTTGGCTCAAAATTTACAAATATTGTAATGGTTTTCTTGGTCTCAATTATTATTCTTTGAGACATAATATATTTTGTGCACTGAGTTTTACTAGTATGGTGTTTTTAATACCCATAGATATATTTTTATTATACATTTTTTATTTATTTCATGGTATATACTATGAAAAATCATATTCTATTTTTAAAATATATATTTATTCAATTATTAACCAATTAGTAAAGATTTGTGGTAACTCAACTTTCATTCATTGAGTTATGATCATTCTATTGAAATTATTTCATATAAGTGGGGTATGTTATACCCTTTATTGTAACATATGGTATTATATCATTGTTTTATATGTAATTAAACTCCTAACACATAAATAATTTTAAAATATTTCTTTATGGATTATGTTTCCTATAAGGGATATTGATAGGTTAAATCCCCTTTATTTGATTTATAAGGTATTATCTTGGAATTTTTTCTTCCATGATTGGTTTATCCCACCCTAATATTTTATTATATGGTATTTTATAATCCTTTTTGGGAAAGATATTTTTTAATACAAAAAGTTTTTATTACTCTTTTCACAATGTTAGTTTCCAAAAAAGGTAATTTCAATGTATTAAAAAGGTTCCTTCATAATCAAATATTTTATCTTTAGATCGATATTTACTATAGAAAAATTGATTCTATTTTCAAGGATATATTATTGGATATTATTTTTTAAAATAAAAAATTTTAAAAATATTTGAATTAACCTTTTTAAAATTTATTTTTGAAAGTGACATTTAAGTTTTTATTTCATGTAAATGTTAAAAATGTTTAGTAAAATATATTATAAGTTTTCACCTCCATTTTTCTTTTCAAATTACAAAACATTTACACTCTTATGATTTATGTTACATGATTTATTATTTAATATATATATATCTATATATTTATAATCTGGTAGATCAAACTCATGATATCAAAAAAATTGATTCATAATCCCTTCTTGTGTGATAACATTTGAAGCATTCTTTTGCAATGATGTTTTTTATCTATGCCAACATCCTTATGAATTTATTTCATTACATTGAGGATATGTTTTTTTAAAACCATAAACCTTATTTATCTATATGGATTATGTAATTTTTCTTCTAAAAAATATATAATCCACCCCTTCCTTTGTCTTGAATAACCATCCATCGTGAACATGCATACATTTTATTCTAATGCCATTACTTTGTGAATACCCTATTTCCCATTTCATTGATTAAAGGATATTCACAAAGATTATACAAATATATTTATTTGTGAAATTATTAAATTAATTTTATATCCATTACTCTATATGGTGTTAGTTTTAGGTATGATTATATAGAAATCTATTCCATTTATTTATTATATAACCATTGAAAAAAAATATATTTTTTATTCTGATACAAATGTTTATCAATTAATAAGGAAAGTTGAGTATGTGTTTTTTAACCTTCCAACTTCTTTCTCCAGATGGGTTACAATTATGTTACCAATTTTATTAACATGGGGAAAATTGTTGGTGTTCTTTTTGTTATAATTCCAATATAGTTGTTTTTTTAGAAAAGTTGATTATTTATTTTTTACTCATGATATCACATGATGAATGAATTAGACTTAAACAAGTGATAGGTGGGCCTGTTATTATATAACCCCTCGATGAATCAGTAGGTCTCATGAGACAAACATGTCTGGGTAATTGGTTTATTCCTTCTATATTAAATAAGATGTCTTGTTTTTGGCCTTGATAGTAAGAATAATTTCTTTCCTAAGGCCTTGATGCTAATATCATGATATCTAACATTATGAATTCCATCACTATGAATTCAGTTACTATTATCCATATAATATATTTATTTTCATTACTATTCATAAATATATCATGCTCTCAGTTTTAGTTTATCATAGAATTATGATGATTACTTATTCCCTCCATAATATTTATTCCATGTTTATTCTATGATTGCATCAGTTATATGTTTTCCATTACTGATCATTTGAGATCAGCCCTTCTTATGTTTCTATTTACCCAGGTTATGCATAAAAATATTACACATGATATTAATAGAATAATAGCATGTTCAGGGGACCTGTTAGATATTTTAAAGACTTACTATAGATTAAATACTTTTTTATATAATGGAAAAACTATTCATTATTTAGAAAATACATTTAATTTATTACTTTTTGATTTTTCCTAATTCTCTAAAGTTCCAAATCAAAAAGGTATTGGGAATGTATGTAATAAAATATTTTTTTTAATTCATGTAATTTTGGGATTGTTATAAATGAGAATATATAGTTGGTATAAAAACAAATATGTAAAGTATGTGTTTATGGCACCGAATCTAGGAATGTGGGTCTGAGGTATCACAATCGGTATTAGAGTAGGGTTTATATAACTTTGAAAATTATGATATTATCGGTTGAGAATGTAAATTTCATTAAGGAGTGATAAGTTAAGGTTTATCATAACTCCAAATGTATATATAACCCTTTGAGATAATATATGATTTACTTTTAAGGTAATAATTCACATTTTATTTGTGGATTAAGATAAGATATCTTTAGTGAAAACCCTAGGGATAAGGCTAAGAGAGTATTATATATATAGGATAACATCTCAAAGATTTGGTAAAATTGATATTGTGGGGTTATCCTAGAAATTACATCCCTATTTAGATACTATATGTGGATGCATTATCTAGAACATATAAACCTAGGGGTTATAACTCTAAAAAGGGTGTATTTGGTATTAACTCGATCATCACCTGATGGATGAAAAAAGTCCAAACTTCACACCTGGTTTGACACACCCGAGGTATATTATTTTGTTAATAATATTCTCTTTAAAAAACATTATGAAGGATTTATTTTCTAATTAATTTATGGACTTAGTCTAAGAAGTATGAGAGAACACAACTTAGAGTAATATAGGTAGAACCAAGAGAGTTATAGGATGAACAAAGCGTGACATATTTAAAATGAAAGTAAAATAGATTGAAATGAAGGTGTCATTGGAGAAAAAATATCGGGATTAACCTTTCATATTCATTTGATCATTTATTATTATTTTATTATAATATTTCTTTTAATTATTTGGTTGAAACAGGATCATGATAATGAAATAGAGAAAGGTATGTATCCAGAAACCACTATGTCTGATAACTAAATAAGGGAGTATTCTTAAATGGTTAATAATTTTAGTATACAATTGATATGATAGAAAAAGGTGAGTTTCCTATTATTACTTAAGGTAGTGAGGTTTATATCTTAATATAAATTAAATCTTGGTAAACTTATGTATTTTCATTAGTGATTGATATTTATCAATGATATTATGGTATATTCAAAAATTTATGAAGATTATACAAGATAACAATGAATTTTTATTTAATAGTTACACTTTAAAGGTTTGGAAACTTATATTAAATGGTATAAATATCCTTGAAAAGTGATTTTATGATAAGGTTATATTATCAGGGGTAAATATTGAAGATCAAATGATTGAGGGATGAATAAATATTACGTTTATGGGATTGATTTATTTTGAGAGAAGTGAGTTAGATAGTATTGATAGCCTTAGAATTGATTATTTATTTAATAAAAAAGTGATCCAGTATATTTTTTTGTGAATTTTATCTCATTTTTGGAATTATGATATATATCTAATAGTTTGTGATTTTATGAACTAGTGATTAATACATTTGAGGGTTAAAGATAGAGTTAATTTTTAAAGGAATATAATATTTCACTATAGTTTAATGTCTTAGACATTTAATTGGTTGTGGGAAATTTATGTTATGGAATATATATGATTAGGGTATATAAATACTTTGGTATATGATTGTATGAAATATTAATGTTGTTTTAGTAAAGATAAGTAACTTAATATAGCTTGAGAGAGTAAGGTAGATGTCATATTATAAGTTATATCTTGAATGATAAACATGATAATATTAAAATCACCCACTTTCATCGGTGAGTAATAATTAAAATTATGAGGAAAAAAATTATTTAAGGAGGTAGAGTGTGACACATGAGATTTTAAAATAATATCACCTTTAATATAGTCAATGTGTTTGATAACTTATTCCATACGCAACACCAAACTTAAATGAAATCGTAATATATTTAGATAAAATATAAATATTTATGTATGAATATTAAAACATACCCATATAATTAGAATAAGTTAACATGGGAAACCAATTTATGATATATATATATAAAGGAATAAAATGAAATTTTAATATTAATTAAATTCAATTAATAAAATCATTTTATGCTTATAAATGTATTTTTCCAAAAATTTCATTTTCATGCGATATGAATTTCTATTTCAATAAACACGAGATTAATGATTATAAAATATATTTTATATTAATAATTGGTTAAAAACAATTAATTTGGTAAATTATAGGAATGTAGAGTAAGAATAGTTAATATTTGGAAATGTTATTTTCCTATAAAAATAGCTTTCCATTATAATTTATCTTATTTATCTAAAATTAAAATTTAAAATCTTATAATTTTAATTCTAAAAAATGAATATTATTTTTGGATTCAACATAATAATATTTTATTAATATTATTTTTGAGATTTTTCTGAAATAGTTGACTTTTAGGTGAATAGTGAAAATACAGATTTTGCTTAAAGTGTCACTTTTATGATATTATATTAATAAAAGAATAACTTATTTTTTTGAAAACTTTTCTTAATAAAAATTTATATTTATAAAGTAAAATAAATTATTTAATAATACTATATTGAATTTCTTAAACCCATGGGTTATGTTTTGGAAACTTAAGTAATATTTTTCTTTAAAAACTGTTTTTATTCACTTATACTAAAAATTACCTTTCACCACTTATAGAAATTAAATATTTAAAAACATAATTTATATTTTGGATCAAAATTATAATATTATTTAAAAATTTCAATTTCATTTCTGGGAATAAAAGTATGATTATTAATATTGAAGTTAATGACCATGATAATAGTAAAACTATTATTTTCAAAAATGTTTTTATTAATATTGTGTATTTATTATCTAATAAAATATAGTAATATATTATAAAATTTTGATTTGATATAATTTTTAAACCTATATATAAATATATTATCACTTAATCAATTTTTAATCAATACTAAATATGATTAAGAACACTTAATGTTAAAAACAAATTTTTTCTATATTTTTTTCAGTATATTAAATGTTTTAATTTATAAGTTAATTATATATTATATATAAATTAAATTAGACTATATGGATACAAAATTTAGGTTTATAACATAAAAATTGGGTTATAAGTTTTAGCTTATAATTTTAATGAAATAAAAACTTCTAGGGCAAAAACTAATTACCATGATAAAAACAAAAAAGGTAATTGTAAATATTAAGCATTAAAAGGGTTTAATAACATTTAAAACACGTGAAAAAATGATTATTGAAGGATTTATAGGCCTTATATCACTACAAAATCCATTATTTTGAACTTTTTTGGTCATAGAATTTTTAATAGTGTAATGAAATCATTCAAAAGTGAAGGGTATTCACAAAAATTCCATTTTCTTCACTTATAGAAGGTGGAACTTAAAACCCATCATACCACAACTATTACATAAAATTAATTATTAAAAATATTAAAGTTTTATCCTCCTATAAAATCTTCTCAAGTTAATAAGACCCTATTCACTATAAGTTAGCTTAATCTCTTCATTTCCAAAGAGAATTTAAAGATAAAGTTCAAAGTCCCAATGTGAGTATTACTTAATCCTTAACATTTTCTTATTAATATTTCTCTTTAAAACCTATAATTACTATAGTAACATGATAAAATTAATATAATTATTATACTTGAGTTTTATTATATGAATGGAAAAAATGTTATTTACTCTTTTTTCATCCAATTAGAAAAAAATAACATTAACCGTGCATTATGCGGACTACCGCCTCCATGAAATTACATTTTTTTCATTTTTCATTTTGATTTTCATTGTTCATAAAAAAATTAAATTATGATTCAAAATCTCAAAAAAATCTAAATAAGATCATTATTATTCTATTATAGTAATATTATTCTTTTCCTTAACCATAATCACCCATCAAGATATGGAATGTTCATGTTTGGGTTGGTTTAACAACCTACTTGACCAACACTATAAAACTCTATCATGGATAATATAGGAAATTAAATAAAATTTTTATTATAATTTAATAATTAAATCATGATTTTTTCTGGTTCTGTAAAGTTTATACTATATATTTAACTTATTATTAAAATATCATCTTTGATTGCTAAAATTATTGAAATAAGTCTACATAGATTCAACTTTCATGCAAACATAACAAAAAATATATAATAAATAAATAGAACCTAATAATAAATGGTATAAATTAATTTAAAAATAGATTAATAAGTTTATTAATAAGGTAATAAACATGATTTTATTATTCAGTAAGTTTTGTGCATGCATAGAATGAATCAGGTACAATGTAAATGTTTCTTGTCTCAATTTTTACCCCTTGAGACATATTTCTTATTATAATCCATATTTTATTTGAAATGGTGTATATAATTACCCTTTAATATTTTATATCTTTATAATCTTATATTTCATGATATTTACTGTTTAATTCCATGTTCTTTCTCATATAGAATTTTGACTCAAAATTTACAAATGCGATAAGGGTTTTCTTGGTCTCAATTCTGATTCTTTGAGACATAATAAATTTTGTGCACCATGTTTTCCTTTTATAGTATATTTACTGACCATGAATTTATTTTTATCATAATATTTTTATTTAATGGGATATAATAATCCAAATTATATTCCCATCTTCAAATTTCTATTGATTTAATTATTACTCCAATAGTAATGAGTTTTGGTAACTCAACTTTCGTTTATTGAGCTATGATCGTTCTCTTAAAATTATATAATATAATTTTGGTACATTATATATTTTATTTTGTTATATGGAATTATATCATTATTTTCTATGGAATTAAAATCCTATAATATAAATACTTTTTGAATATTTCTTACCTTATGGAGTATGTTTCCCATAAGGCATATTGATGGATCAAATATCCTTTATTTGAGTTATAAAGTTTTATCTTGAACATTTTTCTTTCATGATTGGGTCCTACCACCCTAATATTTTATTATATATTATTTTATAATCCTATTTGGGAAAATTAAGTTTTAATAAAAAAAGGTCTCATTACTCTTTTTACAATGTGGGTTTTTAATAAAGGTAATTTTAGAGTATTAAAAAGGTTTGTTTTATAATAAAATGTTTCATCTTTGGATCTAAATTTTATATAGAAAAAATTGTGTCTTTTTCAAGGATCTATTATTGGATATTATTTTTTAAAATTAAAAGTTTTCAAAATATTTCACTTCACCTTTTCAAATGTTTCTTTTTAAAGGGACACAATAGTTTTTATTTTACATTAATGTTAAAAATGTTTTCTAAAAGATATTTTAATTTTTAATCTCTATTTCACTTTTCATATTCAAATGTATTTACACTTATGAGATTTATATTAATTGATTTATTATTTAATAAATATATATTGATAATTTGGGGGATTGAACTCATGGTATCAAATAATTCAATTCTTGACCCCTTCTTGTATGACACCCTTCAAAGCATTATTTTCCAAGGATGTTTTTCATTATGTTAACATCCTTCTAAATTTACTTCATTACACTGAGCATATATTATTTTAAAACCATTCACCTTGTTTATATGGATTTATTATATAATTTTATTTTCTATAAAAAATATTATCCACCATTTCCTTTTTCTTTCCTAATAATCCACTATGAATAGACATAACTTTTCTTTCAATTACTTTACTTTGTGAATACCCTATTTCCATTTCTTGGACTAAAGGGTGTTCCCCTATATTTCATGAATCAATTAATTAGGGAGATTATTTAATTAACCAAATAACTTTTAATCTATACAGTTTTAGTTTGAGTTATTCTTATATAGAAATTTAATTCATTTATTGATTGAGAAACTATTGAAAATCCATATATTTTTATCCTGATATGGATGTCTATCGATTACTAAAAAAAGTTGACTTTATATTATTTAACCATATACCTTATTTATTTAGATAGTTTATGATCATGTTATCCATTTTATTAATATGGGAAAAGTATTTAAATTATGTAGATTATTATTCTAATACAAATTATTGTTGGAAAAGTTAATTTATGTATTGTTTACTCATTATCTCATATGATTAATGTATTAGAATTAAACAAGTGATGGGTGAGTCCTAAAATTATATAACCCCTTGATGAATTGGTAGGTCTCATGAGAAAAAAATATTTGGATATTTAGTGTATTCTTACCCAATTTTTTAATATGTATTGGATACAACCTTAATGACACGAATAATGTCTTTGATAAGGTCTTGACAGTAAAATCAAGATACCTGAAATTATGCATTACATCACCAAAAATTCAATTATTGTTATCTATTTGATATATTTATTTTCATTGATATCTATGGAGATATTATTCTCTTAGTTTCATTTGATTATAAAATTATGACTATTATTTAAAACATTCCAAGGAGGGAGAAGAAATACCATAAAATCCTATACTTCTATAATATTTATTCCATGGTTTTCTCAGTTGTATATTTTTCATTACTAAGCATTTGAACTTACCCCTTCTTATGTTTCCATTTCCCTAGGTTGTGAAGAATAGTATTTATAATCATATTACTAGAAGAACAACATGTGCATTAGATTTTTGGGAGATATCAAATATTTACTATGGATTAATTAGTTTCTTATATAGTGGAAAAAATATTCATTAGTTGAGAATTCCATGGGATTTATTAATTTATGATTTTACTAATTATATAAATCTATAAACCTAAAAGGTCTTGGATATGTATGTAATGAAATATTTTCTTTAATCCATGTAATTATGTTATAATAATGTTTGAGAATATATAGTTGGTATCAAAGCTAGTATGCAAAGTATGTGGTTATGGAACCAGATCTGGGAGTGCAGATCCATGGCATAACATTACTTTATTCATTAATGAATCTTACAATCCATCAATTTATTATTCCATTTTATGAGATTTCATCATGAATCCCCTTAATATAAGAAAATATTTATGTGAAAACTTTAATAGAAAATTTATTCATTTAATATTTGATTTTATAATAGAAATCACTCAGTGATTCATTGAATGGATTTTCTTCACAACTTATACTTGATTCACTAGAGTAATAATACTAAACAGATTGATCAAGATGTTTACCACTCTTAATACATTTAGCTAGTGATTTTTCTCCTTTTTTAAGAGTTTTCTAAGATTTTGGCCTCCTTTTTTATCCTATTTTGTCGAGTCATTATATAAACATATAAATATGTTTTTAATAGGGATGGAACCAGATTTCTATATACGAGTCTCTTCCATTTCATATTTCAATTCATGTATTTTAGTAAAAACACCTTGGGGTTATAAAATATATATCTAACCATATGGAACCTTTTATTTGATACCAATTTTATGTCCCAGTGGACCGATGTAGACACACTTGGGTGGGGGGGGGGTGTGAATCAGGCATGGTCAATTTTTACTAAATTCTAACTATCCATTTACTATTATACACCTTTAAACTTTGAACCTATATTACTGGTTAATAAAAATGGATCTTATCTTATGTAACCAATCATACACCTATATGAAATTATAGTAAAAGTAGTTAAGTATGATACTCGGGTTTTTATGCGGTTCAACACCACCTAAAAATCCCACTCCTTACTGTTCTTGAGATTTCTAAGTCACATATTATCTACTATAATTTCATCAACAATACTAGTGGAGTTTGTCTAGGTATCATCTTAAAACCATTATCACTATATTACATAGGTGAGGTGTTTACTATATTATACACGTGAACTATTCAACATATTATATATGTGAATATACTCTTCATCCAATGGGTTACTTATACTAGCATCACACCAATTTTTTTAGCACTTACAAATCTTGAAGTAGATCACCATGTTTTTCCTAGGATGTCTCTGCACCCAAAAATCTAATCTACTTCCTCAGTCATATAGACTTTAACTACCTTATTTTCTTCAATAAAAAGGCATGTAACCCAGTCACTACTTTACAGATCAAACTCAAATCACTTGACAACCATTATATTTTCTATAGGAACTCCTGCGATCTTTCCTAATAACTTCTTCTTTAAGAGCCACATTCTATAAAATATTTCTTGGTGAGTATATAATTAATTTAATAACTTTATAATATTTCATGGTAATAAAGACACTAAAACTCTTGGGAATACTCTTCCTCATGACATGTAGCACCTTCTAAGTCCATTGCTTCTCTTCTTATATTCTTCTTCCTTTTCTTCGACACACAACATATCTTTCTTCTAGGGAAATATCAGTTACTACTATCCTTCCTCTTTAAAACCCAGATGATATATAACTTCAACATAGGATAAAACCCTTTTTCTTTTTTCCTTTATAGAACTCATTCTCTTAGCTTATATACAATTATAGAATGCATGAATATTGCTTCTTCTTAATATTATCTATTTCTCTATTTTCTCACCTTCTATTGATGCTGAATTAAATTATCCTTTCATTTAATTTTTTTTAAATAGAATGTATTGATACATTTTTAGTTTCCAAAAAAAAAGTTCCATAACAAATTAACCTCTTTTGGGATCCCACGATATTGTGTGAAAATCTCAAAAAGATATCACATGGAGAAAATCCCCATGCAAAGTTACTGAAACTCCCTCCCTTTATTTTTATATCATTTTATTCTAATTGTGAATATATATTCTCTTATTCAAAAAATATTAGCATTTTATTCTTCTCAAAATATTCCATAAGAATATATGCACTTAGAAAATTTACTATATATGTATAAAAACACAACAACTACTTATGTATTGGTATGTCTTATCTCATAACTTGAGAGCTTCCAAGAAGGTAGTATATCCTCCATCTTGGACATTTATACTATAGTTTTCATCTCATATCTTCTTTATCTTTATAATATTAAATTATAAATCTTTTTTTATTTTTAGGACATTAATAACATCTCTATCATTGAAATATTGATTCTACTTAGAATATAAAATTATGGAAGTCTAATCATTCTCAAAAATTCATTCAGTAAGAATCAAAGGTTATATTATGATATTTAAAACATGGAAGTATATCTTGGGAATCATTATATTTTCATTTTAATTCTGATCATAGATAATGGGTTTAAAATATTATCATTTTAAAATTATAGGTTTATAGAATAGTGATCTCCATCACCTTCTTATCATTTACTCTTCATAATTTCAATCTTAGATCATGGTTGGTCATAATATCATGATGTTTTGAAAATTAAATAATGGATTTTGAATCATAGAAATTAATTTTATTCATCAAAATATAAATTATAGAAAATCCATTTCTCATCCAGTAGGATTCAGATAATTCCCTTAAGTTTTGACTCATTAGAAGTCTGCTAGGACTCATTTAGACTTGGGAGTTACTCATACAAACTCATCAAAGAATTATATGAATCTTGAGACCAATAATTTGTAGATATAGATCACTCATACACAAAATTATATAGAATTTATATGTAGAGACTGAAATTATTATATGGTAGCTCAAACTCATATGCCAGGGCCTCCAAGTGTTACAGGGGTTAATTCCTATATTGGAAGTTTCATTTGAGGGGACTTCCAAATTCATACACCAGATAAAACTCATATGATATAAAGATTATCTTTTTTTTATTATTTAAACTCCAAAATTCTAGACTTCTTCAAATGAATCTATCATTATCAATCTCTTAAAAACACCTTGAAATTGTTTCAAATAATCCCAAGTATTATTAGAATAATCTTAAACTTATCTAGATTGTTTTAAGAAATTTTGTAGTATATTAAATAATAAAATATAGAATTTATATAAGATATATTTACTTATCCAACTCAAACTTTATAAAACTTCATATAAGAGTATGTTATCACTAATTTTAGTATGCTACTTTACAAATAAACCTTTTATTATTGCTTTAAACTTTAGGATAACTTCCTCTAAGTCTTTGAAATTGTTTGAATAATTTAATTAAAACTTATACATGTTGTCCATTTTGTTTTAGTATCCTAATACTTTCTCAAATATTCCGTTAATTTTCTATGTATTCATAATGGTAGTATCTCAATTCTTCTTTAGTGGGCGTATACTCATTACATCACTCGAGTCATCATATTTATAGAATTATATTTATAATAATATTGAAAAAAATATAATTTATAACATATAAAACCTCAATAAATTGTTTTTTCAGGTTATACTTTTAATGTTGTTTGTATTTGCATCACCTTTTAACTGATGTTAAAATTTAAAAACCAATATTCAATGGCTATTTTTCTAGTAGTGTGTAACGACCTAAAATTCTATCAATGATATTTTCATTCTTATGTTTATTTCATATAGTATGGATCACATAAAATCAATTATATAACAAAATACAAACATTATATATGAATAATGAATTAAATAATAAGTATTTATAGAAGTTAAGGAACATGTATGGATGAAATAGTAACTTGAACTTAGGAATAATAATATTGTAGGTTCCGAGCATAGTGGAAGAATGGTTGGGCTTATACCCAACTTTAATTTTTACCATGATCAATGATTATTCCAGGATCAATACGATAATGAATGTTAGTCTCCACAAAATAGAATAAAAGATTTAGATAAAGAAGAAAGATACCTAAAACCTTTAGAGAGGATCTTTCACATCATGTTTATAATTAATTTAATTAGTTTCATCAAGAAAAGAATACTTGGATATTTGGTACTTTATTCATTGATGATGTTGATCATCCATAATGACCCTTCCAAATTGTCTCGTTGTGCTTGTGAGGATCCAAACTAGAACCCCTCTAGCGGTGCTCCACACGTGTTCCGATGGCCTCCTATTGACACCACCCTTTCTCCGGGTGCTAGCGTGACAAAGTGAGTATCTTGTGTTAGTCATTCTTGATCACTTATTATTTGGTATTGAAGAACATCTCTCATTATTGAGAGGGGTGGGAAGAGGATTCGAGAGAGAAATCGTTTATCTCAACAAATCTCAATTCATCGGGCATGCAGTTCGATACATGACACAATAGACATATAAGTCTATTTATCGACATAGGTATTCAGTTATAATATTTAATTGCATAATAGTAATTAAATACATTCATAACCTTAGAGAAAACCCATGCTTTTAATAATAATATCACATCATTATTTATGGTGTTTCAACTTGTGCAAAATGAAATTATAAATAAAATTATGCGTCACAAAATAATAGAAGAGTTATTATTATTTTAACTTCTTCCAACTAGTTAAATAATTATTTACTATCTTAAAAATAATTATTTCACTAATGGACCGAACTTGGTCTGCTCGAACTCCACTTCCAATTGTTGAACAACCAAATAAATAAATAATTTATTCTCTTAAATAAATATTTTATTTAAAAACTAGTAAATAAATATTTATTAATTGTTCAATAAAATAAATAAATATATTTTACCCACAATCCAGTGAATAAATATTAATTTAATTTATTCAATCATTTTAACTTGAATAAGATTATTCCAATGTATTGAGAATAATATTTATTCCATTAATTAAATTCAAATAGAATTTAACCGAGACCACCAGAAACACTTAGTGTGTGACCCTCTAGGATTCTTTCTCATTGGAATTAGGTAGGCTTGCCTAAATTCCAAGAGTATTGTCTAGAAATGGGTCAAGGAACCCAAGATAAAGAACATAAAGACTCAAAAATGATATCCACATACAAATACTCACTATGTAATATAATCCATTTGTCTCAATATCTCATCAAGAAGGTTTCATGATAGTGTCATCAACCTTTATGCTTTATACATCATTCATTGACTACCAGAAATAAACTCATCATTACACCATGACCATGGAATTTTGCACGATGGTTCTATTTCAATCAAAGGGATGAGATATCAACTTCCATAAATGGAAGAGAAAAATCCTTCCTCAAATTATCTATTAATAACATGCCACTCGTAACACACCCAACATACCCTACTTCCCTCCAACATATGGCGTGATGATTTTTGTCAGTAAATCAAAGTGCGCGAGTCATGACACGTATTAATGATAATATTAAAGTCTAAGGACTATTACACATGCTCACATATAGGAATATCAGATGGCACCAAAACATACAAAATTCCTACTGGTGGGTCTGTTCTCATAATCTCCCATATTGGAGATTACCAAGTATGAACCTCATGATAGTAAGTCTCATATTCTTACGAGTACTCACACCTGATAGTCTATATACTATGTGTCCCATCATAGTATGTCATCCAACCATAGAACTATATTTAAGAATATTGTTATAGCATTTAAAGGTTATCATCATAGTGGGGAACTGCCATGACCTTATCAATGAACCAAATACTCTAGGAAATTATTACATCATACTCATGAAGAATAATGAAAAATATGTAATAATATTTTTAATATTTAAACACATTAAATATATATTTAATCAATGTACAAATAGTTAATTATAGGACACCAACTCTAACAAACATGAACCTTATGAATAGTAAATTAGACTAATGAATAGAAACATCACACATGAAAGTATAAATAAAATTTGGTCATCTTATAAATTAAATTATGATATAATTATATCATAATGTAAGTAAATGAATATTTTAAAATTAATATTTAAGTGTTGGTATTTTTGTAAGTGATAAATATTTAAGTATAATTTTATAATTAATAAAACTATTTAAAATAAAATTAATTTTCATACAATTTATTCATAAATAAATATTTTATCATCTTATGATTTTATGATAATTTAATGAGACCTTAGTTAATTTTTCAGAGTGTTATAAAATCAGATATAAATTTAAAAACTGCATTTTTCGAGTAAATTATGATTTTAATTGAAAACTTGTAAAATTATTTTCATAAAATTGAGTTTATTTTTGAACTATACACATCAATAAATGGTTAGGGTGATTTTTTTTGGGATTTTTCTAAAATACTTGAATTTTTAGTGAATAGTAAAATACTGTAATTTACAGTATAAATACCTTATAAGCATAATACACTATTCATTGAGTCATGGATGATGTAAGAAACATAATATCTAACTTACATTTATTATTTTAATATATTTTATTATAATTCTCAAAATATTCATAGTCTTGAGCCAAAATAATAAACAAAAGAATAAAATATTCAAAAAACACCCCTCCTCCACTTTAAATACCACCCCTCACTACCCCTTCTCCTCACACCTCTAACCCTTTGATCCTTGTAAAATTTCAATAAAATATTTTCCCCAAGACTATACCCTATTTCCATTATCTCTTTGTTTCCTAAAAATACCTAAACCAACCCCCTTAAGGAGTTTCTCAAGGAGGAGTATTCAAGAGGTAAAATCCTCTTCCTTTTCCTTTTAATTTCTTTCAAGTTATTTTATTTTATTATTATCTCCTCAATTAATTTGTTCAAATGACCATGATAACTATATTATCATATATATACCATAATGATATCATGTTAATTAAATATATTTCATCAAAATACTTTCTATCTCTATTTTATTTTAAAAATGAAATTATCGTCTGTGAGGTGCCGATTTACAACCTTCGTGGACAACATATTTTCATTCTTCAATTTATCCTTAAAGTATGGAAATGAAACCATTTTTATGGTTAAAAAAGTCTAAAAAATATATATTATAACCTTTATTATGTTTTGGAAGTAACATATTTACATAATACTAAACAATAAAACAAAATGAGTTTGTTATGATCAATTACTCTAATAATGTAAATGATTATCACTAAATGTATTATATAATGATTCATCCTCATACATTATAAAAAATGATATATATAATCATTTAAAATTATATATTCTCATTAAAATCATATAAATATAATTCTAGATAATTATACCCTTTCCTGATGAACTTCCATACTCATATATGAGTATACCGATCATGAAAACCAAGGAAATGAACACTCCTGAGCAATAAAATTGTATCTTATAACTCATAAAAATGGCCATAAATGAACTTAATAAAATTATAATAAATAAAATTCATGTATATAAGGTTATTAATTAATTAATTAATGGATTTAATTTTATTATCCAAGAAATTAAGGTCAAGTGAAAAATACATTCAGACATAAGGTAAGGGTTTTCTTCCCAAACCTCCATTTTCATCTGAGTTGTGATTTATTCCTCTATAAACCAATGTAATTATTCATTTATTATTATAAATTCTGATCATATGTTACAAAATCATTTATTATTACCATTTCATCTTTCTTTTGTGGAAAATATATGTTTTATAAGGTCCCTTTCTCAATTCTTCCCTATATGCCAACCCAATTAAAGGGAACCTCTCAATTTCTTACCCATTTTAAAGTACCATCCTTAATATATTTTAAGGCCCAATTATGTTTATAAAATAATTAATTTTGTCATGGAAAACTATATTTTTTAATTACTAGTTTTATACAAACTATTATGAAAAATAATTTTTTTTTCAAAAAAGAACTCTTCATTGAAAAGTAAAAGGGGTATTTCTCTTAAGAATTCCTCAATGATTTTATCAGAATATTTTCATATATTTCAAAAAATCTGTTGAATTTTATGATTTATTTATATTTATCTCTTATTATTTTCATCTAACATATTTTATTAAATGGTTTATAACCGTTTTGATTGTGTATGTGCTATTTTTATACAATTCACCATGTTACTCAGATTTGTTAGTGATTATGTTTACAGATTGGGGAAAGTTATTTAAATTTATTATGTTAATATTGTTTATGTTTAAAGACATTAACATGAGGATTTAATTGTAATTATAAAGTGATATATGGGGCCTACTATGGCCCCTTGATGCATCATTAGGTCTCATGAGACAAAACAAAATTGGGTTTTGGTCGAGGTCATACCCTAGTATTTTCAAAAGTCTTGGTCGAGGCCTTGATGATATGTTTTAGATGTATATAATTATTAATTAACTCATTATCATACTAATAATTGATAAAAAATATGATATTTAACTTGTATAATATATACGATTAAGATTCATCCTCTTATGATCAATTATATGTCTTTATTTACTAAGCTTTCATTCTTTCCATATTATGCTCAAGTTTATTTTTAAAGGCATGTGTTTTTAGTTATTCACCATGGTTAATGTTTATTTTTATAACAAATTACACTATATTACTTACCCTTATTGATCATATGATCTCAATCCTTTCTTATGATTTATTTTTTCCTAGGATACAAAGATGAATATTATGAATGTCTTGTAGGGATAATCTAGGAGTTATGAAATCTTCCCATGGAATTGTTATATTGTATTTCCTTTCATGTTGTAATGTAAATATTATGTTTATATATAGTTTTCTAAAACTACTAAACTATTCACCCCTTTGGGAAAATACTTCCTTTTTATATTCCAATGTAATAAAATAAGGCACCAGCTCTGGGCAACTAGGGTCAGGGTCTTTTCATAGTGTGCTAAATTTTTTAACTCACTAGCTCTCAAATAAAATTTATGCGTACATTGAGATAAATATTTATTCAATGGGTTTGATACATTTTTTTCTACTTAAAACCAAATAACTGTGACTTAACCTATTTGAGTAAAATTCCATAAGTGATAATACTTATAAATTATATGATTTACCCATTTATATAACCAAGATAATTTAACTGAAATAATTTTTATAATATTATCACAATATACTCTGATAGGATCTTCAATTCTAGGTAAACCACAAATCACCTAAAAAAATTGTGTTACCATACTATTTACTTAGATACATCACAAGCCTTAATATAAATTGAATTTTTTGTAGAATTAACAACCACATATTTTTTAAACACCTCCAGCTCACTGTGCCACCGTTTAGGTAGAACAAATATCTAAATTTAAATTTTAGAAAATCTTGATCAATTTAGAATCTAGAAACTGATTATCCCCTCATAACTAGTTCCTCATATCCTCCATATACTAAGAACATATCCTTTATATGTCTGAAGTACTTAAGGATAGTTTTAAATACTATCCAATATAACTCTTTTGAAGCTTCTTGATATCCTTATACCATTCTCAATGTATAATAAATATCATGTATTTTACATAGTATGAAAAATATGAAAGATCTAATCAATGAATAATATTACTTCAACTCCAAATACAATTTTTTATTAATCCACTTTATGGAAAAGTGGGAAACCAAAGTTCACACACAAGGACAACTATGTGCTGAAAGAGCTCACAAAATTATTGAACACAAGACTAAGGTTATTTGAGTCAGACGCTCTATATAATTCCCAGTGCAAAGTACTAACCTAGGTGTCTGGATCCTCCCTGATATCTTCTTCAAGGCGAGAAACCATTCTATCCATTATCAGGATGAATTCCTCCAAGGTGATTCTGCCTTGGTTCAAGCCTTGGGTGATGATTCAGTCTTGTTTTTCTATCCATGCTTATTGCTCCTCTGTGGCCTCAGTCTGCAAGCATCTTTCATAAATCCTTAAAATATCTTCATTTGAGGCGTTTGGACTAAGGACTTTTTCAAGCATACCTTCCTTTGAGTGGAAGATGAGCCTCAGACACTCCACACCCTCTTCTTCTATTACTCTTGGTTTTATTCTTGGATCCCCACTTTACCCATCTTAAAGGCCTTTGCTTTTATTACTTCCATATTTCTTGGCCGACCTGGTTTCCATTGGTTTTAGAAAGTGAGAGTAATCTTTGCACCCCTTGGGTTTTTTCCCTGGACCACTATGCATTTTCCCGAGTCACACTTTCCTTTTTGCCCCTTCTTCCTTATTGGGATGTGGGGACCTTTCCCTTGGAACTGGTCCAGGCTATCTACTGAGAGTTGGATAAAACTATAATCACCTGAATCATCATCCTCTTGTGGAAATGATTGTTCTTGAGTTTCCAGGCCTTCAAACTAGTTTTTCACTTCAACCCTCAGGCCTTCTTTGAGAGCCCTCGACCTACAAGAGGAATCCAACTTGCCCGATTTAACCATCAAGTCATTCTTCTCCTTCCCCTCACTCCCAGTCATCTGAAAGGAGGACTTTGGAATGAGCGTGTTTGTTTCTAGTGGTCCCAAGATGTTAAACCCACCCCTCCATACTTTACCATGGAGAGAGCTTGTAGTTTCATGCAAAAACGACTTTCCATGAAATGACTTAATAGATGGTTAGAACTCCTTTCCAAATTCACCATCAGGGACATCACTACATGGAATCATACCTATGGGATACTCGTATCCACAACCCATGAATTGAGACTGTTGGTTAGTGTCCTCCCATTCTCGACCTTGAGGACCCCCAGATCCATGGAACTCACTTACTACCTTCTACACACCATTATTGACCATTCTGTCTAAGACCGGATGATCTTCCACATCCACATGAAAGGATAACTCTTTATCCATTACTTCCACCTGCACTGCCTTCACTCCATTCACCTGTAAGGGGCAGATCTACAAATCATTCCTTAACCGAGTTAGGACATCCATGACCCGTGGCAAGGGGACATTGGACTCCACATCCTTCACTGCTCCTGGACCCACCGGATAAGGCCACTGCAAATGATGACCCTCCTGAGGACTGCCTTCTGGTTCAAACCTCAATTCCTCACCTGGACCAAAATGAACCCTGCCTGGTTCCCGTTCCCTTGGGACAACCCCGCGCACTTCTACAGGCATGTCCAGGCCTGCACTATTTGACTACTGGATCACAATGGGGGTGACCTGCACCTGAGTCCCTTCTGGTTGGGGGTTCAATAGTTGTCGATCACTTGGACCGCGATGAAATCCAATAACCAAATGTCCTAGATGATGACAACTAGAGCAATACGTGGGCCAAGACTCAAAAACCACCCACTGTTTCCATATGAATTCTTCGCCCACTGAAATCCAAATCCACTCTGTATGAGGATTCGAAACATCGACCTCAATATAAATGTGGGGGTTAATAGGGTGACAAACCATAGAATTCATACTATTCAAACACATAATTCTACCAACCATGTTCCCTAACATGCTTATTATTGACAGAATCTGAAAAAAAAGCAGAAAATCTGGGAATCTTACCCACATAGCTGTCGTCGGTTCATCCAAATTCATGATGAATTTGGAGGACCAGTGAAAGAGGTGAAATCCGAATCCATTGAGGGTTCGAGGAGCGTTGGACCAAGAAAAAATTAGACCACTATCTGAGGAAAAACGAACCATCATCTGTCACTAGTCGAGCAACCTGACCACCGCGCGGTCTTGAAGCCCCCAAGCTTCAAACATGAATCTCTCAAAGGCATCCACCAAAGGACAACAACCCCAAAAATGAGTGACCAATGTTGTCCTGAAGAGATCCAAAGAAATGTTTAATTCCTTAATGGAAAGCATGAGATAGGGAGAGCCATTATGGAGGTTACGAACCTTAGGGCACAAAGGAATCATCAGGAATAGAGGAAGGAGAATGGGATTGGTGAAGTATAGAAAGCTCCGGACGATTCCCCCTCCCCCCTCTGAGGAGGGAGGGGTCAGCACATCCGGCATCGGTGTTAGGGCTTCACCATCAACCTCGCTCTGGAGATGTCATTCCTTCCCCACTACCACATTATAATCTTTGAGATATGTATGCCAGGTAATATTAGTAACAATCCTTTCTTATATTGTTATATTTTTATATTTTGAACACTTTTTCAATATATATAATTTTAATTAGTTTACGTTTCCTCTTAAATCTATATTTATAGACAATAAACCCTAGGATATTGGTGGATTCACCCAATTATTTTATGGACAATCATTTATTTAACAAGGTCTTAATTAATTGTAAGACCTTTACTTCATTTCCCATTAATAATATATCATTAAAATACATCATTAGAAAAATTATAGAACTTAAATAAACCTTTTTATAGACAAAAACTCACTTTAATTCATCATGAAACCAAATAATCTTATGGATTCTTCAAAATTAATATTCCATGATCTTGATGTATGATTTTATCCATAAATGGATCTCTAAAACTTTCATACTTTATCATCTTCCTTTGGTTCCATAATACCTTCTTTTTATAACATATATATATTTTCCACAAATTTTATATTTAATAAAGTGATCATGGAATCCATATTCTAAATTTCTTAATCATGATATGCTACTATGGAAAGAATAATTCTAATGGATTTTATCATTGCAGCTAGTGAAAAGGTATCATCATAATTAATAAATTTTTGTTACTTAAAACCTTTAGAAACTAATAAATTCTTATTAGTACTAAATTTATCATTCATGTTTAGTTTCTTCTCAAATACCCTTTTATACCTAATTATATTTACATCAATTGGAAGATCTAACAAAATGAAAAATTGATTTTTGTATATAGAATCCATTTCATAATTCATAACCTCTTTAAACTTATAAACTTTTGAGTTATTTATTGATTCCTTATGGGATATGGGTTCATTATTCTCAATGAATAATGTTTCACATTTTTCGATAAGAAGAAAAATATATCTCTCTTTTTATCTAACTTCCTTGGTTAACCTATGTAGTATTTCTGTCTATGGAATAACTTTTTCTATTGGATCTTGTAGAATTTTTTCCTATTCCAAATCATGTTTATCTTGAGCCTTGAAGTCATTATAATATATCTTTCTATGACTATATCATTTTTATGTGTTATACATTTATAAAAACATGTAATGTATTTATGTAATAAATTTTATATATTAGCGATCAAATATATTATATAATTTTATCTTTTTAGGATATCTTATAATGATACACTTTATTCCACATGATGAAAGTTTATTTCTAATGATTGTAATACATATCCATAAAAGAAAAATGAAATATTTTCATGACTCATCATTTATCTCACCATATCTAACGAGGTAAATTCCTCATTTCACTAACACCATTACCTTATGGTGTATAATTAGGAGTGATATGAGATAATATCCCAAAACCTTTTAGATAATCAAATAATTATTCGTTAATATATTCTTTATTTTTATTTGATTAAGTTTCTTTATCTTCTTACAAATATGATTATATACTTCATTTTTATATTCCTTAATTTTTTCAAAGGAACCATACTTATACCTTTTCAATTGGATATATCTATATCTACTAAATTCAATAGTAAAAGTAATAAAGGTTGATAATCCACCTCTATCCTCTATTAGAAGTGGTCTACACACATATATGTGGACTAATTCTATAAGCCCTATGCCTCTCTCAACTATTTAAATTAAATGTGATTTAGTCATTTTATTAGTAAAAAAATTACATATATCTAAGGGTTTTAACTCAAAAATTTATAAATTATCTTCTTTATATAATTTTATCAAATAATTTTTTGGTTTACATGACCATGTCGATAATACCACAACTAGGTGTAATAAAAGTTATGTGAATTTGATTTGTTATGAATTTCCAATACTTTTTCTGAAGTTGAATATATAAAGACCATTATTCATATGTTAGATATCATAACATATTCTATATTTATAAAATAAGAAAATATTATTTCCAAATTTGGAATAAAATCCATCTATGTCTAAAAATGGCATATAGAAAATGTTTTTGGTTACACTAGGCACATAATAATAGTTCTTCAAAACTAAAATCATTTTAGTAAACAATATGATATGGTATCCTATTATATCTTACATAGGTATTATTTCTCTATTAGAATCTCAAAGATACACCTCACCTCTTATAATCTTATAGAATCTACTTGATTCATGTATTTGGATAAAAATCTGTGAGACAAAAGGTGTATCTAATACCCAATAAGTATAAATGAAAAGATTACATTCAATAACAAATATACCTAAATATTCCCCTTAGTTCTTCACATAGGTATAATTATTCTTCCAATGTCCCTTATTTACACATGAAAAACAAAAAGCTTCTTTATCATCATCATCCATTTAGATATTATGTTTCTTTGAAGGATGATGAAAAGGTGCCTTTGGCTTAGATCCTACCTTAGGATTTTCCCTTGTATTTTTTTCACTATAAGGAATGAAGATTTATCTTTATTCATGTCTTTATCATCTTGTAAAATAATTTTTAAGAGATTTGTAATGGGATTATCTTTATTATTAATATTGAAATTTATAATAAATCTTGAGAATATATAAGGAAAGGATTAGAGAACAAGATATTTAGAAATATATTTGTTCAGTTAAAATAGCAAAATTTCTAAACATTCAATATACCTAATCATCTTAAGTACATGAGGCCCATTAGGGACTCCATATCCTAAATTACATAAGAAGTGTTCTTTATTACTTTCTTAATGTTCTTTTCTAGATATATCATGGTATAATTCCTTAAAATGAGACAACATGGAAATTATATCCTTGCCTTCATACTATTTTTTTATCTCACTAGACATGGATGAAAGAATAATTCATTATGCATCTATTGAATCATCCATTTTTTTCTAATAGACATCATTTTCATCGTCGGTCACTTCTTGATAATGTTTGATAGGTAATGGGTATTCTAGTATAT